>OZ012669.1:56412187-56747187 GCA_963942505.1 Lordithon lunulatus
AATAAAGTATAATAAAGTATAATAAAGTATAATAAAGTATAATAAAGTATAATAAAGTATAATAAAGTATAATGAAGTATAATGAAGTATAATGAAGTATAATAAAGTATAATAAAGTATAATAAAGTATAATAAAGTATAATAAAGTATAATAAAGTATAATAAAGTATAATAAAGTATAATAAAGTATAATAAAGTATAATAAAGTATAATACAGTATAATACAGTATAATACAGTATAATACAGTATAATACAGTATAATACAGTATAATACAGTATAATACAGTATAATACAGTATAATACAGTATAATACAGTATAATACAGTATAATACAGTATAATACAGTATAATACAGTATAATACAGTATAATACAGTATAATACAGTATAATACAGTATAATACAGTATAATACAGTATAATAAAGTATACTAAAGTATACTAAAGAATAATAAAGTAATAAAGTAAAATTTGGTTAGAATCATGCCGATGAATGGTTGACATCTTGAAAGGTGCCTTGGATATGCTGAATTCCGACTCATCTAGGGCCGACCTACCAGCTAAAGCCCACCTCGATTCTCAAACCAATGTATTCCTACATATGAAATCGACATTTTTGTATTATCTCATTTATAGGTGGCTGTAAATTTTATTTTTAATTCTCAATTCAACACACTTTTCTTTATATCCATCCAGAATGACCTCTTTACCAGTGCCTGCGTCTTTATTGATACTCTATTCTTGCAGTTGCAGCTCACAATTGTACTGACTGTAACTGTAACTTGTCTTCCTCACTGGTTTCTCCTTCAGGGCCGGGAGATTATTGTGCCTTAAAGCTTGCTTGTAGTACTCCTCCTGGGAATAGGGGACCTGGCAATAGTTTCACTCCTCCTGAAGATATCTCGTTTGTTGTACATTGCCCCAACTCCTCATCAGTGGTTGCATCGAGGGTTTCCGAAAAAATCTCTTCATGGCCTTCTTTTGGGCCCTACAACCGGCCGACTGGAGAGTTATGGCGGTCGCTGGTTGACGATGATGCCTCGGAATGTACCGCCACCGGAACTGTGGGATCTCCTCTTATTCAGTAATCTTCATCATTGATTCTTCATCCATCATCATTGTTTTGTGTTTTTTATAAGAGTTTGTCTTCTCTTCGCATACATAGGGTCGGCTCGTGTTGAATATTTACCTAGAGGACATTTACCATTGCATGAGGTTACCTCTTCCTTTAACCCGTAGGATGACAAGAAGGAGCAGACTGGGTAACTGGGCCCTTCCTCCATTGGAGTCTACCCCGGCTCGGTAGCCTTTCCGCCTCAGGTGTGTCAGCACCTGCTTTCGTGCCATCTCAGCAGAGTCTGCCTTCATTCAATTTCATCATCTTTTCCAGCTTAAGGTTGGCGTTTTCAAATTTAGGCAACTTGTGATGCACATGTAATAGCATAGGCGAAATGCGTATAAGAAATACGCACCGTTTTCTTTAACTAGAACATAAATTGAGTTGCAAAAATACGTATGCAAAAGAATGTTGCATGTATTGCGTAGTCTAGGTGAGAATGTCCATAGTCCTTCGGTAATTGTGAACAAAAAATAATAAATTTATTTTCACGATTACCGAGGGACTATGGACATTCTCACCTAGACTACTGAATACGCGCAACATTATTTTCATTATTCTTTTCACGTATTTTTGCAACTCAATTTATGTTCTAGTTAAAGAAAACGGTACGTATTTCTTTTACGCAATTTCGCCTATGCTATTACATGTGCATCACAAGTTGCCAAATTTGAAAACGCCAACCTTAACTGCAAACGACCAATATTAAACAATTTTTGAATTAATGTTATAGTTTATTTTCACTAAAATACATATCTAACCCCAGTTTTGATTACATATCACAAATACAATTGCATATATTTGTAATTAACACAAATTATCACATGCAGTCGTGTATGGTATTGTTCCGGAGATGGCCCTAAAAGCAAAAATAAACAACAATAAAATATATGGAAGTGAAGTGTGGAGGATGTAGCGAAATAATATTTGTGTTTTTGTAAGATTCTAAAAAAAAACCTTTTTTTGGCATACTCCTCAACAAAATGCTCTTAAACATCTACAACAACAACAAAAATACATAAAAATAAAAATAGAAATAGAAATAAAAGTAACAATCCTCAAAAAATACAAATCAACATTATATATACATAACCCTACACTCCCTCTGCCCTCGCCACTTTTCTCTCCCACGTCAGCTTCATGCAGATTTTCATGCCTTTCCCATCCTCTCTTAACCATTCATTCAGCTTTCTGCAATCTCCAACCCACTCTGCTTTCACACCCTCACATTCTTTGCTACCACGTGTCGCTTCCCTTACTACATAGCGCACACGCGGTGTACCCCAGATCCATCCACACTTTCCTCCCTCTCTCGTCTTGTAAGATTCTACTTTACTTGGTACATCTTTTATTATTAATTCTGCTTACACTTTATATATTTATTTATTTATTGTCCCTATAATGTATATACATTCTGTTCGACTGTTTACTTACCCTGGCCCATAGATGCAGGTGTACATTCTGCAATAGGGGTAGTCCTTGACGGTTCGATCATAGTAGTAAATTTTATCGCAGCCCACCTTTGTGGTATTTGCCCAGACAATCTGAAACCAAAATAATTAATACAAATTTAAAAACAATAACGTCTCGACCGGAATTCAAACCCTCTGCCCCAGTTTTGAAGTTACAGAAAAAAGAAACAGAAACCGATAGCCCGGGATGGGACAAGACCCACAAATCCCGAGGTGAAGACAGGGGGAATGATACCATGTTTTTTTAAAATTTATTTTGTTTCCCTATTAGACATACGTACATGTTTGTATGTATGTATATATGTATATATGTTTTGTACATGTAAAGGTGTAAAAGTGTAAAAATAAATATTAATAATATAAGTTTAAAAAAATGTATTTATGTATTTTTTATATAACTTCAAAACTGGGGGGGGGGGGGGGGGGGTCGTCTTCGAAACATTGTGTTTATTTTTATATTGTAGGAACATAAATTTTATATATTATATAAAAATGCTGGCATCACCTGTAAATAATTGTCTGTGCGTCGTTTACCTCTCCTCTTGCCCGGATAAGTGTAATCTTTATATTCTTTAAACCATGAATCCAGAACATATGACCAGGGTCGCTCAGTATCCATCCTAATTTTGCTGCACTCTTCTAAAGCAGTTTTATGAATGTACGGCCAACGAACTGAACAAAAATTGGAAATATATATATATATATATATATATATATATATATATATATATATGAGGTATACGCAAATTATCTATAGTACTGGTATACTGGTATACTGGTATACTGGTATACTGGTATACTGGTATACTGTGCTACCCCTCCAGTACTTATTGTGCCGCACACAACATCCATGATATGCTAGCCGTGTTTTATTGTTCGTGATAGTATTAATACTGGTACTCACCATCTATCAGACCGGGCACTTGGCGCTCAAACTTGCACATATAGGACACGTTTCGGGCTACATGAGCCAACGCAGGATCAGCACTCTGCAACACATAGTTATCCTATAGAAAATTAATTGGTAAAAATACTACGGAATTTGTAGCGAACCACTCTTTTAAGATCAACCCCCCTTGGTTGTCCAGTGACTAGCCCTCTAGCAATATTTTTCCTATACTTGTTGATTAAGGGGACGACCGCTTCTGTGCTTTCCTTTACTGGGCCAATGTCTACGAATATAAATTGCAAATGTTGTTAATGCTATATCACTTTAATCATTTAAGCACATACAAATAAATGTAATTAAAAGGAAATTAATTCTACCACAAACGTACTAGTAAACTTTCAAAGAATTTTCAATATTTTGTAAGATTCTTGAGACATTATATATTACACCTATATATCCCAAAGATCTTAAGAAGAGTCTGAATACTTTGAATAAGTTTCACACATACTTTCGGCGACTCTGCGAGGGTTTAAACAATTTAAGAGGGAATCTACTCTCTTATATATTCTCTTAAATTGTTTCAATCCTCACAGAGTGCCACAAGAGTCTGTGAAAGTTATTCATAGCATTCAAACTGTTCTTAAGATCTTTGGGATAATATAGGTATAAGATATAATGTCTCAAGGATCTTACAAAATATTGAAAATTCTTTGAAAGTTTGCTAGTATGTTTGTGGTAGAATTAATTTGCAAAATGATATAGGTGTAAGATATAATATATGTATTAACACTACTGTGTCCACCAGATTCCCTAAATAAGATTTCTATATAAGTGTGAATCCACGTCTTAGCAATCTACATATCTAGTTTTCGATCTTGTTCACACATTATCTCGGCATTTAACTTTCCTCCTAGGGGGTTAGTTGTATCATTTTTGCTAAGATTCCTGTTGACCGCTTCTATTTATGTATCAATTTGTATTTTGTACTGTAGCATATATTTTATTACACACTTCTTACCCAATATCTTTCCACCACCATAAAGACACTCCCGAGTTGCTGTATCGCAAAATACCAGCCCAGCAAATGCAAAGGCCACAACAAATACACAAGTAAAGTCCAGCATCGCAAATGATCCTGTATGCTGCAATAATATAACCAAAAACAATTTTCTCATTAAGTTTTTGACTATAATTATGCTAATAGTCCAATCTAAATACATGCAATAATCGTGCAATACTAGCACGGCCTTAAATGAACAATACAATTACTTATTAGTCATTATAGTTATTGCTAACATTTTGTATGCGCCATTACAAAATATTCCCAAAAACCTTCAGAAACAAAAGCATTTAAAGCAATATCGCATGATAAAGGTCAAATCATTATCATTATACACATAAATTAAGTTACACATTATAAATATAATACGACAGTCTGGATAAGTCTGATAGATAATCGCTTTCATTTATCGTTTCTAGCTGCTCTGAACGGTTGGTATCGGATTAGCCGCGGAACGATGAAAGAACGCACACTGTGGAAATTGTATCATGCACAATATCCATAATATACCATTATATACAAATTTAAATGATGAATGTGTTTTAACATAAGGATAACTAACTTCGTCAAAAATAATCCAAAGTTTCGTATAATAAAAAATTAGTACAAAATAAGTAGGCGAGTTGCAATTTTCAGAAATCATTAATATTAATAAGTATATAAGTAATTACAAAACGAAAAAACAATTGTATCTGAATTAACAAGTTACGCCTTATTGTGTACTCGTTAATTAAGATAGAATTTCTTTTAGTAATTAATTTTTTTTTTCTGTAACCCACACTTTCAACAGTTCAGCTAGTATGCCTCATATTGCTAATATAACAACAATTCATAATCTTATATTGTGGTGTATCAGGAATTTGAACTTTTTTTATTTGGATTTTTGAAGTATATTTGATATTTTATAAAAACATTTCAGTATATGTTTTATTACAGAATAACAACGCGCTTTCATATAATTACAGTCAACTTAGACCACACAAAAAAAATATTGGCTTCAATTTTTTCTAGTGGTTTTTTTCTTAAACTACTAATGTAGTAATAATTTATAAATAATATGGCGAAGTTTGTTTATGAAAATTGTGCCTCATAAATCTGTAATAAATAAATAATATATATATATATATATATATATATATATATATATATATATATACATATATATATATATATATATATATATATATATATATATATATATATATATATATATATATATATATATATATAATATATATATATATATATATATTGCTGTAAAAGGAAATTTGATGAAAGTAAAGCACTATAGGTATCGTTTTGTATGCTTTATTAATTCTTAAATATTACTTTTAATTAGCATAAATTTTCACATCCAGATTTTCCAACCTTGTACGGAGCCATACCCACGTAGTTCCCTCTGCAAATGAAATTGTGATAAATATTGTATGCAAAAAATAATAATTACGCAATCTTTTACTCACCCTGGTCCATAATTACAGGTGTACAACTTCGCGTAGGGGAATTTGGGTTGGGTTTTGTCATAAAAACAAATAAAATCACATCCAACCTTGCTGCTGTTGGACCATATGACCTGAAATTTAATTATTTGTTCAACCCAGAATGTTTTTAAAGGTAGTTTTATACAAGACAATTTCTTGACAGAAAAGTTAGTCAAGATGCAAGACAATCTAAATTCTCTCGTATCATACAGCAAATTATTTGAAATATTGAATTAGATGGTAGATCGAATGGAAAAATATAACGCGTTCTATTTGTCAACGACAAATTCTATGGGAGGAAGAAATTGTCTTGTCTAAAACGACCTTAAATGTAAGATTGTTCGAAGATTTCGAAAATTTAGATATGAGCCTGTGAGAATGAAAGTTGTTTTGAATTGTTTTGAAAAGGAGAAGATTTTGCGTTTATGTAAATCGACATACATAGTTACATTTTTATTTATGAATAAATTTATTTCGAGTCTGTAACTGCGCATATTGATTTACATAAATACCAAACCCAAAATCTTCTCACTTTCAAAATAATTCAAATGTAACTTACACCACTTTCACTTTGGACTTTAATTTTAATTTTTTATTTAACAAATCAGCAACAATATTTGTTAAATAAAAAATAATAATGAAAATATATTTTTTCCGGGTGTGGCCAGCGCAAGCGCCGGATAAAAGCGACCCTCTGATACCAGGATACCAGAAAATATTAATCTTGTCAAAATGAATATGTACCTGTGTATAGTGCCCTGTAACGCCCTTAGATTTATTTGGAAACGTAAAGTCTTTGTGTTCATTGAACCACGCATCTACCGCTGCTTGCCAGTTCTGCTTAGTGCTCTTCGCACTGCTCCATTCAATGTAGAGGTTTTGACCAACCGAGTGCCAACGATCTAAAATATAAATATGCGTTATTCTGGAGAATTATCTGGAAAATTCTTGATTGTGATATTAACAAGAATTCAATCATGATTTCACAAAGGATTTTTTTTAATTCTCCATGCTTTTGCATGGATTCAAATTTCGTTGATTGTCAACGAAATTTGAATCCATGCCAGATGGCATTTAACTTTTCTCCTAGCGGGTTAGTTGTATCATTTTTGAATCCATGCATTTGGATATAGGATAAGGACGTAATGTTATAGGAACAAGACTCTAACTAAGGTAATTCAGATCGGGATCTGTTATATAAAGTTGTCCGAAAGTTGTGTGAAATTTAAAAGAAAAAAAGTTTTCCGCGGGTATGGGAAAAGCTAAGCATTTACCATAACTCCATAGCAAACTTGTGAATGGTGATTTCACCGCACAACGGGGTTTAAACTCTCTAAGAATATTTGATACTAAAAACAACCAACGTTTTTATTTACATATAAAAAAACTTGAATTAACAAGTTACGCCTTATTGTGTACTCGTTAATTAAGATAGAATTTCTTTTAGTAATTAATTTTTTTTTTCTGTAACCTCATATTGCCGTATGCCTCATATTGCTAATATAACAACAATTCATAATCTTATATTGTGGTGTATCAGGAATTTACATATAAAAAAACTTTGTCTGCGTCGTACTGAGCATTAAGGGCAAATGTCACTTTCACTCTTACAGGCTCATCTAATTTCTTCAATTCAATTCAATCATATATAGATTGCTAAGAGGTGGATTCACACTTATATATTTTATAAATAAGTTTCTTGAAGTAGAAATATTTCTTGTTAATATTTGTTTAATTTTCTTATGGCATATGATACATTGCCATTGAAGAGATTGTATTCGAGAAAGAAATAACTTTCTAGTTGTATTCTCATTTCCCCATTCAACAGAACAAACATAAAAAATGTTTAAAAGTCTAGAGATAGTTTTGTTCAAGCTAGAGTATTAATTGTAGTAATTTATTTTATCCAACAGAGCTTGGAGTTTGCTCTGTTGGACAAAATAAATTACTACAATTATGTCTTTCTCTAATACAATCTCTTTAATGGCAATATATCATATATCATAAAGAAATTAAACAAATATTACCAAAAAATATTTGTACTTTGAAATAAAGCTCTCTATTATTTATTATTAATATTATAACAAACTTACCATCTTTAGCTATCACATGCTGCATTTTACACGTGTTGGAAACGGTTCGACCTTTAACACCTAAAGTATCATCATAACTCTGATAACAAAAACAACTTTTTTTTAGTAAATAGAGTTTTACAGAATATTTCAATTGTTACCATTTTTTTAAGATCCACTCCTCTGGGTTGTCCTTTGATTAGCCCGTTCGCAATATCCTTTCGGCACTTGTTGTGGGCTTTAATGACTGTCAATTTACCTTCGGCGCTTATACCTCTTTCTAAAGATGAAAAAGATAAAATAAGAGAAAGGGAGGAAAAAAAGCAATTGATAAATAATAAATCTAACGGATATTTTTGATTTCGCCCTCAAAAATTACCAGTTTAAAAATAAACTCCAGGCGCCAAAATGTTGGATGAGTATTGTTAGATATCAGAGAGAAATTAAATGAAAATATAAATGTGTACTCTACTCTACTCTACTCTACTTTTACTCTACTCTACATCTTTTTTTTGATAAACAAAAATGTAAATTCTTGGAAACAAATTAATCTTGTTCCAAGAATATACATTTTTGTTCTGTTTCTTGTCTTGATTTCTTAATTTTTATGATTAAAATGGACAAATGACTATATGAAACTAAACTAAATGACTAAATGAAATAAAAACAAAATCAAAACAAAATAAAAACAAAATCAAAACAAAATCAAAACAAAATCAAAACAAAATCAAAACAAAATCAAAACAAAATCAAAACAAAATCAAAACAAAATCAAAACAAAATCAAAACAAAATCAAAACAAAATCAAAACAAAATCAAAACAAAATCAAAACAAAAAACAAAAAACAAAATCAAAACAAAATCAAAACAAAATCAAAATCATTCTTACCATATATTACTCCCCCGGTGGGACAGTTCTCTCCCATCACTGCCAACGCCAGGAAGACAACATACGTACAAGTAAACACCAACATCGGAATTGAGCTACAAATGAGCCTAGAGTCCATATAAAGAATTATATATATATATATATATATATATATATATATAAAACTTATTTTCCTTTCATGATCCTAATGTAATATGAATTATAATAATAATACATATTACATTATTATTAAATATGATTATAATATTATATGTTACATTAATGTTGCTATTACTGTAGTAAATTACTTTTATACTTTTCGAAATCAGCTGGTATTGTTATCGCGAACCAATTAGCAGTTATAATTTTGATTTTTCATGACCAATAAAGTCGAAATAGACTATTTTTCGAAAATGTGATATCCACACAATATCTTTAGATATTTTAAATAATTTTAAAAGTGGTAACGTACATGTAGTTGTATTCGTGACTGCTGATGACTGCTGTGTGCAAAATAGTTGTGTTACGCTCCACTGATGGCCATTTGTTATTAACAATTTAAATGATGTTATCATCCAATGTTTTGATCTAACATCATGCACACGTCGCTCGTGATTCACCATATGATCAGTGCATTGATTAGCGTGCCGCTATTGTATCACAAATAAAACGTGATCCAGCGGGTTTGAGTCGATTCAACCCGTATGCTTTAACACAAAATCTAACCGTGCAAAAAGACCTAAAGAATGTTGCGATTATCTTTAGTAATTGTAGCATTACAGAAGATATATACATATAATAATAATAATAATAATAATAAGCTTTATTGTACATACATACATACATACATACATACAGTATTACTAGTTGTAATGGAGCATGTTTGAAAATAAATTAAATTAATGAAAAAAAAATACATACACAGATACATACATGCACAGATACATACATACACAGATACATACATACACAGATACATACATACACCGATACATACATACACAGATAGATACATACACAGATAGATACATACACAGATAGATACATACACAGATAGATACATAGATACATAGATACATAGATACATAGATACATAGATACATAGATACATAGATACATAGATACATAGATACATAGATACATAGATACATAGATACATAGATACATAGATACATAGATACATAGATACATAGATACATAGATACATAGATACATAGATACATAGATACATAGATACATAGATACATAGATACATAGATACATAGATACATAGATACATAGATACATAGATACATAGATACATAGATACATAGATACATAGATACATAGATACAGACAGGCAGACTAGACATATATAATAGACATACTAGATATACTAGTCATACATACTAGACATACTAGTCATACATACTAGTCATACTAGACAAACTAGACATACTAGACATACTAGTCTTACATACTACACATACTAGTCATACATACTAGACATACTAGACATACATACTAGACATACTAGACATACTAGTCATACATACTAGACATACTAGTCATACATATAAGACATACTAGTCATACATATAAGACATACTAGTCATACATACTAGACATACTAGATATACTAGACATACTAGACATACTAAACATACATTCTAGACATAATAAACATACATTCTAGACATACTAGACATACTAGACATACTATACATACTAGACATACTAGACATACTAGACATACTAGACATATTAGTCATATTAGTCATACATACTAGATATACTAGTCATACATATTAGACATACATACTAGTCATACATAGTAAACATACATACTAGTCATACATACTAGACATACTAGTCGTACATACTAGACATACATACTAGTCATACATAATAGACATACTAGTCATACATACTAGATATACCAGTCATACATACTAGATATACTAGTCATACATACTATACATACATACTAGACATACTAGTCATACATACTAGACATACTAGTCTTACATACTACACATACTAGTCATACATACTAGACATACTAGACATACATACTAGACATACTAGTCATACATACTAGACATACTAGTCATACATATAAGACATACTAGTCATACATATAAGACATACTAGTCATACATACTAGACATACTAGATATACTAGACATACTAGACATACTAAACATACATTCTAGACATACTAGACATACTAGACATACTAGACATACTAGACATACTAGACATACTAGACATACTAGACATACTAGACATACTATACATACTAGACATACTAGGCATACTAGACATACTAGACATACTAGACATACTAGACATATTAGTCATATTAGTCATACATACTAGATATACTAGTCATACATATTAGACATACATACTAGTCATACATAGTAAACATACATACTAGACATACTAGTCGTACATACTAGACATACATACTAGTCATACATACTAGACATACTAGTCATACATACTAGATATACCAGTCATACATACTAGATATACTAGTCATACATACTATACATACATACTAGACATACTAGTCATACATACTATACATACATACTAGTCATACTAGACAAACTAGACATACTAGTCATACATACTAGACATACTAGTCTTACATACTACACATACTAGTCATACATACTAGACATACTAGACATACTAGTCATACATACAAGACATACTAGTCATACATACTAGTCATACTAGTCATACATACTATACATACATACTAGTCTTACATACTACATATACTAGTCATACATACTAGACATACATACTAGACATACTAGTCATACATACAAGACATACTAGCCATACATACTAGACATACTAGTCATACATACTAGTCATACCTACTAGTCATACTAGACAAACTAGACATACTAGTCATACATACTAGACATACTAGTCTTACATACTACACATACTAGTCATACATACTAGACATACTAGACATACTAGATATACTAGACATACTAGACATACTAAACATACATTCTAGACATACTAAACATACATTCTAGACATACTAGACATACATACTAGACATACTAGACATACTAGACATACTAGACATACTAGACATACTAGACATACTAGACATACTAGACATACTAGACATACTAGACATACTAGACATACTAGACATACTAGACATACTAGACATACTAGACATACTAGACATACTAGACATACTAGACATACTAGACATACTAAACATACTAGACATATTAGTCATACATACTAGATATACTAGTCATACATATTAGACATACATACTAGTCATACATACTAGACATACTAGTCATACATACTAGACATACTAGTCATACATACTAGACATTCTAGGCATACATACTAGACATACTAGTCATACATACTAGACATACTAGACATACTAGACATACTAGACATACTATACATACTAGTCATACGTACTAGATATACTAGTCAAACATATTAGACATACATACTAGATATACTAGTCATACATACTAGATATACATACTAGTCATACATACTAGACATACTAGTCATACATACTAGACATACTAGTCATACATACTAGATATACTAGTCATACATACTAGACATTCTAGGCATACATACTAGACATTCTAGGCATACATACTAGACATACTAGACATACTAGACATACTAGACATACTAGACATACTAGACATACTAGACATACTAGACATACTAGACATACTAGACATACTAGACATACTAGACATACTAGACATACTAGACATACTAGCCATACTAAACATACTAGACATACTAGTCATACATATTAGACATACATACTAGACATACATACTAGTCATACATACTAGACATACATACTAGTCATACATACTAGTCATACATACTAGTTATACATACTAGACATACATACTAGTCATACATACTAGACATACTAGTCATACATACTAGATATACTAGTCATACAAACTAGACATACTAGTCATACATACTAGACATACTAGTCATACATACTAGACATAGTAGACATACATACTAGACATAGTAGACATACATACTAGTCATACTAGACATACATACTAGACATACTAGACATACTAGACATACATACTAGTCATACATATTAGACATACATACTAGTCATACATACTAGATATACTAGTCATACATACTAGACATTCTAGACATACATACTAGACATTCTAGGCATGTATACTAGACATACTAGTCATACATACTAGACATACTAGTCATACATACTAGACATAGTAGACATACATACTAGACATAGTAGACATACATACTAGACATACTAGACATACTAGACATACTAGACATACATACTAGACATACTAAACATACATACTAGACATACTAGACATACATACTAGACATACTAGAGATACTAGACTTACATACTAGACATAATAGACATACATACATAGTAGACATTAATTTATATGTGATTAACATTCTCAAGCATCATGTGCGGTGTTATTTTCATAGTCAGTAAATCACTCAATGCGGCGTATAGTATATATAATGATGGAGTTGCATTTTTGTACTAAATTGTAATATGTTTGAATGTGTAAACCGAATTCCAATGCGTTATCAATGCAAACATAAATTTCAAAGAACATGCGTTGCAAATGCTTTTGAAAAATCAAACACATTCCGACAAAACGTAGATTACTTTAATTGGAAACACGCGCAGTTAACCGTAAATATTACTTCTATGAAGCTTTTATGTAAATGCCTATTTACATTTTGTTTAAATTAATTAATTGTTGCAATTTTAATTATTATAATCGACTGTCAAGTGTTTGTATGTATTGAATTTATTTTTAACCCTCTAATGCCTACATTTTTTTATCGTCGCGCAAAAATGTTTCTCATATAATTGAAGACCGCTGATGAATGTATGAATTAATTTGTATTCAAATGTTGGCCATCGGTATACCGTCAGTTTCTACACCTATTTAAAGTATACCCGCCTTAAGGCGTTGGGTATGAAAGCTATACAATATATATAAAACGCCTACATCTTAATGGTAGAAGGCATATGATTAAACTAACACTCAAATGCCCAACTCCGCCTCAAGGCGAACCACGATTAATCGCATATAACGACGCATTTATATATAAATATATATATATATATATATATATATATATAAATGCGTTGTTATATGCGATTAATCGTGGTTCGCCTTGAGGCGGAGTTGGGCATTTGAGTGTTAGTTTAATCATATGCCTTCTACCATTAGATGTAGGCGTTTTTTTCTTTTATCCTTTGATTAAAATTTTTCCTTCCATTTTTTTTCTGTCCTGTATTAATTGTTTTATTCCTTCCCATTGTAATCTTAACTTTTTTTTTATTCTCGTATACCGTTCTTCCATGTATTTCTTAGTCTCCCCTTGTATTTTTTCCTTTGTACTCTTGTTTCGTATATTATTTTTATCAATCGTTCCTCATTCATCCGGCACACATGTCCAAACCACCTCAATGGGCCTGCCGGAAAAGAATTTAATTGACTAATTAAGTGTACAATATTTAGGCACTTTTGCCTACTTTGACACATAATGCGACGTTGCCATATATAAACAGAGGTACATGACGCCAGTACCGGATTGACGGGGGGTCAACAGGGAGCAACTGCCCGGGGCGGGCCGTCCGGAGGGCGGCAAAATGGGATTAAATAATTGATTCTTGTTTATATCTTCATGTGTAAACAGCTACAGGGGCGGCATTCTTATTTTTAATTAACACCTTAAAGACTATTTATGCAATACATTTTTTATTTTTATTGTGTTACGTAATTATTTCGGAAAATCGTGTGGTATACCAAATATTTTTTATCATATTTACTCAAATGTAATCAATTTCGTAATAGTTATATTAAATTCTTATCAAACTTTACCACTACTAATTGCTCTGCTTCACTGACACTTGATCAATTCAATTCATCATTAAGAATTTTAATAGTTTGCATTGTTTAGAAACTTATAAAGGTGCTAGATAAAATTACATTGCTATTCAAAGTCTTTCAAAAACATTTTAAATCATGTCTAGCATTTTATGTCTTTCACTTTGTACTCTACACCTAGTATTTGTTTGCTCGCAAGTGGCATTTCCTGTAAAGTGTCCTGGTATTGGAGGCGAAATCATTTGTGAGTTTCTCTTTAAGTTTGTCTCAAATTATTGTTGTGTGAATTTTTCAAGCAGCGACTTTACTGAATTTTACATCGGAACATTTGTTAGTATAAAGTCTATAGTCATACCAAAATCATATATGATTATTTAAATAGGTAGCGAATATACAAGTTATACAAGGTGTGTATAAAGAACCTCAAGTCACTCTTCGGTAGAACTCGAACCTACGTCTCTGACTATCGCGACCGTCGTGCTACCAACTGCAGCACAAAGGGTTATAGTCGATAGCACGCAAGATGTAATTGGCTAACGCGCTACCAACTGCACCACGGGGGTTGTAGTTGATATACAACCCCCCGTGGTACGGTTGGTAGCGCGACGACCGCGATAGTTGGTGACGTGGCTTGTCGGCGGTCTCCTCATCGCCTCGCCCTTGTGGTATTGATTCTTTCTCTCTCTAACTTAAGCATAATGTTTTCTTGCTGTAGTTCAGGGTGTGTCACCTGAAGACCAACAACTTATAGTGAACATGCATAACCATTATCGGATGAAGATCATGATGGGACAAGTGCCAAATCAACCACCTGGTATGCACCTTTTAAGAATGGTAACTAGTATTTTAAAATTGGTCAAGTAGCAACAACTATAAAAAAAAACACTCAAAAAAATCATAATTGGGTTCAATTTAATTAAAAACTAATACATTTTAGAGTTGGGATGATCAACTGGCCATGGCTGCTGAACGAGCAACTGGTACTTGTGAAATGAAAGGTGCTGCTTTACCTGATCGTAAGTATTTAATATTTGATATCAGTATCTAACATTCCTGTCTCATTCGGTTCTCTCATCTCTTCATAATTATAATAATAATAATAAGAATAATAATAATAAGAATAAACTGTCTTTATTAACTTTTAATTTCAATTTAACAATTTAATACATTCAAAAAGAAAACTGTGGTTTTCACGCGATTGTACATCTTATACAAGATGTATGATCTCTGCTTCAGTATACATACATACCTACACACACCCAGGTATGTATGTATACTGAAGCAGAGATCCTGCATCTTGTATAAGATACATATACATATACATATACATATACATATACATATACATATACATATACATATACATATACATATACATATACATATACATATACAGGTAAACGTCGTTTTACGCCGGGGTTCCGTTCCGAGAGACACCAGCGTAAAAAAAATCGGCGTAAAATGAACACAAATATAATGGACGATATAAGGCTCGGTTCCGTGTCAAAATTCTAAGAACAATCTAACATGTTTATTTAATACATATCCTATATATATTCAATATAAATTATAAATGTATTCAATAAATACAGTTTAAATTCGTTTACAAAATAAATACTAATCTCTTCATGCAAATAATTTTTTTTTAAATAAATACTTATTCACTAGTTCGTCGGTACTAAATTAAATTCTCACTTTCTTGAAAAAAAGCATCCAATTTTATTTGCTTTGATTGTTGCTTCCTTTCTTGCAGAATCATAGCATACGGTCGAACTGCAGCTGTGACGCTTCTTTTAATATTTGAGCTTCGATTGAAATCACCATCTATCTCACAGAGCTCATCTGCTAACCTTTCTATAGAAGAAAGGATACGAGTTAGATCGGCCGTTTTTAGGGTTTCCCCATAATTTTCTTTCTCGCCTCCTCTTCTTCTTCTTCGGGATTTTCTGATTGAGGGCGATCTAATACCTCCATCAACTCTTCTAATTCTTGATTTGAGAGTGGTTGATCATGCACGTCTAACAGTTCGGTCACATCTTCGGTTGTTACGTCTTCGAATCCACATTCGCGTGTAAGTCTGATAATGTCTTCGTTTATGTTAATGTTATCTACTTCTTCTACACTTTCGTTGTCACTTCGTCCTAAGCAGTCTTCTTTGATTCCTTTTAAAATGTCGTATGACCGTCAATAATCTTTAATGGTCTGATTGGAATTAGCATCTATCGTCTTAATGATTGCTTTTAATGTTACGCGCAAATACTACACTTTAAAGGTAGAAATTACCCCTGATCCATGGGTTGTAATACGGAGGTTGTGTTAGGGGGCATGTAAATTACCTGACGTCCAATCCCGTGTCTAAGGTGTCAATATTTTCCGAATGTCCTGCGGCATTGTCTTATAGGAGGATTGCTTTCTTTGGAATATTATTTCGGTCAAAATTTAAGCACAGTAGGGTAAAAATAATTTTTTACCAGTCTGTCAAAACCACCTGAGTGATCCAGCTTTTTTTATTCCACTGCCAAAAAACTGGCAGGGAGCTTTTGTCAAGACATTTAGAAGCCCGTGGATTCTGGGAATGGTACACTACCATTGGCTTTAATTTTAAGGAACCAGAAACATTTGATCCCAAGAGAATAGTCAGTCTATTCTTGGCCGCTTTCAATCCAGGAGCGCTACTTTCTTATCGCGAAATAAACGTTCTCCATGGCAACTTCTTCCAATAGAGGTATGTTTCATCAAAATTGATGATATCTGCAGGGTAGTTGCCTTGTTCGACATTTTCTTGAAACTTTTGAGGGTAAGCTGCTGCTACATCAACGCTCGCTGCTTCGCCGTTTAGTTTAATGTTGCGTATATTGGTTCAAGATTTGAATCTCGTGAACCACCCAGTGCTTGACAAGACAATTTCGTCAATTAAGTAAATTTAGAGCTCTGCAGACAAAAGGTCGGGTTTAGTCGTCCTCAATGCGTTTAATTACGTCCATTTTGTCTCCAAGCATATTGTTTTTCGTGCTTTTTTTCGCACAATGTTTGTGTTCTGAATCACTATTGTCGCCCATAATGAAACTACAAATTAAATATTCTTTTTATTTTAATAAAAATAAAATTAAAAATATAATACAACAAACAACAAAACAACGTGTAAAAGTGTGTCTGGCACCAACCGGCGTAATTGTGAATTGGCGTAAATCGAACCGGCGCAAAACGACGTTTACCTGTACATATACATATACATATACATATACATATACATATACATATACATATACATATACATATACATATACATATACATATACATATACATATACATATACATATACATATACATATACATATACATATACATATACATATACATATACATATACATATACATATACATATACATATACATATACATATACATATACATATACATATACATATACATATATATCTGTCTCAGCCTACCGTTCTTTCTTATTACATTCATTACGCACATTTCTCTCACTCTATAACTTCTCTGGTTTCTGTCTATTTCAATTATTTCCAATCTGTCTCTTCTATGCGTATTGAGGAAAATCGACTCTAACCACTAAAACAATTGCGATTCTCTCAGCTCGATTCGCGCAAGTGGGTCAAAATGGTAGGAAAGTAACCAGTAGGTACCGGAAACACATAAATTGGGTGGAAACCATGCAGCATTGGTACGGTCAATTTCAAAACTATAGGTATGGAGGTGTAGGTAACGAAGGAACGTTAAATTACCAACAAGTAAGCATTAATAACCCTCAGTAATGAGGGCAAGCTGTAAACAATCTTTGAATGTATAGTTTCTGTTTTAGATTGTTTGGGCTAAAACCAGCAGGGTGGGTTGCGCTTATATAGAATTCTTGAATAATATTAACCCGATGAAACCAATCACGAGAATGTACATATGTAATTATGGTCCGGGGTGAGTTAGATACCTTAGTTTAATTTTTTATTTGACCTGAATTATGCTCTCTCAACTACACTGGCGAAAGAAATTAACGCAAAACTCGATTAAAATTAATATCAATGCATAATTTTTTATTTCAACTATGCATATTGAACAAGCTTATCTAGAATGTTGTTTGAACACTAGTTTTTTGTTTTTTGACCCAAAGCTGTTTTCAATAAATAAATAAACTGACGTATTACAATATTCACAACAAACAAGTTTGATTTATATTTGTTTCGTCTTGGATTTGTATAATCTACAAATTAAGACTTAATTAGTCACTTAAATTAAGACTTAGAAAATTGCGGAAAACAATTGTTATGTAGTGTAGAAAAAAATACGTCTCCACTTTCCTATTGCACACCCTATCGAACTCCCTCGCCACCTGATTGGCCCTTTAGAATCTACGTTCCCATACCTCCTAGCCGCCATCTTGATACTACACTCCTCATCAAACCAAATCTTCCTCTGGCTTCCGTTCTTGTTCCACATGAACGCAACTACTATCATCCTCTCCAACTGCTGCATCAAATGCACCTCCTCCCACTTCACGCCAAGACAAGACAGCGGTTCAATCCTAGATTACGTGGTAGCCAAAGGAAGTTAAAATGCACTTACCAGATGGTAGTGAGGGGTAGGATGGGAAAAAAGAAGTGAGCAGGGATCTGAATGGAGCGGACAAGAAATATTAATTTAACTTTTTCTCTTAAATTAATATTTCTTGTCCGCTCCATCCAGATCCCTGGTCACCCTTTTTTTATATATAGTAATATTTATTTACAAAGAAAAATGTAGGCAAAATAATTATTACACTTTTAGTGGTAACATTGTTGGAGAGCTACCATACCTCACACGGCCGGGGAGTGAAGGACCAATGATTCCACCCAACTTCCTGACAGGTACCAATATGAATGCGGAACAATTTGTTAATCAGCAGTTTCCAATGCCTGTGTTCGGCGCATAAGAATTGAGGACGATTTAAATTAATTTATTATATTATATAATTAAATTAATTACGTAAATAAAATATGAGAATGCGATTTTTAATCTTCCTTTCTGAGAGGAAACCATCTTTATTAGCCTATCGGACCTTATCCTCTACCTTAAAATATCCAAAAACAAATTAGATACAAATTTCAAACTTTATATTTAATAAGTATGACTGTTTATTGAGTTATTCAAGCATATTTCATACAATTTTGAATATTTTACACATATTTATTGTAGTTTTTGTCACTTAATACTCGTTGGATTTACAATTGTTGAGTTTAACATACCAAAAAATCCAAAAAAAAAATAACTACGAATTTCAAACTCAATATTTAATAAGTATGGCTATTTATGAATGCATTCAGGCATATTTCATACAATTTTGACTATTTTACACATATTTATTGCAGTTTTTGTCATTTAATACACGTTGGATTTACAATTATTGAGTTTCACATACCAAAACATCCAAAAACAAATGAACTACGAATTTCAAACTTAATATTTGATAAGTATGACTATTTATGAATGCATTCAGTCATATTTCATACAATTTTGAATATTTTGCACATATTTATTGCAGTTTTTGTTATTTAATACACGTTGGATTTACAATTGTTGAGTTTAACATACCAAAAAATCCAAAAACAAATGAATACGAATTTCAAACTCAATATTTAATAAGTATGGCTATTTATGAATGCATTCAGGCATATTTCATACAATTTTGACTATTTTACACATATTTATTGCAGTTTTTGTCATTTAATACACGTTGGATTTACAATTATTGAGTTTAACATACCAAAACATCCAAAAACAAATGAACTACGAATTTCAAACTTAATATTTGATAAGTATGACTATTTATGAATGCATTCAGTCATATTTCATACAATTTTGAATATTTTGCACATATTTATTGCAGTTTTTGTTATTTAATACACGTTGGATTTACAATTGTTGAGTTTAACATACCAAAAAATCCAAAAACAAATTAGATACGAATTTCAAACTTAATATTTAATAAGTATGACTATTTATGAATGTATTCAGGCATATTTCATACAATTTTGAATATTTTACACATATTTATCGCAGTTTTTGTTATTTAATACACGTTGGATGTACAATTGTTGAGTTTAACATACCAAAAAAAATCCAAAAACAAATGAGATATGAATTTCAAACTTAATATTTAATAAGTATGACTATTTATGAATGCATTCAGTCATATTTCATACAATTTTGAATATTTTACACATATTTATTGCAATTTTTGTCATTTAATACACGTTGGATTTACAATTGTTGAGTTTAACATACCAAAAAATCCAAAAACAAATGAGATACGAATTTCAAACTTAATATTTAATAAGTATGACTATTTACGAATGCATTCAGTTATATTTCATACAATTTTGAATATTTTACACATATTTATTGCAGTTTTTATCATTTAATACACGTCGGATTTACAGTTGTTGAGTTTAACATACCAAAAAATCCAAAAACAAATGAGATACGAATTTCAAACTTAATATTTAATAAGTATGACTATTTATGAATGTATTCAGGCATATTTCATACAATTTTGACTATTTTACACATATTTATCGCAGTTTTTGTCATTTAATACACGCGTTGGATTTACAATTGTTGAGTTTAACATACCAAAAAATCCAAAAACAAATGAGATACGAATTTAAAACTTAATATTTAATAAGTATGACTATTTACGAATGCATTCAGTCATCTTTCATACAATTTTGAATATTTTACACATATTTATTGCAGTTTTTATCATTTAATACACGTCGGATTTACAGTTGTTGAGTTTAACATACCAAAAAATCCAAAAACAAATGAGATACGAATTTCAAACTTAATATTTAATAAGTATGACTATTTACGAATGCATTCAGTTATATTTCATACAATTTTGAATATTTTACACATATTTATTGCAGTTTTTATCATTTAATACACGTCGGATTTACAGTTGTTGAGTTTAACATACCAAAAAAATCCAAAAACAAATGAGATACGAATTTCAAACTTAATATTTAATAAGTATGACTATTTATGAATGTATTCAGGCATATTTCATACAATTTTGACTATTTTACACATATTTATCGCAGTTTTTGTCATTTAATACACGCGTTGGATTTACAATTGTTGAGTTTAACAAACCAAAAAATCCAAAAACAAATGAGATACGAATTTAAAACTTAATATTTAATAAGTATGACTATTTATGAATGTATTCAGGCATATTTCATACAATTTTGAATATTTTACACATATTTATCGCAGTTTTTGTTATTTAATACACGTTGGATGTACAATTGTTGAGTTTAACATACCAAAAAAATCCAAAAACAAATGAGATATGAATTTCAAACTTAATATTTAATAAGTATGACTATTTATGAATGCATTCAGTCATATTTCATACAATTTTGAATATTTTACACATATTTATTGCAATTTTTGTCATTTAATACACGTTGGATTTACAATTGTTGAGTTTAACATACCAAAAAATCCAAAAACAAATGAGATACGAATTTCAAACTTAATATTTAATAAGTATGACTATTTACGAATGCATTCAGTCATCTTTCATACAATTTTGAATATTTTACACATATTTATTGCAGTTTTTATCATTTAATACACGTCGGATTTACAGTTGTTGAGTTTAACATACCAAAAAATCCAAAAACAAATGAGATACGAATTTCAAACTTAATATTTAATAAGTATGACTATTTATGAATGCATTCAGGCATATTTCATATAATTTTGAATATTTTAAACATATTTATTGCAGTTTTTTGTCATTTAATGCACGTTGGTTTTACAATTGTTGAGTTTAACATACCAAAAAATCCAAAAACAAATGAGATACGAATTTCAAACTTCATATTTAATAAATATGACTATTTATGAATGTATTCAGTCATATTTCATACAATTTTTAATATTTTACACATATTTATTGCAGTGTTTGTCATTTAATACAAGTTGCATTTAGAATTGTTGAGTTTAACATACCAAAAAATCCAAAAAACAATTGAGATACGAATTTCAAAGTTAATATTTAATAAGTATGACTATTTATTAATGCATTCAGTCATATTTCATACAATTTTGAATATTTTAAACATATTTATTGCAGTTTTTGTCATTTAATACACGTTTGATTTACAATTGTTGAGTTTAACATACGAAAAAATCCAATAACAAATGATATATGAATTTCAAACTCAATATTTAATAAGTATGACTATTTATGAATGTATTCAGGCATATTTCATACAATTTTGACTATTTTACACATATTTATCGCAGTTTTTGTTATTTAATACACGTTAGATGTACAATTGTTGAGTTTAACATACCAAAAAATCCAAAAACAAATGAGATACAAATTTCAAACTTAATATTTAATAAGTATGACTATTTATGAATGCATTCAGTCATATTTCATACAATTTTGACTATTTTACACATATTTATCGCAGTTTTTGTCATTTAATACACGTTAGATTTACACTTGTTGAGTTTAACATATCAAAAAATTGTAACACAAATTTGATACGAATTTCAGGCATATTTCACTCTTTCTGTTTTCATTCAAATCAAATAATTGCTTTTAATTCATTGTATTTTATTTTATCATAACATGGACACATTTTGTATGTGTAATATCTCCGACTTAAGTCATAATTGTTTGTGAAATTTTCCGATTTTTCGGTCATAACATTTAAAAAAAAACTTCTAGGGGAGGACCGAGGGAAGAAACCACCATTCATCTTTTTTTTGTAGATATACAATTAATTTTAATTTTACTTTCTATATAATTATGATTATGTTGTGTATGTTGGAGAAAATAAATAAAATTTAAAAAAAAAACATTTATTCCGTCGGGTTTGAATGTATTTATCATTTATGCTAGTTTTAATTAAAAGGAAAAATCTTCAGTACCTAGGCCATATATTGATATACACAATATAATCATAATTATATAGAATAATTTCCGCTACAATTATCGCAAAATGCAAACAACTGTCCGCTATACTTTTAATCATTACAGCGCCATCAATTGAGAATTATATATATAATTATTGACAATATACCACTGTTATAGACACCTACGATCAAGGGAGATTTCAATGAAATAACAAGCCTCAAACCTTTCCCCCTTCACCCAAAGATGTCCATAGCTACTACACGCGGTGCAGTTCTAATATTAAAATTTCAAATATCCGCTCCTTTAATAATTCACTTTTAAAGCACAACAGCACTTGGCGTTCAACTCTTAATTGCTCCGGCACCCCTAAATCCTCAACTCAATCGCGCGCGCTTTTAAAGCCGCTGTTGCGTCCCTGAATAATTCACTAACGAGACGAGCGACGAAATGTATTATTTAATTGTTCCTGCGGGGGGACACTGTGTTGCTTTAATTGCTCAATTTACATGCTTAAACAGTTTGTAATAAATAAATAAATAAAAGTATGGTCCGAATTACTTTATAAGTCAGTGTGATAGTTTGCCATATCTGACTCAGTACAATACAATAAACATTGTATTGTATTGAGTCAGGGATGGCAAACGTATGGCACGCGTGCTAGAGGTGGCACGTGTGAAAAATTTGATGGCACGTGATAATTTGCTGGTACAGCGTTTAATTTATACAATTCTGCAAATTTTTGTTTTTCTCTTATTTGTATTCATTGGGTTTTATTTTTATTACTACTAAGAGGTTGGTACATCAGCATTTTTATAAATAAGGATTTTATTTATTGTTTTGGCACGCAATCCCCAAAAGGGGCAAACCCTGTGCTTCATTCATCAGTAGTTGTTTTTTTTTTGAGAATATTTGTTTACTTTACTTTACTTTACTTTACTTTACTTTACTTTACTTTACTTTACTTTACTTTACTTTACTTTACTTTACTTTACTTTACTTTACTTTACTTTACTTTACTTTACTTTACTTTACTTTACTTTACTTTACTTTACTTTACTTTACTTTACTTTACTTTACTTTACTTTACTTTACTTTACTTTACTTTACTTTACTTTACTTTACTTTATACTTTACTTTACACTTTACTTTACACTTTACTTTACACTTTACTTTACACTTTACTTTACACTTTACTTTACACTTTACTTTACACTTTACTTTACACTTTACTTTACACTTTACTTTACACTTTACTTTACACTTTACTTTACACTTTACTTTACACTTTACTTTACACTTTACTTTACACTTTACTTTACACTTTACTTTACACTTTACTTTACACTTTACTTTACACTTTACTTTACACTTTACTTTACACTTTACTTTACACTTTACTTTACACTTTACTTTACACTTTACTTTACACTTTACTTTACACTTTACTTTACACTTTACTTTACACTTTACTTTACACTTTACTTTACACTTTACTTTACACTTTACTTTACACTTTACTTTACACTTTACTTTACACTTTACTTTACACTTTACTTTACACTTTACTTTACACTTTACTTTACACTTTACTTTACACTTTACTTTACACTTTACTTTACACTTTACTTTACACTTTACTTTACACTTTACTTTACACTTTACTTTACACTTTACTTTACACTTTACTTTACACTTTACTTTACACTTTACTTTACACTTTACTTTACACTTTACTTTACACTTTACTTTACACTTTACTTTACACTTTACTTTACACTTTACTTTACACTTTACTTTACACTTTACTTTACACTTTACTTTACACTTTACTTTACACTTTACTTTACACTTTACTTTACACTTTACTTTACACTTTACTTTACACTTTACTTTACACTTTACTTTACACTTTACTTTACACTTTACTTTACACTTTACTTTACACTTTACTTTACACTTTACTTTACACTTTACTTTACACTTTACTTTACACTTTACTTTACACTTTACTTTACACTTTACTTTACACTTTACTTTACACTTTACTTTACACTTTACTTTACACTTTACTTTACACTTTACTTTACACTTTACTTTACACATTACTTTACACATTACTTTACACTTTACTTTACACATTACTTTACACATTACTTTACACATTACTTTACACATTACTTTACACATTACTTTACACATTACTTTACACATTACTTTACACATTACTTTACACATTACTTTACACATTACTTTACACATTACTTTACACATTACTTTACACATTACTTTACACATTACTTTACACATTACTTTACACATTACTTTACACATTACTTTACACATTACTTTACACATTACTTTACACATTACTTTACACATTACTTTACACATTACTTTACACATTACTTTACACATTACTTTACACATTACTTTACACATTACTTTACACATTACTTTACACATTACTTTACACATTACTTTACACATTACTTTACACATTACTTTACTTTACTTTACTTTATTATTTTATTTATTATTTTATTTTAGCATAAATCCACCTTTAAATACAGGTGGATAAATATGACAATATTTTCATTAAAATTCAATTAGAGCACAATTAACAATATCACATAAAGTATTAATTTGATGAATAACCGACACACATTATATAGGAAATTACAATTTTAGGCTTAAAACGATTGAGATAATACAATTAACTCTGATTATTCTTATTTTTATTTAAAAAAAAAACATTTTCTAACATTAATAAATAAATAAAGTTCTTTGCTGTGGTGCTGGGCGGTCATCCGATGTAATTTGTGTGGATGTCGTACGAGTACCTGCTACGTTTATCTGCAACAAATCGGTGGAAATCAAATTAGCCGAAACCGAAATCGACCCGGGGGCCAGTCTGATTAAGTCGCCTGCTGAATATTTAATGCTGTACCTACCGCACAACCCCCGGTATCGGCCGGACGGCACCAGCTCGAAACGGTCGCAGGATGGGAAGCCTTTTTCGTAGGGGTACTCTCCAAGAACGTTACCACTGTAATATAAAAATAATAATCGATTACAATTTAGAGTTCTCTGTATTGACTTTTAACACTCATTGTATTCAAAAGTGCTCCCTACAAAAATTATTTGAAAATTTTCAAGTAAATGATAATAATAATAATAATAAGCTTTATTTACCCAACAGAATAACACTGTAATTACAGAGCAACAACAGATAATAAAGATAATACATACATACATACATACATAATAAAAGAGAATAACAAGATAACAAATTAAGTACAAGTAATAATGTATAAACGGGTATTTATTTATTTTTATTAGTTTAGATAATTTTATTATTTTGTTATTCTTGTGATTATTTAATCACAACAATAACAAAATAATAAAATTATCTAAACTAATAAAAATCTAGAATAATATTGCATAATAACTTTCATCTATTCCCCTGTAGGGTAGCAGGTAGGCACTTTTTTTCGAACCCGGAAAATAATAGGCCTACTTCAGGGATGCGACCCTGCCCATGTGAGCCATGGTTCTCCCATTTCCTTATAACGGGGGAGCCACGTCCCGACCTTCAATCCTATTATTTATTATTTTCTCTCCTACATCCATACCCTATCCATATTTCAACTCGCCTAGTCAGCGTAGAAAATTATAACTTTAACACTCAAACATGGTGAATTCGAAAAAATAGTAAAAAGACCCCAGCTGGGTGTATCTAGTGTAAAATCCCATATCTTGCAATTGGTCTGCCTCAAGAATTCTGATGGAGGCAAATATTCGCTTTCATCATCGTCTAAAACCGAAACCAAACAAAAACCTAAAAGTTTGATATTGCTTCATATAAGACAAAAACACGTCCCTCCCTCTGTTATTTTGTTCTTTACTCGTCTCCCACTAGGCTTCGTTTGATTTTTTTTTTTTTTAATTTCCCGTAGTTATCTTCTAGTTTCTTATATCGTTTTTGATGCACACACAAACTGCATAGTGTCATACACACATGTAGAAAATGATATAGCGGCGGAATAATATATATATATATATATATATATATATATATATATATATATATATATATATATATATATATATATATAAACCTGACTTATGCCCATCCACTATTTCTAATGACTTGAACTATGCACTACTTTACATCTCACAATGTTTCTACGAATTAGGCATAAATTAATAAAAGAAATTAGTTGAATCATAGAAAGTAATGGATAATAGTGTTATGCAGACTTCAAGTCATTTGGAATAGTGGACGGGCATAGTTTGGTTGGTGGGGGCCGACCGCCCACCGCACCTTTGTTCGCATAGTTTTTCCATTGGATATAGATGTTTTATATTGTTTCAACTATTCCAAGAAGAGTGTTATCCAATGGAAAAACTATGCGAGCAAAGGTGGGGTGGGCGGGTGGCCCCTACGAACCAAACTAAGCCCGTCCACTATTTCAAACGACTTGAACTATACACTACAAAATTATCTGTTATTTTCTATGATTAAATTAATGTCATTTATTAATTTAAGACTAATTAAAAAAATATATGTGAACAATAATGTAATGCGTAGTTTCAATCGTTTGCAATAGTGGACGGACATAGTTTGGTTGGTAAGGGCCACCCGCCCACCCCACCTTTCCTCACATAGTTTTTCCATTGCATAACACTCTTCTTGGAATAGTTTAAACAATATAAAACATCTATATCCAATGGAAAATCTATGCGAACACAGGTGGGGTGGGCGGGCGGCCCCCACCAACCAAACTATGCCCGTCCACTATTGCAAACGATTGGAACTATGCAATACATTATTGTTCACATATATTTTTTTAATTAGTCTTAAATTAATAAATGACATTAATTTAATCATAGAAAATAACAGATAATTTTGTAGTATATAGTTCAAGTCGTTTGAAATAGTGGACGGGCATAGTTTGGTTGGTGGGGGCCGCCTGCCCACCCCACCTTTGTTCGCATAGATTTTCCATTGGATACAGATGTTTTATATTGTTTAAACTATTCCAAGAAGAGTGTTATCCTATGGGAAAACTATGCGAGCAAGGGTGGGGTGGGCGGGTGGCCCCTACCAACCAAACTATGCTCATTCACTATTTCAAACGACTTGAACTATACACTACAATAGTATCTGTTATTTTCTATGATTAAATTAATGTCATTTATTAATTTAAGATTAATTAAAAAAATATATGTGAACAATAATGTAATGCGTAGTTCCAATCGTTTGCAATAGTGGACGGACATAGTTTGGTTGGTAGGGGCCACCCGCCCACCCCACCTTTCCTCGCATAGTTTTTCCATTGGATTACATTCTTCTTGGAATAGTTTAAACAATATAAAACATCTATATCCAATGGAAAATCTATGCGAACACAGGTGGGGTGGGCGGGCGGCCCCCACCAACCAAACTATGCCCGTCCACTATTGCAAACGATTGGAACTACGCATTACATTATTGTTCACATATATTTTTTTAATTAGTCTTAAATTAATAAATGACATTAATTTAATCAAAGAAAATAACAGATAATTTTGTAGTATATAGTTCAAGTCGTTTGAAATAGTGGACGGGCATAGTTTGGTTGGTGGGGGCCGCCCGCCCACCCCACCTTTGTTCGCATAGATTTTCCATTGGATACAGATGTTTTATATTGTTTAAACTATTCCAAGAAGAGTGTTATCCTATGGGAAAACTATGCGAGCAAGGGTGGGGTGGGCGGTTGGCCCCTACCAACCAAACTATGCTCATTCACTATTTCAAACGACTTGAACTATACACTACAATAGTATCTGTTATTTTCTATGATTAAATTAATGTCATTTATTAATTTAAGATTAATTAAAAAAATATATATGAACAATAATGTAATGCGTAGTTTCAATCGTTTGCAATAGTGGACGGGCATAGTTTGGTTGGTAGGGTGGTTGGTAGGGTTTTAGGTTTATTTTTGTCATTAGTGTCTTTAACATGTTAACTATTTTTTTGTCTCCTCTGATATATTGTATAAATATTAAAAGAGAATAGTATCTTTTAATATTTTTTGATCTGGCATTTTTTTCCTTGATACTCTAGAATCTAGATTTTTTTTTAAATTTCTTAGCTTGCCATTTCTTTGGAATTTCCTTCCTTGCTTTTTCTTTCGAAGACACAGTCGTGAGAAAATGCATGAATGTTAAATTTATATATATATATATATATATATATATATATAGTGAAGTACTTCGCCATTGTCGGCTATCTGAATGAAGAAGAGGAGGGGTTCAAGTCCCACCGGACTATATATATATATATATATATATATATATATATATATATATATATATAAAATAGTATTAAATTTAACACTCATGCATTTTTTTTCTCAAGATTACCCAATTGTTTGAAATACATTTTTTTGAAGTGAATTTACCCATATATTTCAAAATTTCAAACCAACAATACAACTTCCCCGAAAATGAGGTAATATTCGAATTGCAAACTATGAACCTTCGAAATAATAACTCGGTATAATCCACCTCCCATGCCGTATATTACTCGACCGCACACTCGCGCCCTACTCCCCCGTAACGAAGTACGAATTGTGCAAATCCACCCGCGCTCTCTCGCTGCGAACCGCCCCAATTACCCAATTACGTAATCCAATTCGAACACTCGGCGCGCTCTTATTTTAACATGATGTTCAGACATACGCGCACACCGCCCCCCGTCAGCACACAGCCGAAGCCACCACTTTACATAAACCGCTACTCATCCGCCACAAATACCGCACGTCACTTTTGATTTGAACTGAATTATTACTAAAACACATTCATTCTATACCAAATCTTATAATCATTTTTTATAAACTATATAAATTATTTAGCATATTTTTAAAAATTTAAATGTATTTTTTTTCAACAATTTCAACTGAATTAAGCACATTAATATTTATGTCAAATCTTATAATAGAGGTAGAGGACTGTATTATTCCAAAATACAGTTCTCATATGAAAAACCACCCCCTGAATCCAAAAAGACAAACTAGAAGTCGGTACGACAAAGATTTACTGAGATGCAGCTCGAAAAAAACTATTATGAAATGGTGATTTCAAGCAGTTTTCAGGAATTTTGAAGGGTTGTGACGCGAAAACGGAAAGAGATATCTACATTTTTCGGATTTTTAATTAGTACCCTAAGAAGTACTGATTGGTAGCATAAAATGAATTTTTAAATTTTTGATTTTCATTGTACAAATTTCACCGGGGTGCACTTGAAATTTGTACAATAAAAATTAAAAATTAAAAAATTTGATCATTACTCGGTTTTTCGATTGTCACGTTAAAAGTAATAGAGGTAGATTGGGGATAATAGAATTCTCGTATGGAAAGCCACCCCCTGAATCGCAAAACACAAACTAGAAGTCAATACGACGAAGATTTACTAAGATACAGCTCGAAAAGAGCGTTTCTGAAATAGTAATTATGCAATTTTTGACTTTGAAGGTTTGTGACGCGATAACGGAAAGAGTTATCGACAAACGGTTTTCGGATTTCTAATTAGTACCCTAAGAAGTATAGATTGATAGCATAAAATTAATTTTTAAATTTTTGATTTTTACTGTAAACTATGCCTATGATAATTTCTCGGATTTTCGCATGTCGCGTTAAAAGTAATAGAGCTAGATTAGTGATTGTATAGTTCTCGTATGGAAAGCCACCCCCTAAATCCAAAAACATAAACTAGAAGTCGGTACGACAAATACTTACCGAGATACAGCTCGAAAAGTTTGTTTCTTAAATGGTAATTTCAAGCAATTTCTACGAATTTTGTGGGGTTGTGGCTTGAAAACGGAAAGAAACTGTTTTCCGATTTTTAATCAGTACCCTATGGAATATTGATTTGTAGTATAAAATTAATTTTTTAATTTTTGATTTTTATTGTAAACTACCCCTATCATAATTTCTCGGATTTTCGCATGTCACGTAATACAGCTAGATTAGTGATAATGAGGTTCTCGTATGGAAAGCCACCCTCTGAATCCAATAACATAAACTAGAAATCGGTACGACAAAGACTTACCAAGATACAGCTCGAAACGTGCGTTTCTTAAATAATAATTTCAAGCAATTTTGACGAATTTTGAAGGGTTGTGATGCGAGAACGAAAAGAGATATCCACAAACGGTTTTCGGATTTATAATTAGCATCCTAAGGAGTATTGATTGGTAGCATAATTTTAAAAAAATATTTTCATCATTCGAAAAATTAAAATGATGTACTTACCTTGAACCATAATTGCAGACGTATGTTTTCGTAAATCCTTTGGCAGGATCAAAATAGTAAGCGAATCCGCAACCGATCAAATTGGTGTCGGCCCAGATCATCTAAAAATATGTAAATCAATGTGTGAGTTAGTGGGAATCTGAATTCAAAACTATTGCAGACTACATTGGCTTCCACATTCGTATATATATATATATATATATATATATATATATATATATATATATATATATATATATATATATATATATATATATATATATATCGTGACAAAGTAAATTATTCTGTGTTTTTGTGGGGTTGTGGGACGTGAAAACAGAAAAAGGTATCCACAAATGGTTTTCGCATTATTAATTAGCACCCTAGAGAATATTGATTGGTAGCAAAAAATTAATTTTTATTTTTTGATTTTTATTGTAAAAATGTGACCTCTACTCTTGGGTTTTTTTCATGTTACGGTAAAAGTAATGGTGTAGGCTTCCACATTCGTTCATAATAATAAACGAACAATGCGCACGTAACCGCAATTCAATTTTCACGCAACACCCCCCTGCCCATAAATAGATAATAAAAATCATTAAAGCCGATGTATACCTACAAACTATTACCATCGAGTACACTTTTATGGTTTATTCACGCTGACAAATCGCCGCCAAACACGTGTTGCTTAATCAACGTCAATACCGGCTCTCGAAAAATAATTATTCGCCTCCCCCCCATCAAGATACCCGGGCAATTTCCTGCCACTTGCAACCCTAATCGATGTTAAAACTACTGCCACTCACAAGCGCGGATGATTTACTGCCACCGCGGCAATCATTACCATAAATCAATTTTTACTGCGATGGCAGTTTAAAAGCGGAATCATTACGGATAGTTTTTTTTTGCAAGGTGTTTGCAAGTTTTCCGCGAACGCGATGTTTACATAACAGGGCAACACACACATACACATGTATATTGGCAAAAAGTGAGTTGTAGTATTCCCCATCGCGGAAACTTCGCTACCCGCATTTGGAAAATGCCCCAGAGGACGGGTCATATGTGCGCGAATTCGGTCCAGATATACTTTTTAGACGATTCAGAGCACGGAATCTCTTCAGTATTTTTTTTTTGTTTGCCTCTGTGTGTGTGTTTGTTGTTGGGGATAAGTTTAGAAGTATTTTCAATGGATTACGATAGTATATACCATATTATTTTTTATATCATAATCTACTATGTTTTTTTACTACTGTTTATTATACAATCTTGAAAGTTTCGATCTATTTCTGATTATTATCAAACTAGAAGGAGTAGTTATGCTACCATATAAGGCACCTTACACGATCAATAATACTGTAAGTCCTAATACTGTCAATATTTGCTTCAATCCTCCTTTTATATTTATCAAGTAATCAATTATCTCGATAAACATCAGTGGTTTCTTCATTCCACCATTACTATACCTTAAATGATAATACTATCAATATTTTAGAATAATGAATATTTTAAACATATTATCGTACAGTAATACTGTCATTATTCTAAAATATTGACAGTATTATTTATCATTTAAGTTATAGTAAGGCAAACGAGGTATAGTAATGGTGGAATGAAGAAACCACTGACTTTTATCGAGATAATTGATTACTTGATAAATATAAAAGGAGGATTGAAGCAAATATTGACAGTACTACTTATGGAAAATATTTATATATCGTCGCCTAAGCAGCAACACCACACATTTAAAATTTTATTCGAGTTTGACATGAGAAAGAAAAACTGATTATAAAATGTTTATTGTAGTTATTTTACTCTGACTCGTCTATTTTTTATTTTATTCCTTATATTTATACCAAAAGCAATTTAATTACTCCAATAAACATTTTAAAATCAGTTTTTCTTGCTCGTGCCAACCTAAAATAATATTTTAGATATGTGGTGTTGCTTTAGGCGACGATATATACTCTGTATTATTAATCTGAGTGAAATAACATTACCTGAGTATAGTGCCCCGTTTGTCTCGAATACCCATAAACGGGGGAGTAACGGTACGACCGGTACTCGCTGAACCACTCGTGGATGGCGTGTCCAAAGTTGGCCATCATGTCGTACGTGGTGCTCGGCTGGGCCGTCGTCCACATCGTCGCAATGTTCTGTCCCACCGGGAATCTAGCTGCAGACCATTACCATATAACAAGATTTACATTTAAATCAATTGATGGCGCTGAAGAGAGCAAAATAAAAACCCCTCTATCGCTATCGGGGTCATGGCAAACAAATCGGGCGCGCACACAGACGAGCGGGGCTGTTTATAACCCGGCAACGACCCTAAATCACCCCCGTGAATAGTTTATTCCGACTTACATGAATGCCTTCGGCTGTCGTGCACCTCCGATATGCAAGAAGTCGCCCACTTCTGGGCCCGCTGCGCCAACTCCGCATCCCACTTCTGCGGATATAAAGAGGACAAATGGGGTAATAGACAAGGTGACGTCTCAGCAATATGGAAAATAGACAATAGGGTTTGATGGAAGTGCAAAGTGCAACATTTAAAATGTATTGCTACTTTCAATTCACATAGAAATTATTATTTTATATCTTCTATCAAAACTAAACAGAATTGCTCAATATAGACATTGTTTACTCAAAAAATGACATTATTTCATTATTTGTAATTAAAAGTAGACACAATCTGGAACAAAAAATTATTATTTATTTGTATTCATGCTTACAAATTGTGGAAATTCTAACCTTAGGAATTTTCGAATTATAAAGCTTAAATCCAATGAACTCAAAATAATAGAAAATATTTGTATAAAAAGTGCCAATATTTTGTTATTTATGATTCAAATTGGATAAAATTTGGAGGAAAATTTTATCATTTATTTGTATTTATGCCTACAAATTTTGGAAATTGTAACCTTTGGAATTTTTGAATTATAAAGCTTAAATCCAATGAACTCAAAATAATAAATAAATATTTGTATAAAAAGTGCCAACATTTTGTCATTTATCATTCAAACTGGACACAATTTGGAGGAAAATTATATAATTTATTTCTATTTATGCTTACAAATTTTGGGAATTGTAATCTTTGGAATTTTAGAATTATAAATCCTAAATCCAATGAACTTATATTAATAGAAAAATATTTGTATAAATAGTGCCAACATTTTGTCATTTATCATTCAAACTGGACCCAATTTGGAAGAAAATTTTATCATTTATTTGTATTTATGCTTACAAATTTTGGAAATTGTAATCTCTGAAATTTTCGAATTATAAAGCCTAAATCTAATGAACTCAAAATAATAGAAAATATTTGTATAAAAAGTGCTAATATTTTGTTATTTCTCATTCAAAGTGGACACAATTTTGAGGAAAATTTGGTCATTTATTTGTATTTAAGCTTACAAATTTTGGAAATTATAATATTTAGAATTTTCGAATTATGAAGCCTAAATCCAATAAACTCAAAATAATCAAAAAATATTTGTATAAAAAGTGCCAAAATTTTGTTATTTATCATTCAAAGTAGACACAATTTGGAAGAAAGTTTTATCATTTATTTGTATTTATGCTTACAAAATTTTGGAAATTGTAACCTGTAGAATTTTCGAATTATAAAGCTTAAATCCAATGAACTCAAAATAATAGAAAAATATTTGTATAAAAAGTGCCAACATTATGTTATTTATTATTCAAAGTGGACACAATTTGGAGAAAAATTTTATCATTTATTTCTATGTATGCTTACAAATTGTTGAAATTGTAATCTTTGGAATTTTCGAATTATAAAGCTTAAAAAATCCAATGAACTCAAAATAATAGAGAAATATTTGTATAAAAAGTGCTAACATTTTGTTATTTATCATTCAAAGTGGATACAATTTTGAGGAAAATTTGGTCATTTATTTGTATTTAAGCTTACAAATTTTGGAAATTATAATATTTAGAATTTTCGAATTATGAAGCCTAAATCCAATAAACTCAAAATAATAAAAAAATATTTGTATAAAAAGTGCCAACATTTTGTTATTTATCATTCAAAGTAGACACAATTTGGAAGAAAGTTTTATCATTTATTTGTATTTATGCTTACAAAATTTTGGAAATTGTAACCTGTAGAATTTTTGAATTATAAAGCTTAAATCCAATTAACTCAAAATAATAGAAAAATATTTGTATACAAAGTGCCAACATTATGTTATTTATTATTCAAACTGGACACAATTTGGAGGAAAAGTTTTTCATTTATTTGTATTTATGCTTACAAATTTTGGAAATTGTAATCTTTGGAATTTTCGAATTATAAAGCCTAAATCCAATGAACTCAAACTAATATAAAATATTTGTATAAAAAGTGCCAACATTTTGTTATTTATCATTCAAAGTAGACACAATTTGGAAGAAAGTTTTATCATTTATTTGTATTTATGCTTACAAATTTTGGAAATTGTAGTCTTTGGAATTTTCGAATTATGAAGCCTAAATCCAATGAACTCAAAATAATAGAGAAATATTTGTATAAAAAATGCTAACATTTTGTCATTTATCATTCAAACTGGACCCAATTTGGAAGAAAATTTTATCATTTATATGTATTTGTGCCTACAAATTTTGAAAATTATAATCTTTGGAATTTTCGAATTATAAAGCCTAAATCCAATAAACTCAAAATAATAGAAAAATATTTGTATAAAAAGTGCCAACATTTTGTTATTTATCATTGAAAGTGGACACAATTTGGAAGTAAATGTTATCATTTATTTGTATTTGTGCTAACGAATTTTTGAAATTGTAACCTTTGGAATTTTTGAATTATAAAGCTTAAATCCAATTAACTCAAAATAATACAAAAATATTTGTATAAAAAGTGCTAACATTTTGTCATTTATCATTCAAAGTAGACATAATTTGGAGAAAATTTTATCATTTATTTGTATTTACGCTTACAAATTTTTGAAATCGTGACCTTTGAAATTTTGGAATTATGAAGCCTAAATCCAATGAACTCAAAATAATAGAAAAATATTTATATAAAAAGTGCCAACATTATGTTATTTATTATTCAAAGTGGACACAATTTGGAGGAAAATTTTATCATTTATTTGTATTTATGCTAACAAATTTTGAAAATTATAATCTTTGGAATTTTTGAATTATAAAGCCTAAATCCAATGAACTCAAAATAATAGAGAAATATTTGTATAAAAAGTGCCAACATTTTGTCATTTATTGTTGAAAGTGGATACAATTTGGAAGAACATTTTATCATTTATTTGTATTTGTGCTTACGAATTTTTGAAATTGTAACCTTTGGAATTTTTGAATTATAAAGCTTAAATCCAATGAACTCAAAATAATACAAAAATATTTGTATAAGAAGTGCTAACATTTTGTGATTTATCATTCAAAGTAGACACAATTTGGAGGAAAATTTTATCATTTATTTGTATTTATGCTTACAAATTTTTGAAATTGTAGTCTTTGGAATTTTCGAATTATAGAACTATTAAGATCAAATTAATTTATGCACTTCTGTTTAAATGTACATATTTTGGAAACTGTGAGTAGATACTCTAACCAAACCTGCCATATTTTCGTAATTTCTAATCAAAACTTAACACAAAATTAAAAAATCTTTATTTATTAAAATGTAACTGTGTAATTTTGAAAATTATAACTTCTTAGAATATCACAATATAGAGTGAAAAGTTACTATATATTAAAGTAAATTATCAGTATTATATATATATATATATATATATATATATATATATATATATATATATATACAATTTAAAAAATTTGTAAGCATAAAAACAATTAAATTTTCTTCCAAATTGTGTCCACTTTGAATCATAAATAACATAATGTTGGCACTTTTTATACAAATATTTTTCTATTATTTTAAGTTAATTGGATTTAAGCTTTATAATTCAAAAATTCCACAGGTTACACATTCCAAAATTTGAAAGCATAAGTCCAAATGTCATAATGATAAAATGTTCCTGCAAACTGTGCCCACTTTGAATAATAAATAACAAAATGTTGGTACATATTATACAAATATTTCTCTATTATTTTGAGTTCATTGGATTTAGGCTTTATAATTCAAATATATATATATATATATATATATATATATATATTAGAAATTTTATATAAAAAAGTCTTACCATTTCCAACATATTAGCCGCCCCCGGCTGTCCGGCGATCTGCCCCATGGCCACCGCCTGTCGCATCCGATTGTGGTTGTCCAATATAACATTCTTGTCGCCCTCAGTCACCCCGTGTCCGTCTGAAACAATCAAGCAGCGGCCCTCCCCAAATTAATGGATCGCGTTTTATTAAGCGAACGTTTTGTTGTTTGCCCTGGGTGGGCGTGGGGGCGGCGGCATACTTTCTGGCGTTTTTAACGGCAACATCGTTTCGCGTAATGAGCCCATCGATCACCCCCCCCCCCCCCTCACGATGGAAATGAGGTGCATGCATCATTAATTCCGCGCCTGACATTTCCAATACGCGGCCGCATTGTTTATGGCGAGAGGGGGGAGGCGGTTGACGGTTTTTTGAAAATTATATAACGGGATGTTACAATGGGGGGAAAACGCAAGAGAAGGGGAGCTAGCGGAGGGTGAAATTTGTTTCACGCGTACTTTACTGTTAATACAAAGTTACAAAATAAGTAACAATTTTTTCTTATGGACTTTGTATACCTAATTTCAAAAATAAATAATTTAAAAATATTTTTCTACGTAATTGATATCAAACAATAAATTTTGTTTGTTTGTTTAATTTAGATAACAGAATAAATTAGGACCATTTTTGTATGAATTGTTAGTTTTTGTAGATTTGACTGTTTTTGTATAAATTGTGAGTGTTCCTAATTTGACGCGTCATAAATCCAAAATTATGAAATATATTGATTACAAATAATTGTCAACTTAAAGGCAAGTAAATAATTGGCTAGTTTTCAAAAATTGTATTCTACTTTCATTATAAATGAATAAATTATGACTATTTTTTTTATCATTTGTGAGTGCTTCTTATTTTAAGAGTTAACTCTTAAAATAAGAAGCAAAACCAAGGGCACATATGTTACACATTCGCTATAATCCCCAAAACATTGTCTTTGTTTTTATATTTTAGGGATTATAGCGAAGGTAAGACTTCTTATTTTTAGACTTCTTATGTTTAGAGTTAACTCTTAAAATAAGAAGCAAAACCAAGGGCACAGATGGTACCTTCCTTATAAACCCTAAAATATAAAAATGAAGACTTATAGCTATCAGCCCGAGGGCTTTTCTGTTGGTAAAGGGATAAGCTCAGACGAGTTTAATCACTCGGTAAGGAAAATACTTTAACTTCACAGAAAACCTCTGAAAACTGTTAGTAAGTACAATAGACAATACCTACTACTATAAAAGGTTTGTAAAATTTCTCTCACAACGAGGTTTGAACTCTCGCTCCCTATTTCTCAGTACAAGACGGATGACGCCTCCGAGCTGGTTCAACTTTTTTATAAAATACTTTTCTAACCATTCCATTAACTTTTTAAAAACAAAAATATTTTCTTTAAATCTTGTTTTTATTTTTAATTAAATTAATTAATTTTAAATATTGGCTTATTAAAGCGTCTACTTTGTGATAATTCATTTTAAAGGATAAATAAAACGTCGTTTATTTATCCTTTAATTAATTTTATTTCGATAAACTATAGTTGTTTATCATAAAGAGTTTACAATAAAAAGTGGTCACGGGAACAGGTTGAATTTATTTATAAACCCAGTCGAGACCAGCGCGCTTATCTCTTCGGGTTTTTACAATATAAATTCATGTACTTTGTACTTTGTATCACGTTGCACTGTGCTCTTCAGTTGTCCGCTGCAGTCAGTGTGCGAGTGATCGAAAGCCGGCCGGTGGTGTTTGCAATTTGTTTCGCGAAATAATTAGTATCAGTGCGATTTTCTTGTAGTTTTCGCGTGTGTGGTGATCAAAACTGTTGCCAGAATCATGAGCGTCTTAATAGTTGCTGTACATAAGGTATTTATCACGAAAAGACGTAATATGTTACTCATCATGCGTTGAAATGATTACGCATAGCTGCATGACTGGAATTATACTATTTTATTCATTTCATATTAACATATCTTTAGAGAATTTAAAATATTTCTATATATTTTTGCTAAAACCAATATAAAAATAAATAAATAGGTGACTAAAAATATTTCTATAGTAAATTATCATCGTAAGAAATTTCGTATTAGCTCTGCTGTTGCACACACAAAAAATGTTACTCATCATGCGTTGAAATGATTACGCATCGCTGCCTGACTGGAATTATACTATTTTATTCATTTCATATTAAAATATCTTTAGAGAGTTTAAAATATTTCTATATATTTTTGCTAAAACCAATATAAAAATAAATAAATCGGTGACTAAAAATAGTTCTATAGTAAAATATCATCGTAAGAAATTAAAAAATTAATATATCTTTAGAGAATTTAAAATATTTCTATATATGTTTGCTAAAACCAATATAAACATAAATAAATCGGTGACTCAAAATATTTCTATAGTAAATTATGATCGTAAGAAATTTGGTATTAGCTTCAAAAAAATGTCTTTCACTTTCATTTTATTAAACTCCCCGCGCGCTCTCATTTTCATTAAAACATGCAAAACATTTTCATTTTCATAAATTCATAAATCACCTTTCCCCGGGAGTTTTAAACGCAGCTCGTTCGTGGGGTGGATGGGCTGTGGGGGATTAAACGCGCGCGCCCCCCCTTTTCGCGATCATTTGCATGCCGAGTTGCGGAAGAATAAATAAACAGGAATTAAGTGCCAGCCCGGCCGCCGCAGACGCAGTGGGGCGGGTGTGTTATTTATTTTTTTTATACGATTTAAGTGTTTACTCACTGATCATGGTCTTCCTGCAGGCGGCGGCGGCGAGGGCGGCGAGCGCCCACACCGCTAGGACCGAGCGCAGCAGGACGGGCCCGGGCATAATCTGCAACAAAACAGAATGTATTTACATAATCAATAATCGATTGGGTCCTTGAGGGGGTTGGATGATGGTTGGGGGATAAAAGAAAGTGTTTTAGGTGGGTAAGTTGTGAAAGCAGGTGACATTTTTTGTGCATGCAAATCTGTGTTATTTAAGAGTTAACGCATACCCAAATAACACTATATAACACAATATAAAGCTAGCCCTATGTGTTATCTCATAACTCTATTACTTTATTACTTTATTAGTTTATATATATATATATATATATATATATATATATATATATATATAAACTAATAAAGTAATAGAGTTATGAGATAACACATGTAGGGCTAGCTTTCAAAAGAAAGTATTTTTATTAAAAAGTTGTTCCTTAAAATCTCAAAAATTTATTTTCATTTACGAATTAATAAATCCGCAACCATGTCGCTACTCATGGTGAATTACATTCGTCTGTCGTCACATTATTTCGGGGGCAACCAATTAAAAGTTTTCATTTTCCGTGTTCGGAATCTATTTAGTGAATCAAATCAAGCGCCCTCGCGCCGTGGCGCCGCATTGAAATTCTCCTATGATTATTGTGGATGTAATTTAGTCCCGAATGCGCCGCGCGTAATTTATACAAAGAACACACTAATGGAAAGCCATTTTCCATCCCCGCATTTGCTGGAGAGCGGCGGCGACTCCTAACTACAAATTATGCTTTTGTTTCTAGCGCGAGAAATTTGAATTTCGTGTTGTTGTGAGTGTTTAAAACGTAATTTCTTGATTATGTTACTTTGGATGTATTTATTTCGTTGATGCTGCAAATAATAGGTAATTTCAAGACATTTTTACGCATTATGTTGGGCTATGGAATAAAAATGGAAAGAGATATTTATAAATCTATAAGCATCTCTTTTCATTTTCATTCCACAGCCCAACAAAATGCGTAAAAATGTCTTGAAATTACCTCTTATTTGCATCATCAACGAAATAAATACATCCAAAGTAACATAATCAAGATAGAAGATGCATGAACCTACGATTTTTCTTTATTTTCTTAATTTTGTACACTCAATATTCAGTGTGCCCCAAATTTCACCAGCCCGCCTGGAACGTTACAGCGGTATCGCCCACATTCCTTTATATTATCTTTTATTATAAAGTAGCATACACATTTTAAACATAATCAGTAATTTATAAGCGGTTGGTATTTTGATACCGCAGTAAAAACGCTTACTAATCTAATTAGCCCCATAAACATCTCATTTGATGTGGTATAATAAAAGTAGTAAGCTAGTTAGCAATATAAATTAGTGGACAACAACTTCCCATGTAATTTACCATAATCCCCCCGGTAACTTTTACGTGGTTGACCCTAACTGACAAACTTATAACGATCCCCCGCTCTACACTCGCGCGCTCGCTTTTCCTTCCGCATTATCGCCATCACATCATCCCGGGGGTCGTAAAATTGCGCACACTCACACAAATACACACACACACATTCGCAGGTGCGGAAAGCAACAACAATGTTGGCGGGGGTGCGGCGGCGGCGAGGAGGGGCGGTATCCGAAATCCCGACTTTATGAGTGGCAAAGTCAATATTCCAGACACGATTCTCTCTCTTAACCGTGTTACGTTGCGAAAATTGAATCCGGTAACGATAGCGGAGAGCTCATTTCGGGGTAGGCGCCCCGCCGGGCGAATATGGCGGGCTAAATAAGCTCACCAGCCGCCCCCCACATCACATGCGGAAATATCATACGTGCATTATTTACAAGGCGTCGGATGATAGCTGCGCCCGAGGCGGTGACACTACAAAAGCTTATTATCAACATAAATTCTATTGAATTGAAAATCGGAATTCATTTATACGGGTTTGGAATATTTCATTTAAAATCATTGAATTTCATTTGAAATTTTAGTTATTATAATCCATCTTGCTATGTCATTACTTATGACAAAACACATATTTTGTATAAACAACAGCAAAAATAGTTTTATACAAAAAAAATAGCAACATATAAAATTGATACAACTAACCCCCTAGGAGGAAAGTTAAACGCCATCTGGCGGCACTACATCAATTAGGAACAAACCCATATGGTAATAACCGCTAACGTACTCATACCATCAGCATCACAGGGTAGTTCCCTCTATGGAATAATTGCTAATTGATGTGATGCCGCCTGATGGCGTTTAACTTTCCTTCTGGGGGGTAAGTTGTATCATTTTTGTATATAACCACTCGAGATATTGTGTGAATTCATCCTCACTAGCTGAGCTACACTGATGAGATCTAATAAGATCGAAATCTAGATATGTAAATTGCTAAGGGGTGGATGCACACTTATATATGACATATCAAATTTGTGTTTTATAAGTAAAATTAAATAAATGTGAAGTTAATGAATTTATTAATTACGATAAATAGATAATAAAATTACCAGAAAATTAGTTCTATATTCGAACTAATTTTGTTGTAATTTTATTTGAACAAAAAAGTACAAGAAAATCAAGACCGATAAAAATACCGAGTTCACGTATTATTAGATGCTGGGGTGGGCGGGTGGCCCCTACCAACCAAACTATGCCCGTCCACTATTTCAAACGACTTGAACTATACCCTACACTATTATCCGTTATTTTCTTTGATTAAATTAATGTCATTTATTAATTTAAGACTAATTAAAAAATATATGTCAAAAATAATGTAATGCATAGTTCAAGTCGTTTGAAATAGCGGGCGGGCATAGTTTGGTTGGTAAACTATTATAAATTGCAAGTCGAACTTTTTCGCGATAGCAATATCTTCCGTATCTGCTGTAGAAGGAAGGTATCGCGAAAAAGTTCGAATTGGTAATATAGACATTTTCTGTACGTTTCATGACCAATTCGACTAAATTTCGACTTATTATTCATTTCATGTCTAATTCGACTAAATTTTCAAATGTTTCTTTACGTTTCATGTCTAATTCTACTAAATTTTGACTTTTTCTTTACGAATCATAACTAATTCGACTAAATTTTGACTTATTATTTAAATTTCGTAAAATCGGCCCACAAACAAAGAAAAACAACTTGATAAAAGTGTCAAACTGTGAAATTGTGCAAGTGTGAAGCTGTGCAAGTGTGAAACTGTGCAAGTGTGAAACTGGGCAAGTACGAAACTGTGCAAGTGTGAAACTGTGTAGCTGTGAAGCTGTGAAACTGTGAAGCTGTGAAGCTGTGAAACTGTGAAGCTGTGAAACTGTGCAAGTGTGAAACTGTGTAAGTGTGAAACTGTGCAAGTGTGAAACTGTGCAAGTGTGAAACTGTGCAAGTGTGAAACTGTGCAAGTGTGAAACTGTGCAAGTATGAAACTGTGCAAGTGTGAAACTGTGCAAGTGTGAAACTGTGCAAGTGTGAAACTGTGCAAGTGTGAAACTGTGCAAGTATGAAACTGTGCAAGTGTAAAACTGTGAAGCTGTAAAGCTGTGAAACTGTGAAGCTGTGAAACTGTGAAGCTGTGAAGCTATGAAGCTATGAAACTGTGCAAGTGTGAAACTGTACAAGTGTGAAACTGTGCAAGTGTAAAACTGTGAAGCTGTGAAGCTGTAAAACTGTGAAACTGTGAAACTGTGAAACTGTGAAACTGTGAAACTGTGAAACTGTGAAACTGTGAAGCTATGAAACTGTGCAAGTGTGAAACTGTGCAAGTGTGAAACTGTGCAAGTATGAAACTGTGCAAGTGTAAAACTGTGAAGCTGTAAAGCTGTGAAACTGTGAAGCTGTGAAACTGTGAAGCTATGAAGCTATGAAACTGTGCAAGTGTGAAACTGTGAAGTGTAAAACTGTGAAGCTGTAAAGCTGTGAAACTGTGAAGCTGTGAAACTGTGAAGCTATGAAGCTATGAAGCTATGAAGCTATGAAGCTATGAAACTGTGCAAGTGTGAAACTGTGCCAGTGTGAAACTGTGCAAGTGTGAAACTGTGCAAGTGTGAAACTGTGCCAGTGTGAAACTGTGCAAGTGTGAAACTGTGCAAGTATGAAACTGTGCAAGTGTGAAACTGTGCAAGTGTGAAGCTGTGCAAGTCTGAATTTGTGCAAGTGTGAAACTGTGCAAGTGTGAATTTGTGCAAGTGTGAAACTGTGCAAGCATGAAACTGTGCAAGTGTGAAACTGTGCAAGTGTGAAACTGTGCAAGTGTGAAACTGTGCCAGTGTGAAACTGTGCAAGTGTGAAACTGTGCAAGTATGAAACTGTGCAAGTGTGAAACTGTGCAAGTGTGAAGCTGTGCAAGTGTGAAACTGTGCAAGTGTGAATTTGTGCAAGTGTGAAACTGTGCAAGCATGAAACTGTGCAAGTGTGAAACTGTGCAAGTGTGAAACTGTGCAAGTGTGAAACTGTGCACGTGTGGAACTGTGCAAGTGTGAAACTGTGCAAGTGTGAAATTGTGCAAGTATGAAACTGTGCAAGTGTAAACCTGTGAAGCTGTGAAACTGTGAAGCTGTGAAACTGTGAAGCTATGAAGCTATGAAACTGTGCAAGTGTGAAACTGTGCAAGTGTGAAACTCTCCAAGTATGAAACTGTACAAGTATGAAACTGTACAAGTGTGAAACTTTGCAAGTGTAAAACTGTGCAAGTGTGCAACTGTGCAAGTGTGAAACTGTGAAAGTGTGAAACTGTGCAAGTGTGAAACTGTGCAAGTATGAAACTGTGCAAGTGTGAAACTGTGGAACTGTGTAGCTGTGAAGCTGTGAAGCTGTGAAGCTGTGAAACTGTGCAAGTGTGAAACTGTGCAAGTGTGAAACTGTGCAAGTGTGAAACTGTGCAAGTGTGAAACTGTGCAAGTATGAAACTGTGCAAGTATGAAACTGTGCAAGTATGAAACTGTGCAAGTGTGAAACTGTGCAAGTGTGAAACTGTGCAAGTGTGAAACTGTGCAAGTATGAAACTGTGCAAGTGTAAAACTGTGAAGCTGTGAAGCTGTAAAGCTGTGAAACTGTGAAACTGTGAAGCTGTGAAACTGTGAAGCTATGAAGCTATGAATCTGTGCAAGTGTGAAACTGTGCAAATGTGAAACTGTCCAAGTATGAAACTGTGCAAGTATGAAACTGTACAAGTGTGAAACTTTGCAAGTGTGAAGTGGGGGAACTGTGAAGCTGTGACACTGTGAAGCTGTGTGATGCTAGTGGTGAAAGTGTGGTGCAAGTGCGGTGCAAGTGTGGTGCAAGTGTGGTGCAAGTGTGGTGCAAGATTGGTGCAAGTGTGGTACAAGTGTGGTGCAAGTGTGGTGCAACTGTGCAACTGTGCCAGTGTGAATCTGTGAATCTGTGCAATGAAAATTGTAAAAAGTCAATTCAATCGAGTAGAACCGATTAATTAATATTCATTAATTAAATCATAAAGTCGTGTGGTGCCCACACTACAGATAGTATCATTAATAACATTGAGGAGTCTTGAATTTCCTTGCGAATATTTTATCAAAAACTCATGTTTTACTAACTGATATATAGTATGATAATTCCAGAATTTTCGTTCGATCCGGTTTATTATTATATTTTATTCTTATTTTCCCAATTCCATCAAAACATGTTGTAATTTTTTTTATGTGTACAACTACAAAGAAGACATTACATATCTTATTATTGAGATGGCAGTGAACTGTTATTTCATTAAAATATTACCCATTTCCCTCAAAATCAATTCAAGAAACATTTAACTACAATCGTTTTAAAAAGATTCTGACTCTTCGCGGCGGTAACGATGTTTACACCGGGATCAATTTGTTATTTGGCCCGAACCCGGCGCGGTGCGAGCGGTGGCGGCGGGGGCAACCCCATCCGGGTCGGTTGAGTGATAAGCCCCGGCTGCGTTTTATTGTAACCGAATCGGGGGGAAATTAGGGCGATCTCCTTAAAGCCCCGGCAACCAGCACTCATCCCGCAGTAAATAAACTCCACTCTATTTGCTCGCTCGCGCACACACGTTTTACGTTATTGCGAATTTAACGAAGAACCGGACCCTGTGCAGTTTAAATATGATTAACGGTGGGTTGCGCGGTTGTGTTTAGATGGGCGGGAGGGTGGTTTGGGTAATTATTTTAATGAAGGCAGGATTTGTTACGGAGAGTGGAAGGGAAATGTACTGTCAGGATTAAACTGAAAACAACTTTGCTTACGCTTACATAGATCGACAGATGAACAAATATATAGTGAAACATTTTCCTAACTAGAAAATAGTAGGGGAGATAAACACAGAAGTACGTACAACTTTAAATGAAGGAAATAGACTGAAACTGAAAAAAAAAGAAAGACGAACGATAAGACTAGCAAATAAAAAAAAATACTTATAGAGTTTCAACATCCATAATGGAGAAACCGCAAACAAACTGACTTGTGAAGTCAATATTTTCCGTCCTATTTTTCTATTTTTCCTCTTAAAGATTACACAATCCTCAATAATCTCGGTAGCCTGGTCACCCCCATTATTGAGGATTGTGCAATCTTTAAGAGGAAAAATAGAGTTCATTCCATATATTCAATGGCTATTTTTTTCATTTTTTGACCTTAATCTAATGATTATCTCAGTCATCAACTATGTATCATAATTTATATCATTTATGCACATTACTCCCTCTATAAACTAACATACACTGACTATGGACAGACACACCACCAATGGATTAATAATCCCAAATTCCGAACGGAAAAGACTTTATTAATACCGGACTGGAACCGGTGACTGCGTGGACGCAGTGGTCAGCGGCGACTTAAGATATACAAAATAATGCGCCTCTGCGCGCACAGGATGTCTAGCGGGTTAAATAAGCGAAATTTCGCCGCCAAAAGGATTGCGCTCGAGGGCTATAGCACATTTAGCTCTATGGTTAGGGTAGCTTTGCATGTATTACGAATAAAATACAAAATAAAAACAAAATTACAGAAAAGGGAACAAAGAGAAGATACGGGAATGGGCAATGAAAGATATACTTTTCAATATATAAGCGCGAAAAAAAAATCATTACGTTACAAAAAATGATCAATACATTGCCACATTTACCACGCACAAACAAAAACACAATGTACGCGACTTTAAAAATAAATTATTTAAAATAAGCCACCTAATATTTATTATTTATTTTAAAATAATAATAATAAAAATATTTATTGTGATACATAACATTTACATTATGACCGGAGTCTTTCTGCCCTATTTATTTTATTTATTTAATAATATGCCCTCTACCGCCACGTAATATGCAATAGTAAATATTTTACTTACATATAAATTTACTTAAAAAAACGAACAACAAACACTTCACCACAAACACACGTTATTATTATAATTATTATTAAAACACTAACAGTTTACGGTAACATATATCATATGCATGTGTGATGAGATCGCGCGCGTTGGTCAATCCTGCCGCCGCGGAGCCGGTTCCGATTATATAGGCAGGATATCAAGGATGCCGACTTTGATCGGAAACTCTAGTGAAGAGGCGCGTATCAAACTCACCGGAGGCGGTTTGTCGCGATTTTTTTTTATCTCAACAGCCCCCTCTTGGTGCTGCTGGTTTAATAATATGTTACGGCGCGGGCGGTTTGTTTGAGTTCGAAAGTCCCGGGCGCGGCGGCTGATGTTGCTGCGGGCGGCGAACGCGCGCTCTTGGATTTATTAAAGCCGCGTGAATAAGTTAAAAGGATCAAACGATTATTATTTATCGGATGCTGTGTATAAGGTACCACTTAGAGATGGGTTAGTTTAGTTTGTAAATAGAGTTTACTGAATTACAGAAATTATTGTATACTACTATTAACAGTAATATACCAATATATATATATATATATATATATATATATATATATATATATATATATATATTCTTTATAATAGTAGAGTAGTAATTCTAATGCTATTTGGCAGAAGCTGATATGTGAATTTTACTAACTTTTTTAATAAATTTCTATATATTCACACATTAGTAAATGGATTGCTATATAATTAATTTGAAATTGTAATTACCCCCCACTTTCATTTCCATATGTAAATTATAACTTTTATTTAACAAAAAATGAGGTAAACTAATGTTAACGGGAGTAATTAAAATAGATATATCAGTTTTTAGCAAATACCCACAAAATTAAACATTATAATTTCTCTTAAGAATACACAATACAATCCTTGAATACACACAGACAATGATCTAACAATGAATATGCTGGGTTGGTTGGTTATTATTTATTTATTAGAACTACTACTTACTTTTACTACGAAAGGCTTGCAAAGACTAGAATGTAAATAGTAGGGTAGTTTTTTTGCCGGAAAACTAGTAATATAAGGCGAGAAGACGCTTTCCCAAAAGTCTTCTCGCCTCAGCTAGAACTAGAAATGCATTTTGAAAGTCATCATCATCACCTTTCATTACAATTCTAATAATTAGAGTTGTTGCTTTAATGTTAAATTTTCATGTACAATGTAAGTCGCGTAATATAATTATATTCTTTAGAAAATATAAAACTAAAACATTTTAGAAGAATTTGTAATGCTGATTGCGCTAATCCGCATTACAAATTCTTCTAACATGTTTTAGTTTTATATTTTCTAAAGAATATAATTATATTTTTAGAATCTCCTCCTGCATAAATAGACGTGTTTATCTAATGACCCAATCCGCAATTAATCAATAAACCTGTTGTAGCCAACTCCGGAAGGATTCATTTCTAATTAATATTTCCGATCGCGACGATTAATCAGCGCGATGCGGCGCCAGGGTCGCGCTCGCTATACCGGTGTGCGGCCCGCAAAGGTCAAGTTTGTTGCCGGGAAACTGTGCCGTGCCGCCGCCCGCCGCCCCCGGGCCGGTTAATGCCGCCGCTAAACCGTTTTGTAGCTGACACGGGCGTGCACAGAGAGATCGCGCGCACCAACGTGCCGTAATCCGTGCCGCGATTACGGCCCCCGCGCGCCCGCTTATCAAATTCCAGATTAGATGGCGAGCGCGTGGGGTGGCGTGAGTATGGGGGGCGGCAGGAATTATAAACAGCTCAGGCTTCATATTAGTTGTTGCTAGCTGTGAATGTACATGCTGCGCATTTTTCTTTCTAATCCTGTTAGATTTATGTCAGGAATTATTTCATTTATGCAGTGCATTCTTGTTTAATGAAGGCTACAAGAATAATTTTTTAGAGTTTTCAAAAAACGGAATTAATTGTAATATACTCCTAGCTCAACACATGTCGTGTCCTGTCAGTACGCTTGAACTTCGTCTCTCCTGTATATTTTAATTGGGAGAGCGATGATTCAGGTGCATTGACAGACAGAAATCTACAATTACTTTCTCCAAAAATGACATCGGTATCATTCCAAGAAAAAAGGTAATGTATATAAAATTTCGACCAGAATGTGAAAATGTTGTAAATATTTCAACCCGAGATGCGAAAGTGTTGGCGAATTTCACGAAAATCGGTCCAAAATTTAAAATTTTCAACTAGATTTGGAGATATTTTTAAAATTTCATGTCAATTTCTTGGTCCATGTATGGTTTTTAGGTGTTCAGAAATCTTCAATTTTCGACCAAAAAGCGTGAAATTCTTGGGATTTTCACTTCATATTCCAACGTTTTGACGTTCTGCGGAGACTTTACACGTATTTTCAACTAGATTTGGAGATATTTTTAAAATTTCATGTCAATTTCTTGGTCCATGTACCTATACCTTATGGTTTTTAGGTGTTCAGAAATCTTCAATTTTCGACCAAAAAGCGTGAAATTCTTGGGATTTTCACTTCATATTCCAACGTTTTGACGTTCTGCGGAGACTTTACACGTATTTTCGACCAGATTTGACGATGTTTTTAAAATTTCATGTCAATTTCTTGGTCCATGTACCTTATGGTTTTTAGGTGTTCAGAAATCTTCAATTTTCGACCAAAAAGCGTGAAATTCTTGGGATTTTCACTTCATATTCCAACGTTTTGACGTTCTGCGGAGACTTTACACGTATTTTCAACTAGATTTGGAGATATTTTTAAAATTTCATGTCAATTTCTTGGTCCATGTACCTATACCTTATGGTTTTTAGGTGTTCAGAAATCTTCAATTTTCGACCAAAAAGCGTGAAATTCTTGGGATTTTCACTTCATATTCCAACGTTTTGACGTTCTGCGGAGACTTTACACGTATTTTCAACTAGATTTGGAGATATTTTTAAAATTTCATGTCAATTTCTTGGTCCATGTACCTATACCTTATGGTTTTTAGGTGTTCAGAAATCTTCAATTTTCGACCAAAAAGCGTGAAATTCTTGGGATTTTCACTTCATATTCCAACGTTTTGACGTTCTGCGGAGACTTTACACGTATTTTCAACTAGATTTGGAGATATTTTTAAAATTTCATGTCAATTTCTTGGTCCATGTACCTATACCTTATGGTTTTTAGGTGTTCAGAAATCTTCAATTTTCGACCAAAAAGCGTGAAATTCTTGGGATTTTCACTTCATATTCCAACGTTTTGACGTTCTGCGGAGACTTTACACGTATTTTCAACTAGATTTGGAGATATTTTTAAAATTTCATGTCAATTTCTTGGTCCATGTACTTATGGTTTTTAGGTGTTCAGAAATCTTCAATTTTCGACCAAAAAGCGTGAAATTCTTGGGATTTTCACTTCATATTCCAACGTTTTGACGTTCTGCGGAGACTTTACACGTATTTTCAACTAGATTTGGAGATATTTTTAAAATTTCATGTCAATTTCTTGGTCCATGTACCTATACCTTATGGTTTTTAGGTGTTCAGAAATCTTCAATTTTCGACCAAAAAGCGTGAAATTCTTGGGATTTTCACTTCATATTCCAACGTTTTGACGTTCTGCGGAGACTTTACACGTATTTTCAACTAGATTTGGAGATATTTTTAAAATTTCATGTCAATTTCTTGGTCCATGTACCTATACCTTATGGTTTTTAGGTGTTCAGAAATCTTCAATTTTCGACCAAAAAGCGTGAAATTCTTGGGATTTTCACTTCATATTCCAACGTTTTGACGTTCTGCGGAGACTTTACACGTATTTTCGACCAGATTTGACGATATTTTTAAAATTTCATGTCAATTTCTTGGTCCATGTACCTATACCTTATGGTTTTTATGTGTTCAGAAATCTTCAATTTTCGACCAAAAAGCGTGAAATTCTTGGGATTTTCACTTCATATTCCAACGTTTTGACGTTCTGCGGAGACTTTACACGTATTTTCAACTAGATTTGGAGATATTTTTAAAATTTCATGTCAATTTCTTGGTCCATGTACTTATGGTTTTTAGGTGTTCAGAAATCTTCAATTTTCGACCAAAAAGCGTGAAATTCTTGGGATTTTCACTTCATATTCCAACGTTTTGACGTTCTGCGGAGACTTTACACGTATTTTCAACTAGATTTGGAGATATTTTTAAAATTTCATGTCAATTTCTTGGTCCATGTACCTTATGGTTTTTAGGTGTTCAGAAATCTTCAATTTTCGACCAAAAAGCGTGAAATTCTTGGGATTTTCACTTCATATTCCAACGTTTTGACGTTCTGCGGAGACTTTACACGTATTTTCGACCAGATTTGACGATATTTTTAAAATTTCATGTCAATTTCTTGGTCCATGTACCTATACCTTATGGTTTTTAGGTGTTCAGAAATCTTCAATTTTCGACCAAAAAGCGTGAAATTCTTGGGATTTTCACTTCATATTCCAACGTTTTGACGTTCTGCGGAGACTTTACACGTATTTTCAACTAGATTTGGAGATATTTTTAAAATTTCATGTCAATTTCTTGGTCCATGTACCTATACCTTATGGTTTTTATGTGTTCAGAAATCTTCAATTTTCGACCAAAAAGCGTGAAATTCTTGGGATTTTCACTTCATATTCCAACGTTTTGACGTTCTGCGGAGACTTTACACGTATTTTCAACTAGATTTGGAGATATTTTTAAAATTTCATGTCAATTTCTTGGTCCATGTACTTATGGTTTTTAGGTGTTCAGAAATCTTCAATTTTCGACCAAAAAGCGTGAAATTCTTGGGATTTTCACTTCATATTCCAACGTTTTGACGTTCTGCGGAGACTTTACACGTATTTTCAACTAGATTTGGAGATATTTTTAAAATTTCATGTCAATTTCTTGGTCCATGTACCTTATGGTTTTTAGGTGTTCAGAAATCTTCAATTTTCGACCAAAAAGCGTGAAATTCTTGGGATTTTCACTTCATATTCCAACGTTTTGACGTTCTGCGGAGACTTTACACGTATTTTCGACCAGATTTGACGATATTTTTAAAATTTCATGTCAATTTCTTGGTCCATGTACCTATACCTTATGGTTTTTAGGTGTTCAGAAATCTTCAATTTTCGACCAAAAAGCGTGAAATTCTTGGGATTTTCACTTCATATTCCAACGTTTTGACGTTCTGCGGAGACTTTACACGTATTTTCGACCAGATTTGACGATATTTTTAAAATTTCATGTCAATTTCTTGGTCCATGTACCTATACCTTATGGTTTTTATGTGTTCAGAAATCTTCAATTTTCGACCAAAAAGCGTGAAATTCTTGGGATTTTCACTTCATATTCCAACGTTTTGACGTTCTGCGGAGACTTTACACGTATTTTCAACTAGATTTGGAGATATTTTTAAAATTTCATGTCAATTTCTTGGTCCATGTACTTATGGTTTTTAGGTGTTCAGAAATCTTCAATTTTCGACCAAAAAGCGTGAAATTCTTGGGATTTTCACTTCATATTCCAACGTTTTGACGTTCTGCGGAGACTTTACACGTATTTTCGACCAGATTTGACGATATTTTTAAAATTTCATGATCCAAAGACTCCCCCTTTATGGTTTTTAGGTGTTCAGAAATCTTCAATTTTCGACCAAAAAGCGTGAAATTCTTGGGATTTTCACTTCATATTCCAACGTTTTGACGTTCTGCGGAGACTTTACAAGTATTTTCAACCGGATTTGACGATTTTTTAAAATTTCATGATCCAAAGACTCCCCCTTTATGGTTTTTAGGTGTTCAGAAATCTTCAATTTTCGACCAAAAAGCGTGAAATTCTTGGGATTTTCACTTCATATTCCAACGTTTTGACGTTCTGCGGAGACTTTACACGTATTTTCGACCAGATTTGACGATATTTTTAAAATTTCATGTCAATTTCTTGGTCCATGTACCTATACCTTATGGTTTTTAGGTGTTCAGAAATCTTCAATTTTCGACCAAAAAGCGTGAAATTCTTGGGATTTTCACTTCATATTCCAACGTTTTGACGTTCTGCGGAGACTTTACAAGTATTTTCAACCGGATTTGACGATTTTTTAAAATTTCATGATCCAAAGACTCCCCCTTTATGGTTTTTAGGTGTTCAGAAATCTTCAATTTTCGACCAAAAAGCGTGAAATTCTTGGGATTTTCACTTCATATTCCAACGTTTTGACGTTCTGCGGAGACTTTACACGTATTTTCGACCAGATTTGACGATATTTTTAAAATTTCATGATCCAAAGACTCCCCCTTTATGGTTTTTAGGTGTTCAGAAATCTTCAATTTTCGACCAAAAAGCGTGAAATTCTTGGGATTTTCACTTCATATTCCAACGTTTTGACGTTCTGCGGAGACTTTACACGTATTTTCAACTAGATTTGGAGATATTTTTAAAATTTCATGTCAATTTCTTGGTCCATGTACCTATACCTTATGGTTTTTAGGTGTTCAGAAATCTTCAATTTTCGACCAAAAAGCGTGAAATTCTTGGGATTTTCACTTCATATTCCAACGTTTTGACGTTCTGCGGAGACTTTACACGTATTTTCAACTAGATTTGGAGATATTTTTAAAATTTCATGTCAATTACCTTATGGTTTTTAGGTGTTCAGAAATCTTCAATTTTCGACCAAGAAGCGTGAAATTCTTGGGATTTTCACTTCATATTCCAACGTTTTGACGTTCTGCGGAGACTTTACACGTATTTTCGACCAGATTTGACGATATTTTTAAAATTTCATGTCAATTTCTTGGTCCATGTACCTATACCTTATGGTTTTTAGGTGTTCAGAAATCTTCAATTTTCGACCAAAAAGCGTGAAATTCTTGGGATTTTCACTTCATATTCCAACGTTTTGACGTTCTGCGGAGACTTTACAAGCATTTTCGACTAGATTTGACGATTTTTTAAAATTTCATGATCCAAAGACTCCCCCCTTATGGTTTTTAGGTGTTCAGAAATCTTCAATTTTCGACCAAAAAGCGTGAAATTCTTGGGATTTTCACTTCATATTCCAACGTTTTGACGTTCTGCGGAGACTTTACACGTATTTTCAACTAGATTTGGAGATATTTTTAAAATTTCATGTCAATTTCTTGGTCCATGTACCTATACCTTATGGTTTTTAGGTGTTCAGAAATCTTCAATTTTCGACCAAAAAGCGTGAAATTCTTGGGATTTTCACTTCATATTCCAACGTTTTGACGTTCTGCGGAGACTTTACACGTATTTTCGACTAGATTTGACGATATTTTTAAAATTTCATGTCAATTTCTTGGTCCATGTACCTATACCTTATGGTTTTTATGTGTTCAGAAATCTTCAATTTTCGACCAAAAAGCGTGAAATTCTTGGGATTTTCACTTCATATTCCAACGTTTTGACGTTCTGCGGAGACTTTACACGTATTTTCAACTAGATTTGGAGATATTTTTAAAATTTCATGTCAATTTCTTGGTCCATGTACCTATACCTTATGGTTTTTAGGTGTTCAGAAATCTTCAATTTTCGACCAAAAAGCGTGAAATTCTTGGGATTTTCACTTCATATTCCAACGTTTTGACGTTCTGCGGAGACTTTACACGTATTTTCGACCAGATTTGACGATATTTTTAAAATTTCATGTCAATTTCTTGGTCCATGTACCTATACCTTATGGTTTTTATGTGTTCAGAAATCTTCAATTTTCGACCAAAAAGCGTGAAATTCTTGGGATTTTCACTTCATATTCCAACGTTTTGACGTTCTGCGGAGACTTTACACGTATTTTCAACTAGATTTGGAGATATTTTTAAAATTTCATGTCAATTTCTTGGTCCATGTACTTATGGTTTTTAGGTGTTCAGAAATCTTCAATTTTCGACCAAAAAGCGTGAAATTCTTGGGATTTTCACTTCATATTCCAACGTTTTGACGTTCTGCGGAGACTTTACACGTATTTTCAACTAGATTTGGAGATATTTTTAAAATTTCATGTCAATTTCTTGGTCCATGTACCTTATGGTTTTTAGGTGTTCAGAAATCTTCAATTTTCGACCAAAAAGCGTGAAATTCTTGGGATTTTCACGTCATATTCCAACGTTTTGACGTTCTGCGGAGACTTTACACGTATTTTCGACCAGATTTGACGATATTTTTAAAATTTCATGATCCAAAGACTCCCCCTTTATGGTTTTTAGGTGTTCAGAAATCTTCAATTTTCGACCAAAAAGCGTGAAATTCTTGGGATTTTCACTTCATATTCCAACGTTTTGACGTTCTGCGGAGACTTTACAAGTATTTTCAACCGGATTTGACGATTTTTTAAAATTTCATGATCCAAAGACTCCCCCCTTATGGTTTTTAGGTGTTCAGAAATCTTCAATTTTCGACCAAAAAGCGTGAAATTCTTGGGATTTTCACTTCATATTCCAACGTTTTGACGTTCTGCGGAGACTTTACAAGCATTTTCGACTAGATTTGACGATTTTTTAAAATTTCATGATCCAAAGACTCCCCCCTTATGGTTTTTAGGTGTTCAGAAATCTTCAATTTTCGACCAAAAAGCGTGAAATTCTTGGGATTTTCACTTCATATTCCAACGTTTTGACGTTCTGCGGAGACTTTACAAGCATTTTCGACTAGATTTGACGATTTTTTAAAATTTCATGATCCAAAGACTCCCCCCTTATGGTTTTTAGGTGTTCAGAAATCTTCAATTTTCGACCAAAAAGCGTGAAATTCTTGGGATTTTCACTTCATATTCCAACGTTTTGACGTTCTGCGGAGACTTTACACGTATTTTCAACTAGATTTGGAGATATTTTTAAAATTTCATGTCAATTTCTTGGTCCATGTACCTATACCTTATGGTTTTTAGGTGTTCAGAAATCTTCAATTTTCGACCAAAAAGCGTGAAATTCTTGGGATTTTCACTTCATATTCCAACGTTTTGACGTTCTGCGGAGACTTTACACGTATTTTCGACTAGATTTGACGATATTTTTAAAATTTCATGTCAATTTCTTGGTCCATGTACCTATACCTTATGGTTTTTATGTGTTCAGAAATCTTCAATTTTCGACCAAAAAGCGTGAAATTCTTGGGATTTTCACTTCATATTCCAACGTTTTGACGTTCTGCGGAGACTTTACACGTATTTTCAACTAGATTTGGAGATATTTTTAAAATTTCATGTCAATTTCTTGGTCCATGTACCTATACCTTATGGTTTTTAGGTGTTCAGAAATCTTCAATTTTCGACCAAAAAGCGTGAAATTCTTGGGATTTTCACTTCATATTCCAACGTTTTGACGTTCTGCGGAGACTTTACACGTATTTTCAACTAGATTTGGAGATATTTTTAAAATTTCATGTCAATTACCTTATGGTTTTTAGGTGTTCAGAAATCTTCAATTTTCGACCAAGAAGCGTGAAATTCTTGGGATTTTCACTTCATATTCCAACGTTTTGACGTTCTGCGGAGACTTTACACGTATTTTCGACCAGATTTGACGATATTTTTAAAATTTCATGTCAATTTCTTGGTCCATGTACCTATACCTTATGGTTTTTAGGTGTTCAGAAATCTTCAATTTTCGACCAAAAAGCGTGAAATTCTTGGGATTTTCACTTCATATTCCAACGTTTTGACGTTCTGCGGAGACTTTACAAGCATTTTCGACTAGATTTGACGATTTTTTAAAATTTCATGATCCAAAGACTCCCCCCTTATGGTTTTTAGGTGTTCAGAAATCTTCAATTTTCGACCAAAAAGCGTGAAATTCTTGGGATTTTCACTTCATATTCCAACGTTTTGACGTTCTGCGGAGACTTTACACGTATTTTCAACTAGATTTGGAGATATTTTTAAAATTTCATGTCAATTACCTTATGGTTTTTAGGTGTTCAGAAATCTTCAATTTTCGACCAAGAAGCGTGAAATTCTTGGGATTTTCACTTCATATTCCAACGTTTTGACGTTCTGCGGAGACTTTACACGTATTTTCGACCAGATTTGACGATATTTTTAAAATTTCATGTCAATTTCTTGGTCCATGTACCTATACCTTATGGTTTTTAGGTGTTCAGAAATCTTCAATTTTCGACCAAAAAGCGTGAAATTCTTGGGATTTTCACTTCATATTCCAACGTTTTGACGTTCTGCGGAGACTTTACAAGCATTTTCGACTAGATTTGACGATTTTTTAAAATTTCATGATCCAAAGACTCCCCCCTTATGGTTTTTAGGTGTTCAGAAATCTTCAATTTTCGACCAAAAAGCGTGAAATTCTTGGGATTTTCACTTCATATTCCAACGTTTTGACGTTCTGCGGAGACTTTACACGTATTTTCAACTAGATTTGGAGATATTTTTAAAATTTCATGTCAATTTCTTGGTCCATGTACCTATACCTTATGGTTTTTATGTGTTCAGAAATCTTCAATTTTCGACCAAAAAGCGTGAAATTCTTGGGATTTTCACTTCATATTCCAACGTTTTGACGTTCTGCGGAGACTTTACACGTATTTTCAACTAGATTTGGAGATATTTTTAAAATTTCATGTCAATTTCTTGGTCCATGTACTTATGGTTTTTAGGTGTTCAGAAATCTTCAATTTTCGACCAAAAAGCGTGAAATTCTTGGGATTTTCACTTCATATTCCAACGTTTTGACGTTCTGCGGAGACTTTACACGTATTTTCAACTAGATTTGGAGATATTTTTAAAATTTCATGTCAATTTCTTGGTCCATGTACCTTATGGTTTTTAGGTGTTCAGAAATCTTCAATTTTCGACCAAAAAGCGTGAAATTCTTGGGATTTTCACTTCATATTCCAACGTTTTGACGTTCTGCGGAGACTTTACAAGTATTTTCAACCGGATTTGACGATATTTTTAAAATTTCATGATCCAAAGACTCCCCCTTTATGGTTTTTAGGTGTTCAGAAATCTTCAATTTTCGACCAAAAAGCGTGAAATTCTTGGGATTTTCACTTCATATTCCAACGTTTTGACGTTCTGCGGAGACTTTACACGTATTTTCAACTAGATTTGGAGATATTTTTAAAATTTCATGTCAATTTCTTGGTCCATGTACCTATACCTTATGGTTTTTATGTGTTCAGAAATCTTCAATTTTCGACCAAAAAGCGTGAAATTCTTGGGATTTTCACTTCATATTCCAACGTTTTGACGTTCTGCGGAGACTTTACACGTATTTTCGACCAGATTTGACGATATTTTTAAAATTTCATGTCAATTTCTTGGTCCATGTACCTATACCTTATGGTTTTTAGGTGTTCAGAAATCTTCAATTTTCGACCAAAAAGCGTGAAATTCTTGGGATTTTCACTTCATATTCCAACGTTTTGACGTTCTGCGGAGACTTTACACGTATTTTCGACCAGATTTGACGATATTTTTAAAATTTCATGTCAATTTCTTGGTCCATGTACCTATACCTTATGGTTTTTATGTGTTCAGAAATCTTCAATTTTCGACCAAAAAGCGTGAAATTCTTGGGATTTTCACTTCATATTCCAACGTTTTGACGTTCTGCGGAGACTTTACACGTATTTTCAACTAGATTTGGAGATATTTTTAAAATTTCATGTCAATTTCTTGGTCCATGTACCTTATGGTTTTTAGGTGTTCAGAAATCTTCAATTTTCGACCAAAAAGCGTGAAATTCTTGGGATTTTCACGTCATATTCCAACGTTTTGACGTTCTGCGGAGACTTTACACGTATTTTCGACCAGATTTGACGATATTTTTAAAATTTCATGTCAATTTCTTGGTCCATGTACCTATACCTTATGGTTTTTAGGTGTTCAGAAATCTTCAATTTTCGACCAAAAAGCGTGAAATTCTTGGGATTTTCACTTCATATTCCAACGTTTTGACGTTCTGCGGAGACTTTACAAGTATTTTCAACCGGATTTGACGATATTTTTAAAATTTCATGATCCAAAGACTCCCCCTTTATGGTTTTTAGGTGTTCAGAAATCTTCAATTTTCGACCAAAAAGCGTGAAATTCTTGGGATTTTCACTTCATATTCCAATGTTTTGACGTTCTGCGGAGACTTTACACGTATTTTCGACCAGATTTGACGATATTTTTAAAATTTCATGTCAATTTCTTGGTCCATGTACCTATACCTTATGGTTTTTAGGTGTTCAGAAATCTTCAATTTTCGACCAAAAAGCGTGAAATTCTTGGGATTTTCACTTCATATTCCAACGTTTTGACGTTCTGCGGAGACTTTACACGTATTTTCAACTAGATTTGGAGATATTTTTAAAATTTCATGTCAATTTCTTGGTCCATGTACCTATACCTTATGGTTTTTCAGAAATCTTCAATTTTCGACCAAAAAGCGTGAAATTCTTGGGATTTTCACTTCATATTCCAACGTTTTGACGTTCTGCGGAGACTTTACACGTATTTTCAACTAGATTTGGAGATATTTTTAAAATTTCATGTCAATTACCTTATGGTTTTTAGGTGTTCAGAAATCTTCAATTTTCGACCAAGAAGCGTGAAATTCTTGGGATTTTTACCTCATATTCCAACGTTTTGACGTTCTGCGGAGACTTTACACGTATTTTCAACTAGATTTGGAGATATTTTTAAAATTTCATGTCAATTTCTTGGTCCATGTACCTATACCTTATGGTTTTTAGGTGTTCAGAAATCTTCAATTTTCGACCAAAAAGCGTGAAATTCTTGGGATTTTCACTTCATATTCCAACGTTTTGACGTTCTGCGGAGACTTTACAAGTATTTTCAACCGGATTTGGAGATATTTTTAAAATTTCATGATCCAAAGACTCCCCCTTTATGGTTTTTAGGTGTTCAGAAATCTTCAATTTTCGACCAAAAAGCGTGAAATTCTTGGGATTTTCACTTCATATTCCAACGTTTTGACGTTCTGCGGAGACTTTACAAGTATTTTCAACCGGATTTGACGATTTTTTAAAATTTCATGATCCAAAGACTCCCCCTTTATGGTTTTTAGGTGTTCAGAAATCTTCAATTTTCGACCAAAAAGCGTGAAATTCTTGGGATTTTCACTTCATATTCCAACGTTTTGACGTTCTGCGGAGACTTTACAAGCATTTTCGACTAGATTTGACGATTTTTTAAAATTTCATGATCCAAAGACTCCCCCCTTATGGTTTTTAGGTGTTCAGAAATCTTCAATTTTCGACCAAAAAGCGTGAAATTCTTGGGATTTTTACCTCATATTCCAACGTTTTGACGTTCTGCGGAGACTTTACACGTATTTTCAACTAGATTTGGAGATATTTTTAAAATTTCATGTCAATTTCTTGGTCCATGTACCTATACCTTATGGTTTTTAGGTGTTCAGAAATCTTCAATTTTCGACCAAAAAGCGTGAAATTCTTGGGATTTTCACTTCATATTCCAACGTTTTGACGTTCTGCGGAGACTTTACACGTATTTTCAACTAGATTTGGAGATATTTTTAAAATTTCATGTCAATTTCTTGGTCCATGTACCTATACCTTATGGTTTTTAGGTGTTCAGAAATCTTCAATTTTCGACCAAAAAGCGTGAAATTCTTGGGATTTTCACTTCATATTCCAACGTTTTGACGTTCTGCGGAGACTTTACACGTATTTTCGACCAGATTTGACGATATTTTTAAAATTTCATGTCAATTTCTTGGTCCATGTACCTATACCTTATGGTTTTTAGGTGTTCAGAAATCTTCAATTTTCGACCAAAAAGCGTGAAATTCTTGGGATTTTTACCTCATATTCCAACGTTTTGACGTTCTGCGGAGACTTTACACGTATTTTCAACTAGATTTGGAGATATTTTTAAAATTTCATGTCAATTTCTTGGTCCATGTACCTATACCTTATGGTTTTTAGGTGTTCAGAAATCTTCAATTTTCGACCAAAAAGCGTGAAATTCTTGGGATTTTCACTTCATATTCCAACGTTTTGACGTTCTGCGGAGACTTTACACGTATTTTCAACTAGATTTGGAGATATTTTTAAAATTTCATGTCAATTTCTTGGTCCATGTACCTATACCTTATGGTTTTTAGGTGTTCAGAAATCTTCAATTTTCGACCAAAAAGCGTGAAATTCTTGGGATTTTTACCTCATATTCCAACGTTTTGACGTTCTGCGGAGACTTTACACGTATTTTCAACTAGATTTGGAGATATTTTTAAAATTTCATGTCAATTTCTTGGTCCATGTACCTATACCTTATGGTTTTTAGGTGTTCAGAAATCTTCAATTTTCGACCAAAAAGCGTGAAATTCTTGGGATTTTTACCTCATATTCCAACGTTTTGACGTTCTGCGGAGACTTTACACGTATTTTCAACTAGATTTGGAGATATTTTTAAAATTTCATGTCAATTTCTTGGTCCATGTACCTATACCTTATGGTTTTTAGGTGTTCAGAAATCTTCAATTTTCGACCAAAAAGCGTGAAATTCTTGGGATTTTCACTTCATATTCCAACGTTTTGACGTTCTGCGGAGACTTTACACGTATTTTCAACTAGATTTGGAGATATTTTTAAAATTTCATGTCAATTTCTTGGTCCATGTACCTATACCTTATGGTTTTTAGGTGTTCAGAAATCTTCAATTTTCGACCAAAAAGCGTGAAATTCTTGGGATTTTCACTTCATATTCCAACGTTTTGACGTTCTGCGGAGACTTTACACGTATTTTCGACCAGATTTGACGATATTTTTAAAATTTCATGTCAATTTCTTGGTCCATGTACCTATACCTTATGGTTTTTAGGTGTTCAGAAATCTTCAATTTTCGACCAAAAAGCGTGAAATTCTTGGGATTTTTACCTCATATTCCAACGTTTTGACGTTCTGCGGAGACTTTACACGTATTTTCAACTAGATTTGGAGATATTTTTAAAATTTCATGTCAATTTCTTGGTCCATGTACCTATACCTTATGGTTTTTAGGTGTTCAGAAATCTTCAATTTTCGACCAAAAAGCGTGAAATTCTTGGGATTTTCACTTCATATTCCAACGTTTTGACGTTCTGCGGAGACTTTACACGTATTTTCAACTAGATTTGGAGATATTTTTAAAATTTCATGTCAATTTCTTGGTCCATGTACCTATACCTTATGGTTTTTAGGTGTTCAGAAATCTTCAATTTTCGACCAAAAAGCGTGAAATTCTTGGGATTTTCACTTCATATTCCAACGTTTTGACGTTCTGCGGAGACTTTACACGTATTTTCGACCAGATTTGACGATATTTTTAAAATTTCATGTCAATTTCTTGGTCCATGTACCTTATGGTTTTTAGGTGTTCAGAAATCTTCAATTTTCGACCAAAAAGCGTGAAATTCTTGGGATTTTTACCTCATATTCCAACGTTTTGACGTTCTGCGGAGACTTTACACGTATTTTCAACTAGATTTGGAGATATTTTTAAAATTTCATGTCAATTTCTTGGTCCATGTACCTTATGGTACCTTATGGTTTTTAGGTGTTCAGAAATCTTCAATTTTCGACCAAAAAGCGTGAAATTCTTGGGATTTTCACTTCATATTACAATGTTTTGACGTTCTGCGGAGACTTTACACGTATTTTCAACTAGATTTGGAGATATTTTTAAAATTTCATGTCAATTTCTTGGTCCATGTACCTTATGGTACCTTATGGTTTTTAGGTGTTCAGAAATCTTCAATTTTCGACCAAAAAGCGTGAAATTCTTGGGATTTTCACTTCATATTACAATGTTTTGACGTTCTGCGGAGACTTTACACGTATTTTCAACTAGATTTGGAGATATTTTTAAAATTTCATGTCAATTTCTTGGTCCATGTACCTATACCTTATGGTTTTTAGGTGTTCAGAAATCTTCAATTTTCGACCAAAAAGCGTGAAATTCTTGGGATTTTCACTTCATATTCCAACGTTTTGACGTTCTGCGGAGACTTTACACGTATTTTCAACTAGATTTGGAGATATTTTTAAAATTTCATGTCAATTTCTTGGTCCATGTACCTATACCTTATGGTTTTTAGGTGTTCAGAAATCTTCAATTTTCGACCAAAAAGCGTGAAATTCTTGGGATTTTCACTTCATATTCCAACGTTTTGACGTTCTGCGGAGACTTTACACGTATTTTCGACCAGATTTGACGATATTTTTAAAATTTCATGTCAATTTCTTGGTCCATGTACCTTATGGTTTTTAGGTGTTCAGAAATCTTCAATTTTCGACCAAAAAGCGTGAAATTCTTGGGATTTTTACCTCATATTCCAACGTTTTGACGTTCTGCGGAGACTTTACACGTATTTTCAACTAGATTTGGAGATATTTTTAAAATTTCATGTCAATTTCTTGGTCCATGTACCTTATGGTACCTTATGGTTTTTAGGTGTTCAGAAATCTTCAATTTTCGACCAAAAAGCGTGAAATTCTTGGGATTTTCACTTCATATTACAATGTTTTGACGTTCTGCGGAGACTTTACACGTATTTTCAACTAGATTTGGAGATATTTTTAAAATTTCATGTCAATTTCTTGGTCCATGTACCTATACCTTATGGTTTTTAGGTGTTCAGAAATCTTCAATTTTCGACCAAAAAGCGTGAAATTCTTGGGATTTTCACTTCATATTCCAACGTTTTGACGTTCTGCGGAGACTTTACACGTATTTTCGACCAGATTTGACGATATTTTTAAAATTTCATGTCAATTTCTTGGTCCATGTACCTTATGGTTTTTAGGTGTTCAGAAATCTTCAATTTTCGACCAAAAAGCGTGAAATTCTTGGGATTTTTACCTCATATTCCAACGTTTTGACGTTCTGCGGAGACTTTACACGTATTTTCAACTAGATTTGGAGATATTTTTAAAATTTCATGTCAATTTCTTGGTCCATGTACCTTATGGTACCTTATGGTTTTTAGGTGTTCAGAAATCTTCAATTTTCGACCAAAAAGCGTGAAATTCTTGGGATTTTCACTTCATATTACAATGTTTTGACGTTCTGCGGAGACTTTACACGTATTTTCAACTAGATTTGGAGATATTTTTAAAATTTCATGTCAATTTCTTGGTCCATGTACCTATACCTTATGGTTTTTAGGTGTTCAGAAATCTTCAATTTTCGACCAAAAAGCGTGAAATTCTTGGGATTTTCACTTCATATTCCAACGTTTTGACGTTCTGCGGAGACTTTACACGTATTTTCGACCAGATTTGACGATATTTTTAAAATTTCATGTCAATTTCTTGGTCCATGTACCTTATGGTTTTTAGGTGTTCAGAAATCTTCAATTTTCGACCAAAAAGCGTGAAATTCTTGGGATTTTTACCTCATATTCCAACGTTTTGACGTTCTGCGGAGACTTTACACGTATTTTCAACTAGATTTGGAGATATTTTTAAAATTTCATGTCAATTTCTTGGTCCATGTACCTATACCTTATGGTTTTTAGGTGTTCAGAAATCTTCAATTTTCGACCAAAAAGCGTGAAATTCTTGGGATTTTCACTTCATATTCCAACGTTTTGACGTTCTGCGGAGACTTTACAAGCATTTTCGACTAGATTTGACGATTTTTTAAAATTTCATGATCCAAAGACTCCCCCCTTATGGTTTTTAGGTGTTCAGAAATCTTCAATTTTCGACCAAAAAGCGTGAAATTCTTGGGATTTTTACCTCATATTCCAACGTTTTGACGTTCTGCGGAGACTTTACACGTATTTTCAACTAGATTTGGAGATATTTTTAAAATTTCATGTCAATTTCTTGGTCCATGTACCTATACCTTATGGTTTTTAGGTGTTCAGAAATCTTCAATTTTCGACCAAAAAGCGTGAAATTCTTGGGATTTTCACTTCATATTCCAACGTTTTGACGTTCTGCGGAGACTTTACACGTATTTTCAACTAGATTTGGAGATATTTTTAAAATTTCATGTCAATTTCTTGGTCCATGTACCTATACCTTATGGTTTTTAGGTGTTCAGAAATCTTCAATTTTCGACCAAAAAGCGTGAAATTCTTGGGATTTTCACTTCATATTCCAACGTTTTGACGTTCTGCGGAGACTTTACACGTATTTTCGACCAGATTTGACGATATTTTTAAAATTTCATGTCAATTTCTTGGTCCATGTACCTTACCTTATGGTTTTTAGGTGTTCAGAAATCTTCAATTTTCGACCAAAAGCGTGAAATTCTTGGGATTTTTACCTCATATTCCAACGTTTTGACGTTCTGCGGAGACTTTACACGTATTTTCAACTAGATTTGGAGATATTTTTAAAATTTCATGTCAATTTCTTGGTCCATGTACCTATACCTTATGGTTTTTAGGTGTTCAGAAATCTTCAATTTTCGACCAAAAAGCGTGAAATTCTTGGATTTTCACTTCATATTCCAACGTTTTGACGTTCTGCGGAGACTTTACACGTATTTTCAACTAGATTTGGAGATATTTTTAAAATTTCATGTCAATTTCTTGGTCCATGTACCTATACCTTATGGTTTTTAGGTGTTCAGAAATCTTCAATTTTCGACCAAAAAGCGTGAAATTCTTGGGATTTTCACTTCATATTCCAACGTTTTGACGTTCTGCGGAGACTTTACACGTATTTTCGACCAGATTTGACGATATTTTTAAAATTTCATGTCAATTTCTTGGTCCATGTACCTATACCCTTATGGTTTTTAGGTGTTCAGAAATCTTCAATTTTCGACCAAAAAGCGTGAAATTCTTGGGATTTTTACCTCATATTCCAACGTTTTTGACGTTCTGCGGAGACTTTACACGTATTTTCAACTAGATTTGGAGATATTTTTAAAATTTCATGTCAATTTCTTGGTCCATGTACCTATACCTTATGGTTTTTAGGTGTTCAGAAATCTTCAATTTTCGACCAAAAAGCGGTGAAATTCTTGGGATTTTCACTTCATATTCCAACGTTTTGACGTTCTGCGGAGACTTTACACGTATTTTCAACTAGATTTGGAGATATTTTTTAAAATTTCCATGTCAATTTCTTGGTCCATGTACCTATACCTTATGGTTTTTAGGTGTTCAGAAATCTTCAATTTTCGACCAAAAAGCGTGAAATTCTTGGATTTTCACTTCATATTCCAACGTTTTGACGTTCTGCGGAGACTTTACACGTATTTTCGACCAGATTTGACGATATTTTTAAAATTTCATGTCAATTTCTTGGTCCATGTACCTTATGGTTTTTAGGTGTTCAGAAATCTTCAATTTTCGACCAAAAAGCGTGAAATTCTTGGATTTTTACCTCATATTCCAACGTTTTGACGTTCTGCGGAGACTTTACACGTATTTTCAACTAGATTTGGAGATATTTTTAAAATTTCATGTCAATTTCTTGGTCCATGTACCTTATGGTACCTTATGGTTTTTAGGTGTTCAGAAATCTTCAATTTTCGACCAAAAAGCGTGAAATTCTTGGGATTTTCACTTCATATTACAATGTTTTGACGTTCTGCGGAGACTTTACACGTATTTTCAACTAGATTTGGAGATATTTTTAAAATTTCATGTCAATTTCTTGGTCCATGTACCTATACCTTATGGTTTTTAGGTGTTCAGAAATCTTCAATTTTCGACCAAAAAGCGTGAAATTCTTGGGATTTTCACTTCATATTCCAACGTTTTGACGTTCTGCGGAGACTTTACACGTATTTTCGACCAGATTTGACGATATTTTTAAAATTTCATGTCAATTTCTTGGTCCATGTACCTATACCTTATGGTTTTTAGGTGTTCAGAAATCTTCAATTTTCGACCAAAAAGCGTGAAATTCTTGGGATTTTTACCTCATATTCCAACGTTTTGACGTTCTGCGGAGACTTTACACGTATTTTCAACTAGATTTGGAGATATTTTTAAAATTTCATGTCAATTTCTTGGTCCATGTACCTATACCTTATGGTTTTTAGGTGTTCAGAAATCTTCAATTTTCGACCAAAAAGCGTGAAATTCTTGGGATTTTCACTTCATATTCCAACGTTTTGACGTTCTGCGGAGACTTTACACGTATTTTCAACTAGATTTGGAGATATTTTTAAAATTTCATGTCAATTTCTTGGTCCATGTACCTATACCTTATGGTTTTTAGGTGTTCAGAAATCTTCAATTTTCGACCAAAAAGCGTGAAATTCTTGGGATTTTCACTTCATATTCCAACGTTTTGACGTTCTGCGGAGACTTTACACGTATTTTCGACCAGATTTGACGATATTTTTAAAATTTCATGTCAATTTCTTGGTCCATGTACCTATACCTTATGGTTTTTAGGTGTTCAGAAATCTTCAATTTTCGACCAAAAAGCGTGAAATTCTTGGGATTTTCACTTCATATTCCAACGTTTTGACGTTCTGCGGAGACTTTACACGTATTTTCGACCAGATTTGACGATATTTTTAAAATTTCATGTCAATTTCTTGGTCCATGTACCTATACCTTATGGTTTTTAGGTGTTCAGAAATCTTCAATTTTCGACCAAAAAGCGTGAAATTCTTGGGATTTTTACCTCATATTCCAACGTTTTGACGTTCTGCGGAGACTTTACACGTATTTTCAACTAGATTTGGAGATATTTTTAAAATTTCATGTCAATTTCTTGGTCCATGTACCTATACCTTATGGTTTTTAGGTGTTCAGAAATCTTCAATTTTCGACCAAAAAGCGTGAAATTCTTGGGATTTTCACTTCATATTCCAACGTTTTGACGTTCTGCGGAGACTTTACACGTATTTTCGACCAGATTTGACGATATTTTTAAAATTTCATGTCAATTTCTTGGTCCATGTACCTATACCTTATGGTTTTTAGGTGTTCAGAAATCTTCAATTTTCGACCAAAAAGCGTGAAATTCTTGGGATTTTCACTTCATATTCCAACGTTTTGACGTTCTGCGGAGACTTTACACGTATTTTCGACCAGATTTGACGATATTTTTAAAATTTCATGTCAATTTCTTGGTCCATGTACTACTATACCTTATGGTTTTTAGGTGTTCAGAAATCTTCAATTTTCGACCAAAAAGCGTGAAATTCTTGGGATTTTCACTTCATATTCCAACGTTTTGACGTTCTGCGGAGACTTTACACGTATTTTCGACCAGATTTGACGATATTTTTAAAATTTCATGTCAATTTCTTGGTCCATGTACCTATACCTTATGGTTTTTAGGTGTTCAGAAATCTTCAATTTTCGACCAAAAAGCGTGAAATTCTTGGGATTTTCACTTCATATTCCAACGTTTTGACGTTCTGCGGAGACTTTACACGTATTTTCGACCAGATTTGACGATATTTTTAAAATTTCATGTCAATTTCTTGGTCCATGTACCTATACCTTATGGTTTTTAGGTGTTCAGAAATCTTCAATTTTCGACCAAAAAGCGTGAAATTCTTGGGATTTTTACCTCATATTCCAACGTTTTGACGTTCTGCGGAGACTTTACACGTATTTTCAACTAGATTTGGAGATATTTTTAAAATTTCATGTCAATTTCTTGGTCCATGTACTACTATACCTTATGGTTTTTAGGTGTTCAGAAATCTTCAATTTTCGACCAAAAAGCGTGAAATTCTTGGGATTTTCACTTCATATTCCAACGTTTTGACGTTCTGCGGAGACTTTACACGTATTTTCAACTAGATTTGGAGATATTTTTAAAATTTCATGTCAATTTCTTGGTCCATGTACCTTATGGTTTTTAGGTGTTCAGAAATCTTCAATTTTCGACCAAAAAGCGTGAAATTCTTGGGATTTTCACTTCATATTCCAACGTTTTGACGTTCTGCGGAGACTTTACACGTATTTTCGACCAGATTTGACGATATTTTTAAAATTTCATGTCAATTTCTTGGTCCATGTACCTATACCTTATGGTTTTTAGGTGTTCAGAAATCTTCAATTTTCGACCAAAAAGCGTGAAATTCTTGGGATTTTCACTTCATATTCCAACGTTTTGACGTTCTGCGGAGACTTTACAAGCATTTTCGACTAGATTTGACGATTTTTTAAAATTTCATGATCCAAAGACTCCCCCCTTATGGTTTTTAGGTGTTCAGAAATCTTCAATTTTCGACCAAAAAGCGTGAAATTCTTGGGATTTTCACTTCATATTCCAACGTTTTGACGTTCTGCGGAGACTTTACACGTATTTTCGACCAGATTTGACGATATTTTTAAAATTTCATGTCAATTTCTTGGTCCATGTACCTATACCTTATGGTTTTTAGGTGTTCAGAAATCTTCAATTTTCGACCAAAAAGCGTGAAATTCTTGGGATTTTCACTTCATATTCCAACGTTTTGACGTTCTGCGGAGACTTTACAAGCATTTTCGACTAGATTTGACGATTTTTTAAAATTTCATGATCCAAAGACTCCCCCCTTATGGTTTTTAGGTGTTCAGAAATCTTCAATTTTCGACCAAAAAGCGTGAAATTCTTGGGATTTTCACTTCATATTCCAACGTTTTGACGTTCTGCGGAGACTTTACACGTATTTTCGACCAGATTTGACGATATTTTTAAAATTTCATGTCAATTTCTTGGTCCATGTACTATACCTTATGGTTTTTAGGTGTTCAGAAATCTTCAATTTTCGACCAAAAAGCGTGAAATTCTTGGGATTTTCACTTCATATTCCAACGTTTTGACGTTCTGCGGAGACTTTACACGTATTTTCAACTAGATTTGGAGATATTTTTAAAATTTCATGTCAATTTCTTGGTCCATGTACCTATACCTTATGGTTTTTAGGTGTTCAGAAATCTTCAATTTTCGACCAAAAAGCGTGAAATTCTTGGGATTTTCACTTCATATTCCAACGTTTTGACGTTCTGCGGAGACTTTACACGTATTTTCGACCAGATTTGACGATATTTTTAAAATTTCATGTCAATTTCTTGGTCCATGTACCTATACCTTATGGTTTTTAGGTGTTCAGAAATCTTCAATTTTCGACCAAAAAGCGTGAAATTCTTGGGATTTTCACTTCATATTCCAACGTTTTGACGTTCTGCGGAGACTTTACACGTATTTTCAACTAGATTTGGAGATATTTTTAAAATTTCATGTCAATTTCTTGGTCCATGTACCTATTGGTTTTTAGGTGTTCAGAAATCTTCAATTTTCGACCAAAAAGCGTGAAATTCTTGGGATTTTCACTTCATATTCCAACGTTTTGACGTTCTGCGGAGACTTTACAAGCATTTTCGACTAGATTTGACGATTTTTTAAAATTTCATGATCCAAAGACTCCCCCCTTATGGTTTTTAGGTGTTCAGAAATCTTCAATTTTCGACCAAAAAGCGTGAAATTCTTGGGATTTTCACTTCATATTCCAACGTTTTGACGTTCTGCGGAGACTTTACACGTATTTTCGACCAGATTTGACGATATTTTTAAAATTTCATGTCAATTTCTTGGTCCATGTACCTATACCTTATGGTTTTTAGGTGTTCAGAAATCTTCAATTTTCGACCAAAAAGCGTGAAATTCTTGGGATTTTCACTTCATATTCCAACGTTTTGACGTTCTGCGGAGACTTTACAAGCATTTTCGACTAGATTTGACGATTTTTTAAAATTTCATGATCCAAAGACTCCCCCCTTATGGTTTTTAGGTGTTCAGAAATCTTCAATTTTCGACCAAAAAGCGTGAAATTCTTGGGATTTTCACTTCATATTCCAACGTTTTGACGTTCTGCGGAGACTTTACACGTATTTTCGACCAGATTTGACGATATTTTTAAAATTTCATGTCAATTTCTTGGTCCATGTACCTATTACCTTATGGTTTTTAGGTGTTCAGAAATCTTCAATTTTCGACCAAAAAGCGTGAAATTCTTGGGATTTTCACTTCATATTCCAACGTTTTGACGTTCTGCGGAGACTTTACACGTATTTTCGACCAGATTTGACGATATTTTTAAAATTTCATGTCAATTTCTTGGTCCATGTACCTATACCTTATGGTTTTTAGGTGTTCAGAAAAAATTTATGGTAAGAAGGGGGGAGTAGGGTGACCATAAATCTTAAATTTTTCTTAAATTTGGCCGAAATTCCGTGAAATTTTGACCAAAAAGTGTAAATGTTGTAAATATTTCAACCCGAGATGCGAAAGTGTTGGCGAATTTCACGAAAATCGGTCTAAAATTTAAGGATTTTTAAGATTTATGGTAAGAAGGGGGGAGTAGGGTGACCATAAATCTTAAATTTTTCTTAAATTTGGCCGAAATTCCGTGAAATTTTGACCAAAAAGTGTAAATGTTGTAAATATTTCAACCCGAGATGCGAAAGTGTTGGCGAATTTCACGAAAATCGGTCTAAATTTTAAGGATTTTTAAGATTTATGGTAAGAAGGGGGGAGTAGGGTGACCATAAATCTTAAATTTTTCTTAAATTTTGCCGAAATTCCGTGAAATTTCGACCAAAAAGTGTAAATGTTGTAAATATTTCAACCCGAGATGCGAAAGTGTTGGCGAATTTCACGAAAATCGGTCTAAAATTTAAGGATTTTTAAGATTTATGGTAAGAAGGGGGTAGTAGGGTGACCATAAATCTTAAATTTTTCTTAAATTTGGCCGAAATTCCGTGAAATTTCGACCAGAAAGTGTAAATGTTGTAAATATTTCAACCCGAGATGCGAAAGTGTTGGCGAATTTCACGGAAATCGGTAAAAAATTTAAGAATCTTTAAGATTTATGGTAAGCAGGGGGGAGTAGGGTGACCATAAATCTTAAATTTTTCTTAAATTTGGCCCAAATTCCATGAAATTTCGACCAGAAAATGAAAATGTTGTAAATATTTCAACCCGAGATGCGAAGTGTTGGCGAATTTCACGAAAATCTGTCAAAAATTTAAGGATTTTTAAGATTTATGGTAAGAAGGGGGGAAGTAGGGTGACCATTAAATTTTTCTTAAATTTGGCCCAAATTCCATGAAATTTCGACCAGAAAATGAAAATGTTGTAAATATTTCAACCCGAGATGCGAAGTGTTGGCGAATTTCACGGAAATCGGTAAAAAATTTAAGGATTTTTAAGATTTATGGTAAGAAGGGGGGAGTAGGGTGACCATAAATCTTAAATTTTTCTTAAATTTGGCCGAAATTCCGTGAAATTTCGACCAAAAAGTGTAAATGTTGTAAATATTTCAACCCGAGATGCGAAAGTGTTGGCGAATTTCACGAAAATCGGTCTAAAATTTAAGGATTTTTAAGATTTATGGTAAGAAGGGGGGAGTAGGGTGACCATAAATATTAAATTTTTCTTAAATTTGGCCGAAATTCCGTGAAATTTCGACCAGAAAATGAAAATGTTGTAAATATTTCAACCCGAGATGCGAAAGTGTTGGCGAATTTCACGAAAATCGGTCTAAAATTTAAGGATTTTTAAGATTTATGGTAAGAAGGGGGTAGTAGGGTGACCATAAATCTTAAATTTTTCTTAAATTTGTCCGAAATTCCGTGAAATTTCGACCAGAAAGTGTAAATGTTGTAAATATTTCAACCCGAGATGCGAAAGTGTTGGCGAATTTTACAGAAATCGGTAAAAAATTTAAGGATTTTTAAGATTTATGGTAAGAAGGGGGGAGTAGGGTGACCATAAATCTTAAATTTTTCTTAAATTTGGCCGAAATTCCGTGAAATTTCGACCAGAAAATGTAAATGTTGTAAATATTTCAACCCGAGATGCGAAAGTGTTGGCGAATTTCACGAAAATCGGTCTAAAATTTAAGGATTTTTAAGATTTATGGTAAGAAGGGGGTAGTAGGGTGACCATAAATCTTAAATTTTTCTTAAATTTGTCCGAAATTCCGTGAAATTTCGACCAGAAAGTGTAAATGTTGTAAATATTTCAACCCGAGATGCGAAAGTGTTGGCGAATTTTACGGAAATCGGTAAAAAATTTAAGGATTTTTAAGATTTATGGTAAGAAGGGGGGAGTAGGGTGACCATAAATCTTAAATTTTTCTTAAATTTGGCCGAAATTCTGTGAAATTTCGACCAGAAAGTGTAAATGTTGTAAATATTTCAACCCGAGATGCGAAAGTGTTGGCGAATTTCACGAAAATCGGTCCAAGATTTAAGGATTTTTAAGATTTATGGTAAGAAGGGGGGAGTACGGTGACCATAAATCTTAAGAATTCTTAAATTTTGGCCGAAATACTTCTATCTTTCCGTAAAATCTGTAGTTTTCAGTCTGTCAATACACTTGAATCATTGCTCGCCTAGTATAAATACACAGAAGAGGCAAAGTTCAAGCGTGCTGACAGTACTGGATATATGTTGACCTAAAAAGTAGAATTAAAATACTACATAGGTGGTGAACATCATTTGTCTTTAACCAAGCTAAATCATTCTTCTGTTGCTTCAGAAAACATCGAGCTGAAATGAATGCAACAAACCGCAACCCTCTATCTCGCTTAGTTATCGAGATACAGTGCAAAATATACGTTTTCAAACGAATCATTTTTCACAACAATTTAAATTGTAAGTATAACGGGACGTTAAATATAATGGATCAGTAAATACAATGAAATGTTAAATATAGACACTTTGACTGGTCAGAACTAATCGTCGGTCAAATTATCAATCGTCGGATAATTAATTATCTAATACCCACTAGCGTGGGTTAAAGTATTAATCGTTGGTTAAATTATCAATATAGGGTAATTTTGCTTCAACCAGGTAAAATCTAGCGGGTTTTCTCTCAACCAATATTACTCTCTGTACAGAAAACAATATAACGGCCCTTTAAATACAATGGATCATTCAAAATAACTCTCCACTATTCGTGGATTTAACTAGCAATTTTCACTGGATCGTTCCAGATAGGGTTCTCAGCTAATTTGCAAATTTGGTCGCAATCTGTTGTGCGGTTTTCCCGGAATGTTCAAAGACAGAGATCCGGACATCCGCACAACACACACAGACATCACAAAAATCGGGTTTATTTCGACTATTTTAGACAGAAAACGTAAGGAAAATTGTTTTTTTTTAATTTTAAATTGATCGCGACAGCAACACCTTCCTTCTAGTGTAGTTTTTTTTTCCGGAAAGTTATCGCATATTTCCAGAATCTTAGTTAGAAAACGTGTTGGCTAAAACAATACCTTCGTTATACAACAGTGATGTATTAGGAAATTAAATTAAATTAAATAAACATAACCGCGCTTGCCCGATGCAACATTTGTAAATGAATCACAAAGAAGATAAATAAAACTAATCCGTGAATAATACAGCGGCAAACTCCATTTGGTAATATTTTTATTCCTAATTAATTTTTCAGGGGGTCAATCAATAGCTCCGAAAATAGAAGGGCGAGCCGCTAAATAATTTACGGGTGGGCCGGTCGCGCTGTGTGTGTTTTATTACAATTCGGATCGATCACAGGGGGGCAAGGGGAGGCAGGCCCGGTGGTTGGCGGTGTGGCGGCTACGGGGCATATATCAATCGGCGGGTGGAAATTTGGAATGCGCATCGTCGGGGGAGTAACAAATATCCGGGTCTTTAGTACAAACGGCCCTCGACTTGCGAAGTCAAATTTCCTAAGCGGAAAGCCGGAGGTGGAGTTAAGATTGTTCCGATTGATCACGGCCCTGAGAGTTTTAGGGGTGGATGGGGATATCATTCGGTAAATAATTTGTGGATGCAAAGCTACCTATTTGCTACTAAATGGTTGCAAAATTAATTGTGTACTAATTATCAGATTAACGGTGCAATATTTTTTATACAAGATATCTCATCCTACCCCAAATATAGATAATATTAATACTTGTAACTACGAGACTTGACGTGGTAAAAAAATGTGGTTTAAAAATTAAGTTTTCACATGAAATTCACTTGTGTTTAAAGTTTAAACTTATTCAATTTCTCATATTAGTAACGAAAGAAAGATTAGGGTTAAAACACAAAACTTGAAGTGGTAAAAAAATGTGGTTAAATAAAACACAAAATGGGATTACAACACAAAACTTGAGATGGTAAAAAAATGTGGTTAGAAAATTCAGGTTCCCTATTAAATTCACTTTATAACAAGTCTAAACTTGTTAAATTTCAACATTGGTTGTGGCATGGACGTACTTGCAACTGTCGGTATTTTTTTAAAACAAAATACAAAATGTGACTGTAACTATGAAATTTGACGTGAAAAAATTGTTGTTTGAAAATTCAGTTTCCCCATTAAATTCACTGCTAAACAAGTTTAAATGTGTTCGATTTCTCACATTAGTAAAGCTAACAAAAAATGAATTGACCAGCAACTATCAGATTATTTAAAAAACGAAACACAAAATGAGACTGTAATTAGGAAAGTTGATGTGAAAAAAAAATGGGATTTGAAAATTTAGGTTCCCCATTAAATTCAATTTGAAACCAGTCTAAATTTATTTAATTTCTCACATTATTAGTGGCAGAATAATAGATATATACCGAATAAATTAATATTATAGCAGAGTTGTCTTGAAATATAAATTTTGTTATAAATTAATATTTCAAGACAACTCTGCTTTAATATAAATTATATTATTATTATTATTATATTTTTTTAATTTCTTCGGAAAGTTGTTTTTTTGAGTAAAAGTGAAAAATCTCTTTGTGTCCCTTGTTTATATCACATTACCAATTCAGCACCTATTACATTTAACACTGCTCACGCGTATTATGTTAGTATTGACAATAGAACTTGGTTTTTATCACAAAATATATCAATATTGTGCTAATTTTTATAGTAAAGGCATTACAGTGGTAGCCACTGGCTGTCACAACATTTCCATCGATCACAATATTCCAGTCGGGGCGCGCGCGTTTGTCAATCTTTCGTTGCGAATTCCTCTCGCCTCCCTGTGTTTCGTAGGTACGGTACAGGGGCGCGATGAATATTTTATGGCGCATTTCACCCTTCATAATTTTATCGACGGGACGGACGTGTTCCGGCGAAATCGAGTTGTTGCACACGGCGACGCGTTCCGTTTTGTTCGATAGAATTTTTTCAGGAAGAACAATGCACAATTGAAAATCCAAAATAGGATATTATTACTAATATTTGCTACATCTGTTTCTAACTGCCTTCACCATTTCATTGTGGATTTTGGAAACCCGGGATTGTAGGAGAGATTTTACGACTATGAAATTGTTCTATTTTCATTTTCTCACCGCTACAGCGCGAAAATGGCAGTAGCTAGAGTAAAGCGTTTAGTATCAATCTGTAGGGCTAGAAATATACTATATTTTCATATCTAAACCATTTTTAGCATTTGAAATAGAGACGCTACAGACTTTAAACTGGGGAAAAACATGAAATTTTATTATATTCACATTTTCTCACCGCTATAGTGTGAAAATGGTAAGAGCTAGAGTAAATCATCTAGTATCAATGTATAGGGCTAGAAATACACTATATTTTCTTATCTAAACCATCTTTCTAGCTTGTGAAATAGATACGCTACAGAGTTAAAACTGGCGAAAAACATGAAATTTCATTATATTCACATTTTCTCACCGCTATAGTGTGAAAATGGTAAGAGCTAGAGTAAATCATCTAGTATCAATGTATAGGGCTAGAAATACACTATATTTTCATATCTAAACCATCTTTCTAGCGTTTGAAATAGAGACGCTATAGAGTTAAAACTGACAAAAAAACATGAAATTTCATTAAATTCACATTTTCTCACCGCGATAGTGCGAAAATGGTAAGAGCTAGAGTAAATCATCTAGTACCAATGTATAGGCCTAGAAATACACTATATTTTCATATCTAAACCATATTTCTAGCATTTGAAATAGAGACGCTACAGACTTTAAACTGGGGAAAAACATGAAATTTTATTATATTCACATTTTCTCACCGCTATAGTGCCAAAATGGTAAGAGCTAGAGTAAATCATCTAGTACCAATGTATAGGGCTAGAAATACACTATATTTTCATATCTAAACCATCTTTCTAGCATTTGAAATAGAGACGCTACAGACTTTAAACTGGGGAAAAACCTGAAATTTTATTATATTCACATTTTCTCACCGCTATAGTGCCAAAATGGTAAGAGCTAGAGTAAATCATCTAGTACCAATGTATAGTGCTAGAAATAACCTATATTTTCATATCTAAACCATCTTTCTAGCGTTTGAAATAGAGACGCTACAGAGTTAAAACTGGCGAAAAACAAGAAATTTCATTATATTCACATTTTCTCACCGCTATAGTGCGAAAATGGTTAGAGCTAGAGTAAATCATCTAGTATCAATCTATAGTGCTAGAAATACACTATATTTTTATATCTAAACCATCTTTCTAGTGTTTGAAATAGAGACGCTGCAGAGTTAAAACTGGCGAAAACCATGAAATTTCATTATATTCACATTTTCTCACCGCTATAGTGCGAACATGGTAAGAGCTAGAGTAAATCATCTAGTATCAATGTATAGGGCTAGAAATACACTATATTTTCATATCTAAACCATCTTTCTAGCGTTTGAAATAGAGACGCTACAGAGTTAAAACTGGCGAAAAACATGAAATTTCATTAAATTCACATTTTCTCACCGCTATAGTGCCAAAATGGTAAGAGCTAGAGTAAATCATCTAGTACCAATGTATAGTGCTAGAAATAACCTATATTTTCATATCTAAACCATCTTTCTAGCGTTTGAAATAGAGACGCTACAGACTTTAAACTGGGGTAAAACATGAAATTTTATTATATTCACATTTTCTCACCGCTATAGTGCCAAAATGGTAAGAGCTAGAGTAAATCATCTAGTACCAATGTATAGTGCTAGAAATAACCTATATTTTCATATCTAAACCATCTTTCTAGCGTTTGAAATAGAGACGCTACAGAGTTAAAACTGGCGAAAAACAAGAAATTTCATTATATTCACATTTTCTTACCGCTATAGTGCGAACATGGTAAGAGCTAGAGTAAATCATCTAGTATCAATGTATAGGGCTAGAAATACACTATATTTTCATATCTAAACCATCTTTCTAGCGTTTGAAATAGAGACGCTACAGAGTTAAAACTGGCGAAAAACATGAAATTTCATTATATTCACATTTTCTCACCGCTATAGTGCGAAAATGGTAAGAGCTAGAGTAAATCATCTAGTACCAATGTATAGGCCTAGAAATACACTATATTTTCATATCTAAACCATATTTCTAGCATTTGAAATAGAGACGCTACAGACTTTAAACTGGGGAAAAACATGAAATTTTATTATATTCACATTTTCTCACCGCTATAGTGCCAAAATGGTAAGAGCTAGAGTAAATCATCTAGTACCAATGTATAGTGCTAGAAATAACCTATATTTTCATATCTAAACCATCTTTCTAGCGTTTGAAATAGAGACGCTACAGAGTTAAAACTGGCGAAAAACAAGAAATTTCATTATATTCACATTTTCTCACCGCTATAGTGCGAAAATGGTTAGAGCTAGAGTAAATCATCTAGTATCAATATATAGTGCTAGAAATACACTATATTTTTATATCTAAACCATCTTTCTAGTGTTTGAAATAGAGACGCTGCAGAGTTAAAACTGGCGAAAACCATGAAATTTCATTATATTCACATATTCTCACCGCTATAGTGCGAAAATGGTTAGAGCTAGAATAAATCATCTAGTATCAATCTATAGTGCTAGAAATACACTATATTTTTATATCTAAACCATTTTTTTAGCATTTGAAATAGAAACGCTACAGAGTTAAAACTGGCGAAAACCATGAAATTTCATTATATTCACATTTTCTCACCGCTATAGTGCGAACATGGTAAGAGCTAGAGTAAATCATCTAGTATCAATCTATAGTGCTAGAAATACACTATATTGTCATATCTAAACCATCTTTCTAGCGTTTGAAATAGAGACGCTATAGAGTTAAAACTGACAAAAAAACATGAAATTTCATTAAATTCACATTTTCTCACCGCGATAGTGCGAAAATGGTAAGAGCTAGAGTAAATCATCTAGTATCAATGTATAGGCCTAGAAATACACTATATTTTCATATTTAAACCATCTTTCTAGCGTTTGAAATAGAGACGCTATAGAGTTATAACTGACAAAAAAAACATGAAATTTCATTAAATTCATATTTTCTCACCGCGATAGTGCGAAAATGGTTAGAGCTAGAGTAAATCATCTAGTATCAATCTATAGTGCTAGAAATACACTATATTTTTATATCTAAACCATCTTTCTAGCGTTTGAAATAGAGACGCTGCAGAGTTAAAACTGGCGAAAAACATGAAATTTCATTATATTCACATTTTCTCACCGCTATAGTGCGAACATGGTAAGAGCTAGAGTAAATCATCTAGTATCAATGTATAGTGCTAGAAATACACTATATTTTCATATCTAAAGCATCTTTCTAGCGTTTGAAATAGAGACGCTACAGAGTTAAAACTGGCGAAAAACATGAAATTTCATTATATTCACATTTTCTCACCGCTATAGTGCGAAAATGGTTAGAGTTAGAGTAAATCATCTAGTATCAATCTATAGAGCTAGAAATACACTATATTTTCACATCTAAACCATCTTTCTAGCGTTTGAAATAGAGACGCTACAGAGTTAAAACTGGTGAAAACATGAAATTTCATTATATTCACATTTTCTCACCGCTATAGTGCGAACATGGTAAGAGCTAGAGTAAATCATCTAGTATCAATGTATAGGGCTAGAAATACACTATATTTTCATATCAAACCATCTTTCTAGCATTTGAAATAGAGACGCTGCAGAGTTAAAACTGGCGAAAAACATGAAATTTCATTATATTCACATTTTCTCACCGCTACAGCGCGAAAATGACAAGAGCTAGAGTAAAGCGTCTAGTATCAATCTGTAGGGCTAGAAATACACTATATTTTCATATCTAAACTATCTATCTAGCATTGAAATAGAGACGTTACAGAGTTGAAATAGGAGAAAAAAACATGAACTTTCATCAAATTCACATATTCCCAGCGCTACAGGGCGAAAACGGTAGAAGCTACAGAGAAGCGTCTATGATCAATCTGTAAGGCTAGGAATACTCTACATTTTCATATATAAACTATCTCTCTAGTATTTAAAATAGATACGCTACAGAATTGATACAGTTCATATTTTGTGGGTTGGTTTCTTTCTGCAGAAAGGCGTCCAATTCCATAAAAATGGTATAGGCATCACAGATTTGACCCAGAAATGCATGTAACTTACTTTTTGTGTATTCTTGTACCTTATTTTTTTTTAACAGGTGTAAATACATGTTGTGTCTCTTAAAATGTTTAAATTAAATTTTAAATGGCACTCGGTTACTTCATCCGGGTTGCAATTAATGTTGTATCGCGGTCCATCGGCAGATCCGGCAGGCCGCTCCGGTTTAATATTTAGTCCTCTGCGAGGTGAGTCGGGTCGATAACGGCCAGGTGAAGAGGAACGGCAAGGGGGTGCGAGCGGCGGCGGCGGCGGTGGCGTCGTCCCTGGAACTACTAGACGCGGACGGACAGCTGCCGGGGTCGTACCTGACGTGTCTTCTTCGTCGACCGCCCCCGATGTTGACTGTCTTAATCACCTTGTTAACCGATTTCACGCATACACTGTCTTAATTATAAATAGGGCGACGGGCCGGGGGACGCGACATGTATTATAAACAAGTACCAAAGAGGGAATCCCTGATAATCTCAACTTTGCACGCCCGGGATGGCTGAATTTAAATTTTAAGCGGCGCCATCAGACAACGGAGCGGAGGCGGCTTCCATATCCTGCTCCAGTCGCCGCCGCGACGCGGATCGACATAATTGCATATCATGTTTCTAATTAATCCCTTCCGAAACTAATCTAATTCGGAAATATCGAGTAATAATTTTGTAGCAACGGATTTTATAGTTAATACATGCATCCTTCAAACCAACATGCAATTAATTTCGTTGCAGAATTTTCGATATTTTCCTAATTAATAAACGTGTGTTAATATACATATATTAAGTTGCGGCTCAACACGTTAAACAAAACAAGCAATGCATCGTGTAATAATAATGATAATAATGGTAATAATAAATTGATCGTAATACAAAATAGCAATTGAAATACTTTCTATTTCAAAATGTTTTTGAAGAATGAGACTTATAAGAAATACATCATGGTTGTTATTTATTTATTTATTTTTTAAATTTATTTATTCTTTTTTTTTCTTTTGTCCATACATATACAATAATATTTATATAATTGTAATAAAAATTAAAATAAATTGCATATCTACACATAAAGAAAAAAAAAATGTAATTTTCTTCCCTCGGTCCTCGCCGCGAGGTTTGTGGTCGTGAATCCTCCTCGGGCTGCGGTTATTGAGGGTTTGTGTTAGGTATTTTTGTGTGTGCGTGTCCAGCTCTATTTGTTGCGCTATGTTTACTATTATTTTATTTACTTCAGCTATAGGTTTATTCGTCCAAAAAATTAATGAAATTGTGATTGTATGGGTCCGATAAGAAGAATTTATCGAAATTCAAAGTATTTTCATTCCTTCAAAAAAATATGCGATGTTATGGTTTCGCTTAAAAAATAATTTTCTTGATATTCAAAGTAACAATTGAATTAATTTTGATGTTAAAATGTTTATGAAGAATGAAACTATTCAGAAATAAATTTTGATTTATATATATATTTATTTCAAATATATTTTTTTTCGTTTCAAACATTAATGAAAATTGTGATTGTATCGGTCCATTAAAAATGGATTTTGTCGAAATTCAAAGTATGAATTGAAATAATTTTAATGTTTAAATGTTTATCAAGAATGAGATTATCAAGAAATAAATTATAGTTTATATCTATTTATTTCAAATATAATTTCGTTCATTTCAAACATTAATGAAAATTGTGATTGCATGGGTCCACTAAAAATAAATTTTCTCAAAATTTAAAGTAAGAATTGCAATAATGTTGATGTCACAATATTAATAGTTAATGAGACTAGCAAAAAAACAAATTATGGTTGATATATTTTTACACCCACTATATTTTTCGTTCCTCCAAAATATAATCAAAATTTTGATTTTAGGGTTTTATTAAGACAGAATTTCTTCTTGTTTATAACTTCATGTGAAAACAGCTACAGGGGCGCATGGAGCTGACTTGATCCCCCACCCCCCCCGAGAAATTTCCTAGATCTGACACTGATTGAAAAACCCACCCACCTCATTACATTTATTGTCAGTCCTGATTTAACCTTTTTCAAAAAAAAACTTTCCTCAAAAATAAAAAACAATGACCACACACAATCATATCACTTAAAGCTGACAATCATTAACAAACCATTATCTAGCAAAAAATCAACTTCACATTATGTTTAGTAATCCTCTCGCTCTCTTTGTACCCGCCCCGCATATTAAAACCTCGCGCCGCGGGCCGAAACGCCGAAACAAAACGGTCGTAAATCCGCGCCCGCGCTGCCTGCTTTAATCCGAACAAGAGAAACAACTTTATTTACATCTTTATAGCGTGTAGAGAGGTGAAAAGGTCAGTGGCGACGCGTTTGAAAATTTCGGGCGCGTGATGGCTCCATTTTCACTTTTCGCTAATCGATATTTATGCCGGGGGATTATGTCGGCGACAATGGAGGCGCGCGCTAATAGCTTTCGAAGGTTGACATATTGCAGGCCAGGGCAATAAAACATGGATAATCTTCGACATCGTACACTCCGATGGAGCCCCCCCTCCCCCTGGATAATGGACTTGGATAATGGATTTAGAATGTCATTGGATGCATATTTTATGTGTTTTATCATAAACGCATTAGAGGCGTTTCATTCAGATTTGTTGGCGGTTCAGAGGCTTTATTATGTGTAATATTCTGTTATTACTTTAAGTGCTTGTGAAACTATTTACATATGTGTATGGACAAACTAAATTTTAAACTCATTTCAATTTTCTGGCTGCAGAATGAATGTATTTATGTTAGTTTACGTTACGAGTTTGTAAATCTATGCACAGGTTGTTAACCTTATAACACACAGTGGACTCTTTTTTTTTGTGTTCACCTTGTTGTCTAGGTGAACACAAAAAAAATAACAATTTATTATAAATACTTGTTAGCAATATTTTAGTAGTCTGGCTATTAAAAATATACCCCCAAATTAAATTTTATTGACGTGGAATTAAATATATGTCGACACCTGCTCAATTTCGATGCTTTGAAAAGATTTTATGAGGAATTTAACCATAACGACAGCACAAGCAGGGCACAAGGGTGCTTTATGCAGCGTTTGATTAGTGCTGCAGCAGAAAATTAATGACAATTTGAAGGAATGTGACCTAGCCTTGAGTACGCATCGCCAAGGGGCGACGCGAGCAGAACAAGCTAACGGGGGTAGTTCTGTACGAACAACGCATATCATAAGTTGGCTTGGACCGTTTTTTTTCGAGAAAGGTTCACTATTGACTATAAGTGCTTAGAATAAGTGTCATGAGTTATTATTGTTATTGTATAATCAGTGCTTTAAGTTAGTTACTCAGTTGTTAATAAAATGAGTTGATTGTGGCGAAGGACTTATTATTTAGTGTGCATTGAATAACATCCTCCAAAGAGCAAGCTCTGGATTTACCGGACCAAGTACCTGACCATACTAATTGCTATTAGTAATAAAACATCACGATATGTGATACATCTGATTAATACATCGCCCTGTATATACTTCACTCGCTCCGACATTTAAGAACCATTAACTGTAATACACTTATTCCCACTGTTTTATAATAACGCGAATGTCTTAAAAAAATCATTGGTATGGTAAGCGACTTGGAAAATGCTTCATTCAATAAAAATCTACGCCCTCTGAAGTTTCAGTCATGGATAAATCTCGATTAACAATTGAAAACAACAATGACAACAATTAGTTTTATAAAAAATAAAACAGTGAGAACACAGGTGAGGCTGCCCTATAAGGCACCTTACACGGTCAATAATACTGTCAATCCTAGTACTGTCAATATTTGCTTCAATCCTATTTTTATATTTATAAGTAATCAATTATCCGGATAAAGATCAATATTCTCTTCATTACATCATTACTATACCATACACGATGAGTAATATTGGCTATATTTTAGAATAATGAACATATTAAATATTGTATCGTTCAGTAATACTGTCATTATTCTAAAATATTGACAGTAATATTGATCGTGTAAGGTGTCTTTAAGACTTGAACTACGCTTTTCATTAATTTATTCATGGTCATGGATATAACAATTTTCTGCTCTTCCATCACTGATATACCTATATATTACATGGATTATTTATTGTATTTATTATTATTATTATTATATATATATATATATATATATATATATATATATATATATATATATGTATATAATAAATAATACATGTAAGATAAAATCAAAATCACTACTTTGAACAGTATCAATTTCTCAGGGGAGTGTTTATTTTTATTTTGTCGCAGTTTCAGTTAGGTGCGGGCGGTGGTGGTCTGATGGGAAATGTCAAGAGTGAACGGGGGAGTTCGGCCCTGATAATCCGAGGCCTTTTCAAGGCGGCATCGGGGTTCCTCTTCATCGTGTGCGCGGCAGGCGGTTGTGTCCGTTAAAGACCTCCCTTGGTGACCACAAATAAAAAAAATGCGTTACGATACGAACGACACACCATGCACATGAATGAATCGGAGAAATTGATATGATATTAATTTTTATAATGCGTTGACAGGATTTGTAGTGAATAATATAATAAAATATAAAATAATATTTGAATGGTTAGGATGACTGTTGGACGAAATAATTAAAACAAATCAACTTGTATTGTAAGCTTTAGTATACTTTTATAGTATGTTCATTATATTTGATAATTTCTCGGTTTTTCGCCTTTCACGTTAAATGTTATAGAGGTAGATTAGGGACAATACAGTTCACGGTGCCCGCTGAGCCCCCTCCTGTTTAATCTGTACACGAGCGAGTTGGACGAGGTGCTGAGGAGAGGACAGGCAGGGGCGGGTCGTGGTGGGTAAATCCAAAGTGTGGATGTTGGCGTATGCAGATATGGTGCTGGTGGCCAAGAGAGTGGAAGAGATGCAAGAGATGTTGGTTAGAATGGGTAGATACCTGGATAAGAGGGGGCTAGTGGTGAATGTGGAAAAAAACAAATGGATGTTGTTTAGGAATAGGGGCAGGAGGGGTAAGGACGAAGGGCTGAAATGGAAGGAAAGGCTGATTGAGAGAGTGAATGGCTTTAAATATTTGGGCTTTTGGTTTAACTGTGGAGGAGGGCTTAGGATGCATGTGGAGTGTATGCAGGCGAAAGCAAGAATGGCTTGGGGGATTGCGTGCAGAAAATGGGGGAGTTTGAAGGGTGGTAACCTAGTAATGGGGTGCAAGATATGGGATGCGTGTGTAAAACCTATATTGTTGTATGGAGTGGAAGTGTGGGGATTGCGTGAATGGGAGGTAATAGAAAGGGAGCAAGGTTGGTTTCTGAAGAATCTGCTAGGGCTCGAAGGGTCGACACCGAGGGCAGTGCTGTTGCAGGAGACAAATCGTATGAGTATGTGGTGGGAGTCGTGTGTGAGGGTTGTGAAGTTTGAGGAAAGATTGCAGGATTTGGGCGAAGAAAGACTGGTACGGGAAGTATGGATGAGGTGTAAGAGTAGAACAGAGAGTAGATGGAGAAAGGATAGAGAAAGGATGTATGAAAGAGTGGGTATGTCTGAGGTGTGGGTAGAGGAGAAACTGAGAGAAAGGGGTAGCCTAGGAACTGAGATAAGGGAGAGATTGAGGGATATTGAGTGGCAAGAAAGGCAAGTGAGAATGGCTGAGAGGTCATACAATCCTGGCTACGTAGAGTGGCAAGTGCAGGGGAAACTCCCGAGGTACTTAGCCAGGGGAGAGTGGAGCAGAGAGGACAAAGTATGCATGGCAAGAGCGAGGTGTGGTTCAGAAGAGCGAGGAAGAAAAGTATGGATGGGGCTAGGGTACACCGCGTATGCCCTGTGTAGGAAGGGGAGTGACACGTGGTGGCACCGTAGCAAAGAATGTGAGGGAGTGAAAGAAGAGTGGGTTGGAGAGTGCAAAAAGCTGAACGAATGGTTAGGAGAGGATGGGAAAGGCGTGAACATCTGCAGGAGGCTGACGTGGGAAAGGAAATTGGCGAGGGCAGAGGGGTTTTATTTTAATGGATAGAAAAATGTATTTTATGTTAATTTGTATTCTTTTGTTTGTAAAAACAGTACAACTTACCCTCGTAGAGGGAAGTTATACTGCTTTTGTATATAACCACTCGAGATATTGTGTGAATTCATCCTCACTAGCTGAGCTACACTGACGAGATCTAATAAGATCGAAATCTAGATATGTAGATTGCTAAGAGGTGGGTTCACACTTATATATCTTTTGTTTGTGTCTTTTTTGATTTCTTTCTGTGAAAGTACGGTTTGGGAATGTGTGTAAAAAGGAAGGGTTGGGCTGATATGCCAAATAAAGGTCTTTTTTTGGCAAGCCACCCTCTGAATCCAAAAACACAATCTAGAAGTCGTTACGATAAACACTTACTGAGATACAGCTCGAAACGGGCGTTTCTGAAATGGTAATTTCAATTTTTTTTTACGAATTTTGAAGGAAACGAAAAGTGATATCCACAAACGGTTTTAGAATTTTAATTAGCGCCCTAAGAAGAATTGGTAGCATAAAATTAATTTAGAATTTTAGATTTTTATTGTAAAATTTTGACCTCTTTGATAATAACTCGGGTTTTCGCCTGTCACGTTAAAAGTAATAGAGGTAGATTTGGGATAATACAGTTCTAATATGGAAAGCCACCCCCTGAATCCAAAAACACAAACTAGAAGTCGGTACGTCAAGCATTTACTGAGATACAGCTCGAAAAGAACGTTTCTGAAATAGTAATTTCTAGCTATTTTTACGAATTTTTAAGGGTTGCGATACGAAAACGCAAAGAGATATCCACAAACGGTTTTCGGATTTTTAATTAGTACCCTGAGATATATTAATTTGGTAGCATAAAATTACATTAGAATTTTAGATTTTTATTGTAAAAATTTGACCTCAACCCCTTTGATCATTTCTCGGGTTTTCTCCTTTCACGTTAAAAGTTATGGAGGTAGATTAAGGATAATAGAGTTCTCGAATGGAAGGCAACTCCCTGATTCCAAAAACACAAAGTAGAATTCGATATGACAACTGACTTACAGCGCGAAAAGGGCGTTTTTGAAATGGTAATTTCAAGTCATTTTTACGAACTTTGAATATGACAGAACCTAAACCGGGGGTGGTTGGGTCATTTGATTTGAAATATAGTCTAGATAGTGAGAAAAATGTCGAGATTGTTTCAAATGGAACCGGTAAAGCTACAGATATTTTACGAATTTCGAAAATTCGTGTAATTTTTGTATATTACTTATGGATGATTGGGGGTAATCATCCATAAGTAATATACAAAAATTACACGAATTTTCGAAATTCGTAAAATATGTGTAGCTTTACCGGTTCCATTTGAAACAATCTCGACATTTTTCTCACTATCTAGACTATATTTAAAATCAAATGACTTAGCTTCAGTGTCAGGTCACTTCTAGTACGACCCCTGCTTTGACGCAACGGAGGATAGTTTTGTGACGTTTCGGATTTTTTTTTGAAATTTTGCATTTGAGCTTGTTGCAGGTTTGCCGATAAATTTAAAGCAATTATAATTTAAGTTTTATCGGGCAGTTTGCGATGATCTATCCAATGAACCCAAACTCGATTTTTTCGGAAAAAAATAATTTTTATTTTTTGCACTTTTCCAGCAGTAGACGCATAGTGGCTGACATTTTCTAATAATTTTTCGCCGATTTTTCGTTTTCAACTTTTTTAAAACATTTTTGACGATTTTTTGAGAAAACATTGACATTTTGATATTTTAACATTTTTCAATTGTGGATGTCGCAGTGTGTAGTTTTAACTTAAATATGGCACAACTATTTGCAATAGAAATAATCACAACTGTAAAATTAATACCATCAGCAGTTGCTAATGTTACTTCGCAACCAAAACTCACTGATGTTGACTGGCCATCATGAATTCATGGCTAGTTGATATTTTAGTGATAAAGTTCTACTCATCTCTAAAATATCAACTAGCCATGAATCCATGATGGCCGACCGACATGTTACCTAGCAACCAAATCCAAGGATATTGATATTAATTTTACAGATTGCTTAGAATTAAAATAAGATATATAAATACAAATTTAAAAAACAAATACATTTTCACAAGAATATTGATTGTTAGCATAAAATAAATTTTTCATTTTTCATTTTTATTGTAAAAATTTGACCTCTACCCCTAGGATCATTTCTCGGTTTCTCGCGATTTCCTTTAAAAATAATAGAGGTAGATTGAGTATAATACTGTTCTCGTATGGAAAGCCACCTCCTGAATTCAAAAATACAAACTAGAAGTACGACAAACACTTAGTGAGATACAGCTCGAAAAGGACGTATTTGAAATGGTAATTTCAAGCCATTTTTTACGAACTTTGAAGGATTGTAACGCGAAAACGGAAATAAATATCTACAAACGGTTTTCGCATTTTTAATTAGTATCCTAAGGAGTATTGATTGGTAGCACAAACTAATTTTAAAATTTTTAATTTTTATTATAAAATTTTGACCTTTACCCCTTTGATCATTTTTCGGATTTTCGCTTTCCACGTTAAAAGTAATAGATGTATATTGGGAATAACATGGTTTTCATACGTAAAGCCACCTCCTGAATCCAAAAACATAAACTAGAAGTCGGCATGACAAACAGTTACTGAGATACAGCTTGAAAAGTGCATTTCCGAAATTGTAATTTCATGCATTTTTTTACGAATTTTGAAGAGTTGTGACGCGAAAACGGATAGAGATATCCACGAACGGTTTTCGAATCTTTAATTAGTACCTTAAGGAGTATTGCTGGCATAAAATAATTTTTTTTACGAATTTTGAAGGGTTGTGACGCGAAAACGCATAGAGATATCCACAAACGGTTTTCGAATTTTTAATTAGTACCTTAAGGAGTATTGCTGGCATAAAATAAATTTTTAAATTTTTGATTTTTATTGTAAAAATTCAATCATTTCTCGTTTTTTTGCCTTTCACTTGGGAATATTATAGTTTTCGTATAGAAATTTGTATATAATATTAGCGAGATGTAATTTCTGTTCAATTCGGCGACATATAAAGCTATTAAATTTAATGACTTGAAACGATGGCACATAAAAATTGTGTATATATTTCCTAATGGTTACGTTTCATTTAAGACCGAATAAAACAAAGCCCGCCAATCCAAGGCTTATCTCTCTGTTTTTTGGGAGCGTTAATGATCGCAATATATAACTCCGAGGTGTCCGTGGCTGTCGGGGGGCAATCATAACGCGGACGATGCCCAAAAGATAAAAATCAGCGGGCGAGAGAGGCGGAGAAAGAAAAAAAAAACCGAGCCATAAATCACCGTCCCCATAACGCACACATTGTTTCGGCGCATTCGTTGTTAATTACACCGTCAGCCCGGCAGAAGGTTAAACTTTAGCACAGTTTCACGCGCACCAAATAATAATCGTAAAAAAAAATAATAATGTATAAGGAAATCGGGCTGACATTTAAACGGGCGGCGATAATTAATGGCCGCGCATCATAGGAGAATGAGATAAAAATGTTTGTTATAAACAATCCCGGCCGCGATCTGGCACTGACCCCAATCGCGCGCAATTAAGTTACGAATCCAACCTTCGCGAATCGCTAAAATATAAAAAAAAATGGCACACAACACAGAGCCGCGCGTGTGTGCTACAATACAGAATCGACTCAAGCAAGGAAAATAATTAGATTCGTTACGCGAAATTCGCGTTTCCACCAACTCAAAGTGTCGTGCAATTTGCGCTCCGGGTCGTTAGACAACTTTGCTTAAGTTTAAAACTACGAGTCAAGTTCGACGGGCGGGCGGTTAATTAAAAAAAGCAACAACAAAAAACAAAAACCGTGGCTACATAAATAACACACGTCCGACATGTGTGGTGGTGAAAAACGCTCTTCTTCCGCTCTCCAAGGCGAGCGCGCGAATATTAATTGCCCCGCCGGCTCATTAACACAGGTAAATCATCACCCGGCGTGATTTATGCGACGCTTAATTATATTATTAAGCAATAGGCGAGATGAGGGCCGCAATAAAGTTAAAAAATTAATTATTATCGGGTGATTATTCACGTAGTAAATTAATGCAAATGAGCGGATGATTATAATATCAGCTTACATTAAAACGGGAATCTGTTGGCTTGCTACCGGAAACAATGACGTAATTTAATTAATGATATTATAATCAAACGCGATTTATTGTGAGAAATCTGCTGGCGATGATTATTTGAACTTATAAGGCCTTCATTTATAAAATGTCACTTGCATTTTAAGGTTTCTTGACTCCACCCGATATTAAAATGAAGAACAGTTATATGAAAAGTGACACTTGTAATACTTAAACATGACTGTCAAGTTGAAAATTATACTTTTGAAGAAACTTCTTCGATTAGTTAGAGTTAACTTGACAGGCATGTATCTATGAAGAGAATGATTAAATGAGTTGAATTACGTATTCATTTAGCTTCAAAATGAGCTATTATTTATTAATTTCTCCCTTTCATTAAAGTCGTGGTGATAGAAAATGTAAACAAAACACATTTTTATGTTTAAAAAAATTATAATAAATCCAATTTTCGGATTATGAATATTTTGATTAGACAATTGAATTTCGTATTTATTTAGCTTCAAAATGAACTATTATTTATTAATGTCTCCCTTTCATTAAAGTCGTGGTGACAGAAAATGTAAACAAAACACATTTTTATGTTTAAAAAAAATGTAATAAATCCAATTTTTGGATTATGAATATTTTGATAAGACAATTAAATTTCGTATTCATTTAGCTTCAAAATGAGCTATTATTTATTAATTTCTCCCTTTCATTAAAGTCGTGGTGATAGAAAATGTAAACAAAACACATTTTTATACCTAAAAAAATTGTATTAAATCCAATTTTTGGATTATGAATATTTTGATTAGACAATTGAATTTCGTATTCATTTAGCTTCAAAATGAACTATTATTTATTAATTTCTCCCTTTAATTAAAGTCGTGGTGATAGAAAATGTAAACAAAACACATTTTTATGTCTAAAAAAATTGTAATAAATCCAATTTTTGGATTTTGAATATTTTGATTAGACAATTGAATTATGCATTCATTTAGCTTCAGAATGAGGTATTACTTATTAATTTCTCCGAATTATTAAAATAGTGGTGATAGAAAATGTAAACAAAACACATTTTTATGTTTAAAAATATTGTAATAAATCCAATTTTTGGATTATGAATATTTTGATTAGACAATTGAATTTCGTATTCATTTAGCTTCAAAATGAGCTATTATTTATTAATTTCTCCCTTTCATTAAAGTCGTGGTGACAGAAAATGTAAACAAAAGACATTTTTATGTCTAAAAAAATTGTAATAAATCCAATTTTTGGATTATGAATATTTTGATTAGACAATTGAATTTTGTATTCATTTAGCTTCAAAATTAACTATTATTTATTAATTTCTCCCTTTCATTAAAGTCGTGGTGACAGAAAATGTAAACAAAACACATTTTTATGTTTAAAAAAATTGTAATAAATCCAATTTTTGGATTTTGAATATTATAATTAGACAATTGAATTACGTATTTATTTAGCTTCAAAATGAGCTATTATTTATTAATTTCTTCCTTTTATTAATGACGTGGTGACAGAAAATGTAAACAAAAAAAACACATTTTAAATATATATATATATATATATATATATATATATATATATATATATATATATATATATATATATATATATATATATATATATATATATATATACCTCTATCCACCTCTTAGTTTATATATTTTATAAGATTGGTTTTGTGCTTATATCTCAAACAATCTGTTGGAATATTATTAATTAAACTCGATGATCCTGATGGAATAAGTATGTTGATATTTATTACCATATTGGGTGTGTATTGACAATTAATGTGGCGTCGCCAGATGGCGTTGAAACTTTCTCTCTAGAGAGAAAGTTGTATTATTTAAAAAAGTAATATTTAGTATTGTTTTCTCATATTGTCTACCCTGCAGTAACAAAATACAGCCCACTTTCCGCCAGAAAATATTTTAAACTCCCGACAAAATCACTTGGTAATTTAAACACTCCAGAAGTGCGTATAAACGGGGGATGGTGGCACGGCGATAAAAGGGGATCGCGCGTCGCCGTAGCTAGTTACCGCTGGGTTGGGGGTGCGGGGAACGAGTGTATATATTATGGTAATGCACCCCGCGGGCTCTTCTTTTTTTTCCCTCATCGGCCAGAAAAAGAGATTTGACTTTCAAACGAGGCGGCGCGCAATAATAACCGCCCCACGCGCGAAATATTACCGCGCTGTAATTTCGACATAAATCAGACAGACGGGGGATGTGATGTGTCTTTCACAGAGGCGGTGTGTTTAGTGGAAATCATCATGCTGAAAATTACCACTTAACACTTGCACGGGCAACACGGCTGAATTATTTAGTGGCGGTTTTAAAATTGATTCTAGTTTTTTTAAACTCGCAGTGAATTTTGCAGATACATCCTGAATTTGCGCCGCAAGTTTATTTGTTTATTATTTTGCAAGCTGTTGGGAGGATTATGTATGAGGACGGACATTAGAGCTAGTGAATTATTAAAAATATGTAAATAATGTATGTATATATGAGCATAAAAATAAATAAATAATCCATTACATTTATTCTGCATGCATTTTCTAGTTTGGACTCACAAAAACGCAACTACAATGATGAAACTTTGGTTTCACTAAAAACTTTAATATAATATAATAATAATAATATAATAATAATAATATAATAATAATAATATAATAATAATAATATAATAATAATAATATAATAATAATAATATAATAATAATAATATAATAATAATAATATAATAATAATAATATAATAAACTTGATATCTGTTTCCGTTTTCACGCCACAACCCCCCAAAATACGATAAAAATTGCTTGGAACATTGTTGTTGATCTTTAAACAAGTTGTGCTAGTTTCAAAAAATTTCTAATTTTTAAAACTTGTTTAAATAATTGATTAGTCTTACACCATATAATATTTAATAACACCCCTACTGTTGAAGGAATAAAAAAACAAATTATATATTATGATTCATAATTGTAAGTAAAGAATTCTGTAAATTTTGGATTTAATATTTTATTCCAATTGGTTTCAGTAACCAATTTGTAACTTTTCAGTCTGTATGTTAGTTTATATTCATTCAGTATTGCAGTCAAAGTGTTGGTCTATTTGTAACTTTGTATGTTTGTCACTCTGTGTGTAAGTCTCTATGAAGTATATGTACATAAGCAAGTCAATATATATGTCAGTCTGAATGTCACGCTGTATGTCGCTCTGTATGTTTGACTATATGTGAATATGTATGTCAATATACATATAAGATAATATGACAGTCTGAATAACTGTGACTATTAGACTGTGTATTTAAGTCTGTAAGTCTATGTATAAGTTTGTATGTAAGTCTGTATGTAAGTCTGTATGTAAGTCCGTATGTAAGTCTGTATGTAAGTCTGTATGTAAGTGTGTATGTAAGTCTCTAAGTAAGTCTGTAAGTAATTATTTCTGTAAGTCTGTAAGTCTTATAAAGTCCTTATGTAATTGTGTATAAACGTATGTATGTAATTGTGCATAAAATTATGTATGTAACTCTGTATTACAATATATATATTACAGTCTGAATGTGCATGAAGTCTGTATGTAGGTATGTATGCCAATATGTCAGTCTGGGTGTGAGACCGTATGGCACTCTGTAAATAAGTATGCATGTAAGTATTAAGTACGTTTGTATGTATGTATGAGGAAATCTATGTAAATCTTTGTATAATTTGTCTGTATGCCAATATATGTGTCAGTCTGAATGGTACTCTGTAAGTAAGTGTCTATGTATATCTGTAAGTCTGTAAGTCAGTAGGTAAGTATGGATGTCTGTATATCAATATATACATATATATATATATATATATATATATATATATATATATATATATATATATATATATATATATATATATATATAGACATCTTGTAAGTGCCCATGTGTGGACAGATACCATATATCTAGAGCCGAGCAAATAGAAGACCATTTGTCTAGTTGACCTTGCTATATATGTAAGTTTCTATGACATACTGTATGTCACTCTGTATATAAGTCTGTAAGTTTGACTATATGTAAATCTGTATGTCAATCTACATATAAGATAATATGACAGTCTCAATAACTGTGACTTTATGTTACTCTGAATTTAAGTCTGTAAGTAAGTCTATGTATAAGTCTGTATGTAAATCTGTATGATGTCTGTATGTAAGTCTGTATGTAAATCTGTATGTAAATCTGTAGGTAAGTCTCAATGTACGTCTGTGTGTGTCTGTATGTAAGTCCTTATGTAATTGTGTATAAAAGTATGTATGGAACTCTGTATTACAATATATATGGCAGTCTGAATGTGAATCAAGTCTGTATGTAAATATGTACGCCAATATGTCTGTCTGGGTGTGAGACCGTATGGCACTCTGTAAGTAAGTATGCATGTAAGTATTAAGTACGTTTGTATGTATGTATGAGGAAGTCTATGTAAATCTTTGTATAATTTGTAAATAAGTTTTGTAAGTATGTGTATGAAAGTATGTATGTATGTCTGTATGCCAATATATGTGTCAGTCTGAATGGTACTCTGTAAGTAAGTGTATATGTATATATATATATATATATATATATATATATATATATATATATATATATATATATATCTGCATGCCAATATGCATGTAAGTAAGTCTGTATGTTGTCTATATCCAAATCTGTATTCCAATATACATATAAGACAATATGTCAGTCTGTATGTAAATCTGTACGTCAATATACATATAAGTCCATCAGTGCAGTGCAGTGACTGCTTATGGATATCTTGTAAGTGCCCATTTGTGGACAGATACCATATATCTAGATCCTAGCAAATAGAAGAACATTTGTCTAGTTGACCTTATTATTGTAGGTTTCTATGACTGTATGTTAATCGAATAAAATATATACATACTTAATAAACATATAAGACAATATGTTAGTCTGAATATCAGACTTTTTGTCACTCTGTGTGTAAGTCTGCATGAAGTCTATGTACGTACGCAAGTCAATATATATGTCAGTCTGAATGTCAAACTGTATGCCACTCAGATTTAAGAATCAATACTATAAAATCGAAAAAAAACATATATAGTATATATGTCACAATGTTTTTATGAATTATTATTAATTTTTATGTCAGTCTGAATGTCACACTGTATGTCACTCTGTATGTAAGTCTGTATATTTGACTATATGTAAATCTGTATGCCAATATACATATAAGATAATATGGCAGTCTGAGTAACTGTGACTTTATACTTTAGACTCTGTATTTAAGTCTATAAGTCTATGTATATGTCTGTATGTAAGTCTGTATGTAAGTCTGTATGTAACTCTGTATGTATGTTTGTATGTAAATCTGTATGTAAATCTGTATGTAAATCTGTATGTAAGTCTGTATGTAAGTCTCTATGTACGTCTGTGTGTATGTCTGTATGTAAGTCTGAAAGTAATTCTTTGTGTAAGTCTGTAAGTCTTATAAAGTCCTTATGTAAATGTGTATAAAAGTATGTATGGAACTCTGTATTACAATATATATGGCAGTCTGAATGTGCATGAAGTCTGTATGTAAGTATGTATGTCAATATGTCAGTCTGGGTGTGAGACTGTTAGGTACTCTGTATATAATTATGCATGTAAGTATTATGTACGTTTGTATGTATGTATGAGGAAGCCTATGTAAATCTTTGTATAATTTGTAAGTAAGTTTTGTAAGTATGTCTGTATGTAAGTCTGTATGTTTGACTATATGTAAATCTGTATGTCAATATACATATCAAGATAATATAACAGGCTGAATAACTGTGACTTTATGTTACTTTGTATTTAAGTCTGTAAGTAAGTCTATGTATAAGTCTGTATGTAAGTCTCTATATACGTCTGTATGTATGTCTGTATGTAATTCTTTGTCTAAATCTGTAAGTCTTATAAAGCCCTTATGTAATTTTGTATAAAAGTATGTATGGAACTCTGTATTACAATATATATGGCAGTCTGAATGTGCATGAAGTCTGTATGTAAGTATGTATGTCAATATATCAGTCTGGGTGTGAAACCGTATGGCACTCTGTATATAATTGTGCATGTAAGTATTATAACGTTTGTACGTATATCTATAAGTCTGTAAGTAAGGATGTCTGTATATCAATATCAATATCAATATATATATATATATATATATATACATATATATATATATATATATATATTGGGGCATCACTGGATGAACCCAAGCACCTTCATGTTAGTATTTAAGATTAGAGTAAAATTGATGGTTGGTCTGTTAGACCAGTTTTAATAAAAATACAAAAAAAAACAAACAAAAAATATGACGGTTCTAATGTTTTTATATATAACCATGATGCCTGTATGTAAGCATGTCTGTAAGTCTGTATGTGAGTTTTAACGCGAGATACAAAAATAAAAACAAGAAATCACGTTAGGATAGAGAAATTATTATATTATTTGTTATTTTTATTTAAATGAATGAATTTTGAGAAATATCTGAAATTTTTATTTCTGTTCCTTCTGAAACCTTGATGTATTTCCTTATTGGTGATCATCTGCTCTTATCAGGCTTACAAACAGCTTCATGGATGAACATGGACAGTAATTCCTCAGTAGTTTCCTGGTTACGTTTTTTGTCTTTTTGTGAAGATAGAGATTTATATTTATAAATATTTATTCATATTTATTTATTATAGATTGTGTTACTTTAATAGCAGTCCGTGTGTATTATTGTCGTGCATGGGATTTTGATTAGAAGCGTTGTTAGTTCTTTAGCGAGTTCATAGCCACCATATTTTAGAAGTTCATTAGCTATATTGTCAGCTCCTGGGGTTCTCCTCTTTTTTTTAGTTTTTTTAAGTCTCTCTATCACTTTCACTTCTTCGAGTTGATCTCTGTATTCTGTTTCTTTCTTAATCTTTTAAGTTTTTAGAGTATTAAACAGTATAGAGGTCTTCCTATTACTTTCACTTCTTCGAGTTGGTCTCTGTATTTTGTTTTTTTCTTCATCTTCTAACTTTGTAGAGTATTCAGCAGAATATAGGTCTCTTTATCAGTTTCACTTCTTTGAGTTGGTCTCTGTATCCTGTTTCTTTCTACATCTTTTAAGTTTTTAGAGTATTCAACTGTATATAGGTCTCCCTGTCACTTTCACTTCTCGTCTCTGTATCTTGTTTTTTCTTCATCTTCTAACTTTGTAGAGTATTCAGCAGAATATAGGTCTCCTTATCACTTTCACTTCTTTGAGTTGGTCTCTGTATCTTGTTTTTTTCTTCATTTTCTAAGTTTGTAGAGTATTCAACAGTATATAGGTCTTCCTATCACTTTCACTTCTTCGAGTTGGTCTCTGTATCTTGTTTTTTTTCTTCATCTTCTAAGTTTGTAGAGTATTCAACAGTATATAGGTCTCCTTATCACTTTCACTTCTTCGAGTTGGTCTCTATATCCTGTTTATTTCTTCATCTTCTAAGTTTCTAGAGTACCTATTCAACAGTATATAGGTCTCCCTATCACTTTCACTTCTTCGAGTTGGTCTCTGTATCTTGTTTTTTTTTTCATCTTCTAACTTTGTAGAGTATTCAGCAGAATATAGGTCTCCTTATCACTTTCACTTCTTTAAGTTGGTCTCTGTATCTCGTTTTTTTTCTTCATCTTCTAAGTTTGTAGAGTATTCAACAGTATATAGGTCTCCTTATCACTTTCACTTCTTTGAGTTGTTCTCTGTATCCTGTTTCTTTCTTCATCTTCTAAGTTTGTAGAGTATTCAACAGTATATAGGTCTCCTTATCACTTTCACTTCTTCGAGTTGGTCTCTATATCCTGTTTCTTACTTCATCTTTTAAGTTTGTAGAGTATTCAACAGTATATAGGTCTCCCTATCACTTTCAATTCTTCGAGTTGGTCTCTGTATCTTGCTTTTTTTTCTTCATCTTCTAACTTTGTAGAGTATTCAGCAGAATATAGGTCTCCTTATCACTTTCACTTCTTTGAGTTGTTCTCTGTATCCTGTTTCTTTCTTCATCTTCTAAGTTTGTAGAGTATTCAACAGTATATAGGTCTCCTTATCACTTTCACTTCTTCGAGTTGGCCTCTAAATCCTGTTTCTTACTTCATCTTTTAAATTTGTAGAGTATTCAACAGTATATAGGTCTCCCTATCACTTTCACTTCTTCGAGTTGGTCTCTGTATCTTGTTTTTTCTTCATCTTCTAACTTTGTAGAGTATTCAGCAGAATATAGGTCTCCTTATCACTTTCACTTCTTTGAGTTGGTCTCTGTATCTTGTTTTTTTCTTCATCTTCTAAGTTTGTAGAGTATTCAACAGTATATAGGTCTCCTTATCACTTTCACTTCTTCGAGTTGGTCTCTATATCCTGTTTCTTACTTCATCTTTTAAGTTTGTAGAGTATTCAACAGTATATAGGTCTCCCTATCACTTTCACTTCTTCAAGTTGGTCTCTGTATCTTGTTTTTTTCTTCATCTTCTAACTTTGTAGAGTATTCAGCAGAATATAGGTCTCCTTATCACTTTCACTTCTTTGAGTTGATCTCTGTATTCTGTTTCTTTCTTCATCTTCTAAGTTTGTAGAGTATTCAACAGTATATAGGTCTCTTTATCACTTTCACTTCTTCGAGTTGGTCTCTATATCCTGTTTCTTTCTTCATCTTTTAAGTTTGTAGAGTATCCAAAAGTATATAGGTCTCCCTATCACTTTCACTTCTGCGAGTTGGTCTTTGTATGCTGTTTTTTTATCTTCTTAGTTTGTAGAGTATACAGCAGTATATAGGTCTTTAAAGTATTATTCCCAAGTTTCTATTGCGATGTCATTTGTTTGCACAGACTCGATTACTGGTCTTTTTCTGTTTCTAAACATCTTCCACACTTTCTTTTGCGCGGTGTAGATATTGTGACCCAAAATTCCATAATTTACGAACTCACATCGTGAATTGTCCGTATTTTGGGTAGCAACTTTGACAGTTAAACGAATCTTCAAAATTTGCATTTTATTGGTAACCCCTATTGGTCAGTACAGACCCGCAAACAATTCGTCGTGCACGCGGTGTAGAGGCTGGGATCTTAGAAATTAACTTCACACCAGTTGTAATCATTCGGTATTTACCTTAACTTCACAGAAAACCTCTGAAAAACTATGAAAGGTGATTCGCGAATATTCGCCACGATGGGGTTCGAACTCAGGCTCTCCAATGCTCAGTACGAGACGAATGACGCCTCTAACCACTCGGCTGTGCGATTTCATTCTGAAATTTCTATTTAATAGCCCATCTCGAGGTTATTTCAAAAGAAATCACGAACCTAGCTAAATAAATTTTCATCATAATTTCGCCTCTTTCTTAATTTCACGCTATGAACGAAGAAAAAAAACACTTCCCGCCGCAGTGCAAACTCGGGGCTGTCCCCGGCAATCTCGCGCAGCGTCCAATTAGCAAAACTAGTTACGGGAGAGCCTGCGCCCACCCCGGCCGCTCCTGCAAACAAAGGATTACTTCGTTACATGACCTTCGGACGCGGGTGAGCGGGGGGCGGTTAGGTTGCTCGCGCGCGCGGGTTAATTAATGTATAGTTGATTCAAAGCCGCTAATGAAAAGGCCGCGGTACGTGTTCGAACTAGCCAAAATCGGGCCCGGGTTGACACACACACATACAAAAAACTGTTTGTCAGAGCGAGTTTTATGACCTGTTGGTCGGATCGATGGGCGAACCAGTGACCCGGTTCGGCCGATCAACAAATTGAAATCTTTGCCGGCACACATAGACAGACAGGGGGGCGGCACAAATCAAACGGTATAAATACGAGCGAACAGGCGACGGGGCGGAACGTAATTGTCCGCTTGCGGACTTGACAGTTTACCCCTTTCGAGTTTTATCTGCGAAGGGAAAGCGGCAGATGTTTATTTTAGAGCAATTGAGAGAGGCACGTTTTTTTCCACTTGGTGCTAGATGGAATGAGATTGTTAAGTTCAAACTCATACTTTATACAATGTTACTACTACTCGAGAGATATAATTTGAATCAAATGTACCCTTGTTGTAAATTTAATGGTTTACTTAATGGTATGTTCATTGTTATAAAAGCAGATTTCTTTGCTTATAATGACATAAAAACCTTATTTTCGTTAAAATTATGACTTAAGCCGTTTTGCCAAAACACCAGTGATTTATTATCACTACACACAAGCAAGTGTCCTCATCAACTTTGTTGTGCGAAGCGGAGTCGTATTTATTTGATTTAGAATTTATACTTTAATTGTCTCATTGATGTTTTACATCAATTATTTAATTAATCGGCTGAGACAGCCCCGAATAAATCATCGGTTATATCTCTATAGCAATCGAGTAAAGAATACTGGCATTAGCACTGCCGAAGGCTTAAAGTTGTGTCTCGTTCGTCTTTTATAGTACCGAACATTTTTGCTCGGTTCTAAATAAAGTGTTCGGCTCTTAATAATTTTTCTCAGTGTACGATTGATTAAATAATATATAAATTTTATAAAATCATATGGATGGGTATCGTACAAGATTTTAAATATATATATATATATATATATATATATATATATATATATATATATATAATTAGAAAAGAAATAATCTAGCCATACATATTCACCACCGCATTCATTTCCAACGTGTTCACGGCGTGTCATATTTAAATTAAAAACTTGCGATAGTTTAGACATTTTCTTCCTCGGCGGCGGCGGCGTCGGGGAGATGTCAGCCCCCGAGTCGTTCCGCGCCGCGACGTTTCGCGTCGTCATTTAAATTAGGAGGGCGCGAATAAATTCGCCCGCGGGGGGACCGCCTCGAACTACTCGCGCGCGGAGATAGTGTCACCGAGCATTAGTCCGGATCCTGCGGGAGACCCGGGGACAACTTGAGAGGGCACTCGTTTCCCCATTTACCAAACCCCCCCGTCAACCACCGGATTAACGGTGGAGAGACATATTTCATTAGTCGCGCAGAGCTAGAGATCGGCGATCCGATAAAAGTTCAGAGTGAATTTAATGCGGATAGCAAACGGGATCCGGTATTAAGAAATAGAAAAAAAAAACGATATGATTCTTAATAAGAAATAGTATTGGAAGATTTTAGCCATATATCTGTATGTAAACGTTATAAAGAAATCGATTTTTCAAACAAAAAGATGTTATCAAAAGGTTATGATTATGAATTTTTTATTTTTTTAATTAACTTTAAATTTATATTATTAAAATATTAAATCATGATAACATTTTTAATAATAAATTTTATGTTAATAATATCTGAGGTCACCTAAAATAGTATTCAAAGTGTTCCAGTTAGATACACGTTTCTATATAACCCGGCGCCTCCACCAAAAACGAACCCAGTTTCCACCCGGATCATCTTTAATCTGATAATTAATTCGTAACGAATCTCAAACATATGCAACGTAATTAATTCCATCTACCCTCTGTAGGTATTTGTATGTGTGTATGTGAGGGTGAAAGAGGGAGACAGCGACCGGGGGAGTTTATTCTGGGTAAATTACACACGTCGAGGCACGCCGAGATTTATATCTTGTGCAAATAAAACGGTACGCCTCCCAGCGGAGCAGTGCGCGCGCCCTAGGTGTCGAGCTTAAGGGCAACACTTACACGGGGTTTTAAGGGACGTTTGTTTACTTTACGGCCGATTTACCCGCCTTCATTTACATACGCGAACTATCATAATTGTACACACAGAGAGCAGATTTATACACGCCAACAAACAACAAAGATAATAATTAATGAAACGTGAAGGTGTTTTTATAATTATAAATTAACTAAAATTTAGCAAGATAAATTTAAACAAATCTATACTTTCTCCAGATAATAATAGAAGATTTTAGAATGTTATAGGCGTTTTAAAATTGTATTTATTCATATGGCGATATACTTTGGTATTATATGAAAAAATGCGATATATTTTGAGTTATAACTGTCGAAATTTTACAAAATGTGTCTAATATACTTCAAAATAGTTGTGTTTATTTATATTGATGTCTGATCATAATCGCTATAGTTGTACGCGAAAATAAACACAAAAATTAATTTTTAAAGTATTTATTGAAAAATTCTTATTTTTAATGTATGTATTGTAAAAACACAAACGAGGAATCGGTACAACAAACACGTAAAAGTCAAGTCAAGTCAAGCATAGTCAAGCAAAGTCAAGCAAAGTCAAGCAAAGTCAAGCAAAGTCAAGCAAAGTCAAGCAAAGTCGAGCAAAGTCAAGAAAAATCAAGCAAAGTCAAGAAATGTCAAGCAAAGTCAACCAAAGTCAAGCAAAGTCAAGCAAAGTCAAGCAAAGTCAAGCAAAGTCAAGTCAAGTCAAGTCAAGTCAAGTCAAGTCAAGTCAAGTCAAGTCAAGTCAAGTCAAGTCAAGTCAAGTCAAGTCAAGTCAAGTCAAAGTCAAGCAAAGTCAAGCAAAAATCAAGCAAAGTGAAACAAAGTCAAGCAAAGTCAAGCAAAGTCAAACAAAGTCAAGTCAAGTCAAGTCAAGTCAAGCAAAGTTAAACAAAGTCAAGTCAAGTCAAGTCAAGTCAAGTCAAGTCAAGTCAAGTCAAGTCAAGTCAAGTCAAGTCAAGTCAAGTCAAGTCAAGTCAAGTCAAGTCAAGTCAAGTCAAGTCAAGTCAAGTCAAGTCAAGTCAAGTCAAGTCAAGTCAAGTCAAGTCAAGTCAAGTCAAGTCAAGTCAAGTCAAGTCAAGTCAAGTCAAGTCAAGTCAAGTCAAGTCAAGTCAAGTCAAGTCAAGTCAAGTCAAGCAAAGTCAAACAAAGTCAAACAAAGTCAAGCAAAGTCAAACAAAGTCAAGCAAAGTCGAGCAAAGTCAAGCAAAGTCAAGCAAAGTCAAGTCAAGTCAAGTCAAGTCAAGTCAAGTCAAGTCAAGTCAAGTCAAGTCAAGTCAAGTCAAGTCAAGTCAAGTCAAGTCAATATTTGTCAGATTCTATAAAGGGATTCATATAAAGATCTCTTACTGAGATACAGCTCGAAAAAAGCGTTTCTAAAATGGGAATTTCAAGCAATTTATACGAATTTAGTGAGGTTGTGAGAAAAAAAGTGAATCTGTACACACAAAAAAAATACATGGCCGTAAATGTGTTAACATTAAAGAATGTGTACATCAATTTACACTAAAATCAATTGAATTCAGCCAACAAATCCCCCGACACTACATTCAAATAATAAAAAAAAACATTATGTTTTATTTAATCCATCCAAATGACCCCCGCACATCCGCAAACAATTTTTAACGAGGCCACCGTATAAAATAAACCGTAAATAGCGACCGGCGCAAATAAAATCATCCCTAAACCGCCGGTTTTTATTATTTAAAACGGCAGCTAATTCAGCGCGCCGGGGCCCAATAATCCGCGCCAATTAAACGATGCGCCCCCGCCCCCCGCCCCACCGACAATAAAAAGCATTTTCATCGCACGCACTCTGGCGCCCCCATTAAAACGCGCCGCTCCCGTTTGGCGGCATAAATAATTCCGCCAAACCGTTTTTAATAACAGCGGGTGCGAGAACTGGGGGGAAAAAAAACACATCCGCTGATGATTTATTCAAGCGCCCGAGCAAAGTTTCAAAACACCTAATTGCGGGCGCGCACCGGTAACCTGCAATTTGTACCACCCCCCAGCCCCCACAAGCTGGACAGTGGAGAGTTTGTAACAAGTTTGTAATGGCATTGTGGGAGGTGTATATATATAAAGCGGGGCTTTGCGAATATGGGTAGATCAAAGTGGCGGCAATGGCGCGACTCGAGCGTTTGGCTGAGGGTATGTGTTGTTATGGCAAGAACTGATTTTAGGGGGCTCATTAGGCGACTGGCTTTAGATTTTCTGGTGCACTGTAAGCGGGATGCTGCGAAGAGATGTATATGGTTCCCCAATCTTGTGCTGCGTTCGTTGAACGTGTGGCCTGATGAAGACAATTTGGCGAAAACGGTGCTGATAGTTGTAGTAATTATTAGTCTTCTTACAATGGGCGCCTTTCAATCTGTTTATGGAATCGATAATATTACAGATATTCCCAAAATAACTTCGACTTGTACCACACTTATTGTAGTGTTTGAGGTTAGTGGTTTTAAAGAAATAGCCACCAACATTGAATTGAATTCGTCGTTAACTGCCTGGTTTAAACAAAATCACTATTAACTTTTAGATTTTTTAGATGTGTTTTAAATAAGCCAGTTATTTTCAGACAGCAGCCAAACTGGGCACATTGATGTACTACAGACGCCCCCTAAATTACATTCTCTCTACAATTTGGCACGGTTTCTGGCCGAGCCACATTGCAAACAAACCACGTCTAGCTGAAATACGTTTTGGCAGCAGCTATGTGGTCACTGTAGGCGTTGCCTTTCTCTGCATGGCGTTCTTCTCTGATGCGCAATTCATGATGTTCCCGCTGCTGGAAAACGTCGACCAGCTACCTCTAGCTTCCTGGTTTCCGTTTGACTTCATGTCCAGCCCACAGTATGAACTCTTGTACATCTGGCAGTGGTTTATGAATCAAATTATGATAACTACCCTGAGTGGGTTCGATACTTTTTTCTATGCGTTGGTTATGATATGCTCTACACAGTTTCAAGTGTTGCAGGAGGTACTAGAAACGATGTCAACTACTGGGAGGAAAAGGGATGGAATTATAACGGCCATTGGGTTGGATTATGCGAGCGAAAAAAGGATTTTTGTGACATGCATTCAGCATCATTTTAAATTATTGGAGTAAGTATCGTCAAACTTAATAGTGTCATTAGTTATTGGTATGCAAATTTATACTTTGTTACTCTAGATATTAAATTTTGATATAGTTTTAAAAATTGTTTCTTATGAAACTGTCAAGACAATGTGTTATTAACTATTCAAGCAATTTTTCGTTGTCCAACGTTGAAGCTACGAATTATTTGTCCAAATTAACATTTGTAGAATTTTTCAGTCCTATTTCATAAGAGATCAAATCTAATGTACAGTGACGTCTGATTCAGATTTTGCTTAAATTCAATCTAATTCTAAATTATATTAAAATTTGATATAGTTTTAGAATTGTTTCTTATGAAACTGTCTAGTCAATTTGTTATTAACTATTCAAGCAATTTTTCGTTATCCAAGGCCAACGTTGAAGCTACGAATTATTTGTCCAAATTAATATTTGTAGAATTTTTTAGTAAGCTTTAACTCCTATTTCAGAAGAAATCGAATCTAATGTACAGTGGCGTCTGATTCAGATTTTACTTAAATTCAATCTAATTCTATATTATATTAAAATTTGATATAGTTTTAGAATTGTTTCTTAGGAAACTGTCTAGTCAATTTGTTATTATTTATTCAAGCAATTTTTCGTTGTCCAAAGCCAATGTTGAAGCTACGAATTATTTGTCCAACTTAACATTTGTAGAATTTTTCAGTAAGCTTTAACTCCTATTTCATAAGAGATCAAATCTAATGTAAAGTGGCGTCTGATTCAGATTTTGCTTATATTCAATCTAATTCTTGATATGAAAACTATAAATAACTGAGAAAATAGTTTATTTCGACAATATCTAATGACTTAGAATTTAAAACTATCTAATTCTTGATATCAAAATTATAAATAACTATAAGAAAATAGTTTATTTCGACTATATCTGATGACTTAGAACTTAAAACTATCAAAATTACAAATCAAAAACATGACACAAGACTTCCCTATATGGCGGTAGCTGTTTACATTTATAAAAGTAATTAATAAATCATCACGCCTACACCTCATCGTAGAAGGCATATAATTAAAAAAAAATAATAAATCACACTAATCAATAATTTTTATTTGTTGCCCTCCTGTTTGATCAAGCCACGAACCGCCACTGTTAATGTGATACAGGACATAAGCGTGAATTCATCTCTTAGCAAAATCTAGCCTTATATGAACGAGGTGCACATTATTCATGCATTCGAATTTTTAATAAACTTCCAGGATATATACAAGAGTCTCAAACTTATGCAGTCATTAGTCTATATATAGTAAGTAAGACAAAAAATAGCTGATACAGCAATAAGTTTATTCATGACTTGCATAACCTAATAAAATACCTGTTAGTAGACGCCACGAGTAATCCGCCGCCCCAATAATCAGCAGTTATCATCGTTGAATGGCACAGAATTGCACTATTAATGTGTCTGAACGGACACTCACAAAACAATTAATATTTAACGCAAAAGACTGAGTTTTAACCGGAAAAATTGATGAACAACGGAGCTCGCGTAGTTGACTTGACCGTACTGACCGCTAGCGCTCGCTGCTCGACGAGCCGGCCGTCCAAAAATAGTTTACGATAAGCAGGTTTATTCCGGAATAAAATATGATTCATAAAAAAATTATCACAACATGTTTTTTGTATTTATTTAGTTGTTTTAAACTTCTCAATTCACCGTTTTTCTTCGCGTTTAGTATCCATGTACAGGGCTGTAACTAGGCAGGGGCACGTGCACAGGGCCCAAACGGCCCAGTGAGGCCACAGAAAATTAAAACAAAATCACATTATATTAAAAAAAAAACTGTACGGGTTTCAACAACTTTTTGGGAGGCTGTCCAAAAATATTCAAGTATAAAAGAACAAGAAAAATACACATGTACAAGGCTGTAATTAGGCAGGGGCACGTGGTCAGGGCCCAAACGGCCCAGTGAGGCCACAAAAAGTTAAAACAAAATCGTATTATATTAAAAAAAAAAAAACTGTACGCCTTTCAACAACTTTTTGGGAGGCTGACCAAATATAGTCCAGTATAAAAAAATACATACATTTAAAATAAAGTAGAAAAAAGTAATAAATTTTATAAATAAAATTTTAAAAAACAAGAAGAATACACATACATTTAATAAAAACGTAGAAATTAGTGGAAACATACCTAATTAAAAAAAATTGTAAGCTCTGTATTTGAGTTATTTTTTATAACTAAAAAAATACATGGGTTGTTATACAAAATTCATAATTAAAAAAAACTAGATTTTATAAACTTTATAAATAAAATAATAACTAAAAATACACGGGTTATTATACAAAATTCATTTAAAAAAAAAAGATATTCAAGACTCAACAAATATTATGAATTTTGTATAATAACCCATGTATTTTTAGTTATAAAAAAATTACTCAAAATATATAGATTACAAAGGATTGGAAGCTAGGGTGGGATATCGAAAAGTGAAGATTGTGGACGTCTGGTGGGTCTGGCAGGGGGACTGCTTGTCAAAAAAGGAATGAAGGAGGAGAGATCGACGAGACGGGAGTATGAGTGGAGCAAGTGCAGGGTGGGGTTTTAGAACGTTGCGGGTCTAAGGAAAAAAAAGTGCTAGGGCGTGTGTGGGAAAAGGAACTGGAGAAGTGGTTCATCTCAAAGGACATAGTGGGGCTACTGGAGACGTGGATGACAGAAGAGGAGTGGAGGCAGGTAGAAATCTGCATGCCGACAGGGTGGGACTGGGTAATGCAAGGTGCAACGAACGAAGCGAGGATGGGGAGAGCCAAAGGAGGAATCTTGTTAGGAGTGAGGAAGTCAGTGGGACAGTGAATCAGAGAATCTTCGAGGGAAGCGGCGTGATTGGTAATAGGGAAGGTGGAAATGGATAGAAGGTCGGTGTGGGTAGGGGTCGTGTACTGTAACAAAAACCGTTTAGAACTAACGGAGATACTGGATGGCTCGAGACGGAGGCAGATGAATGGATCGTCGGGGATGACTGGAATGTGAGGGTGGGGGAGCTGGAAGGAGGAAGCGGAGAGGGAGGGGAATGGAGAGAAAGACGATCGCAGGATAAAGTGACCAACCAGGAGGGTATAGAATGGATCCAATGGATGAGAAAGTCGGGGTGGGATGTACTGAATGGCTGCTGCGAAGGAGACTGGGAAGGGAAGAAAAGTTTTGGACTATGTGGTGGTCAAAGGTATCGGAAGGGAGCAGTTGGAGTGTTTCAAGGTGGAAAATGTGGGGGGTCGGACCATGTGCCCGTGGATGTGGCCTTGAGAAGGACAAAAGGTTTGAAGAGGGAGGAGAAAAAGGGACAGCAAGGGTTTGGAAGGAGCGAAGTAGAAATTGCGGTGTATGAGAAAAACCTAACGGGCGTGAAGTGGGAGGAGGTGCAGTCGATGTTACAGTTGGAGAGAGTGATGGCGGCTGCGTTGGTGGTGAGGAAGAAGAGTGGACGCCAGAGGGAATGTTGGTTCGACGAGGAGTGTAAGATAAAAAAGACGAGCTGGCGGAGTGAAATGGCGAATTGGAGGTACGGCAGATGTGCAGTCGAAAGGGTTAATCAGGCGAAAAGGGAGTTCGAGAGTACGTGCGAGAGGAAAAAAAATAGAGGAGTTGCAGAAAGTGGAAAAGAGGTTGAGGGAGTGTGTGGTGGAGAAACGGATGTGGGAGATCTTAAAGGGAAGGTCGAATCTGGGTAAAGTGAACATAGAGCTAGCAGAGTGGGAGAGGAGTTGTAAACAGATGGCGGGGTCTGAGGTGGAGCTGGGCAGTTCGAGTGCGAGACAGGTGGTACGAAGGGAGGCATTTTCGCGGAAAGAGGTGGAAGTGGCCCTGGCACAGTTAAAACTAGGAAAGGCAGCGGGGGAAGATGGGCTGAAGGCAGAGGCTTTCAAAAAGTTACCGGAGGAAGGAAGGGAGAAGGTGCGACAGAGTATTAACAAGGTGTGGAGTGGAGAGGAGAAAGTGCCGGAAAAGTGGCGTGTGGGGGTGGTGGTCCCGGTGCACAAAGGAGGAGAGGCCTCGGACGTAAAAAAACTATAGGGGGATCACCATTATGAGTGCCGGTTATAAATTGATGATGACTATGGTGAAAAATAGAATGGATAGAGAAGTGGAACAAAAAGGGCTGCTGCCGGAATGCCAGGGTGGGTTCAGAAGGGGAAGAGGGACGAGGGAGCAGATTTTCACGCTGGCGAGAATGGTGGGGGAAGCGCTGGAATGCAAAGGGAGAGTGTATGCGGTGTTTGTCGATTTAAAAGCTGCGTATGACTCAGTTCCTAGGGGGAAACTGGTGGAATGTATGGATAGATTGAGTATGAAAGAGGAAAAGAGTGAAGTGGGTTAGGAGGATGTATAAAGAGTCATGGGCGAAAGCAAAAGTGAATGGAAAAATATCTGAGAAATTTAGGGTGAATGTGGAAGTACGGCAGGGGTGCCCGCTAAGCCCCCTCCTGTTTAATCTGTACACGAGCGAGTTGGAAGAGGTGCTGAGGAGAGGACAGGCAGGAGGGGTCGTGGTGGGTAGATGGCGTGGTGCTGGTGGCCAAGAGAGTGGAAGAGATGCAAGAGATGTTGGATAGAATGGGTAGATACCTGGATAAGAGGGGGCTAGTGGTGAATGTAGAAAAGACCAAATGGATGTTGTTTAGGAATAGGGGCAGGAGGGGTAAGGACGAAGAGCTGAAATGGAAGGAAAGGCTGATTGAGAGAGTGAATGGCTTTAAATATTTGGGCTTTTGGTTTGACTGTGGAGGAGGGCTTAGGATGCATGTGGAGTGTATGCAGGCGAAAGCAAGAATGGCTTGGGGGATGGCGTGCAGAAAATGGGGGAGTTTGTGGGGTGGTAACCTAGTAATGGGATGCGTGTATAAAACCTATATTGTTGTATGGAGTGGGGATTGCGTGAATGGGAGGTAATAGAAAGGGAGCAAGGTTGGTTTCTGAAGAATCTGCTAGGGCTCGAAAGGTCGACACTGAGGGCAGTGCTGTTGCAGGAGACAAATCGTATGAGTATGTGGTGGGAGTCGTGTGTGAGCGTTGTGAAGTTTGAGGAAAGATTGCAGGATTTGGGCGAGGAAAGACTGGTACGGGAGGTATGGATGAGGTGTAAGAGTAGAACAGAGAGTAGATGGAGGAAGGATAGAGAAAGGATGTATGAAAGAGTGGGTATGTCTGAGGTGTGGGTAGAGGAGAAGCTGAGAGAAAGGGGTAGCCTAGGAACTGAAATAAGGGAGAGATTGAGGGATATTGAGTGGCAAGAAAGGCAAGTGAGAATGGCTGAGAGCTCATACAACCCTGGTTACATAGAGTGGCAAGTGGAGGGGAAACTCCCGAAGTACTTAGCCAGGGGAGAGTGGAGCAGAGAGGACAAAGTATGCATGGCACGAGCGAGGTGTGGTTCAGAAGAGCGAGGAAGAAAAGTGTGGATGGGGCTGGGGTACACCGCGTGTGCGCTGTGTAGGAAGGGGAGTGACATGTGGTGGCACCTTAGCAAAGAATGTGAGTGAGTGAAAGAAGAGTGGGTTGGAGAGTGCAGAAAGCTGAACGAATGGTTAGGAGAGGGTGGGAAAGGCGTGAAAATCTGCAGGACGCTGACGTGGGAAAGGAAATTGGCGTGGGCAGAGGGGGTTTAGTTTAATGGATACAGAAAAATGTATTTTATGTTAATTTGTAGTCTTTTTTGTGTGCCTTTTTTGATTTCTTTCTGTGAAAGTACGGTTTGGGAATGTGTGTAAAAGGGAAGGGTTGGGCTGATATGCCAAATAAAGGTCTTTTTTTATATAGATTACATTTTTTTTTAAATTAGGTATGTTTACACTAATTTTCATAATTAAAAAAAACTACATTTTATAAATTTTATAAATAAAATAATAACTAAAAATACACGGGTTATTATACAAAATTCATAATTTTTCAAATATTGGATTGTTAAGGCGTCTACTTTGTAAAAAACAAAGTAAAAAATCGTTTTATTTATCCTTCATATTTTTTTTTTGAAAAAAAAGATATTCAAGCCTCTTGAAAAAAAATATTATGAATTTTGTATAATAACTCATGTATTTTTAGTTATTATTTTATTTATAAAATAACTCAAAATACATAGGTTACATTTTTTTTTTAATTTCACGTTAGAAAGTTGTTTTTGGCCTTATCTTGTAGGTAATCATTCCAAAGAAGGTTCCGAAAAAGTATTGTTATAAAAATTGTACAGTTTTGGCGGTAAAGCCAAAGAAGTGAAGACAAATAAAATAGATTTTGTTGAATAAAAATCAGCTTCAGCCTGTTGAATTGACAATTTTTAACCAAATAAAAAATCTTAAATTTTTCTTAAATTTGGCCGAAATTCCGTGAAATTTCGACCAGAAAGTGAAAATGTTGTAAATATTTCAACCCGAGATGCGAAAATGTTGGCGAATTTCACGCAAATCGGTCTAACATTTAAGGATTTTTAAGATTTATGGTAAGAAGGGGGAAGTAGGGTCACCATAATTCTTAAATTTGGCCGAAATTCCGTGAAATTTCGACCAGAAAGTGAAAATGTTGTAAATATTTCAACCCGAGATGCGAAAATGTTGGCGAATTTCACGCAAATCGGTCTAACATTTAAGGATTTTTAAGATTTATGGTAAGAAGGGGGAAGTAGGGTCACCATAATTCTTAAATTTGGCCGAAATTCCGTGAAATTTCGACCAGAAAGTGAAATTGTTGTAAATATTTCAATCCGAGATTCGAAAGTGTTGGCGAATTTCACGCAAACGGTCTAAAATTTAAGGATGTTTAAGATTTATGGTAATAAGAGAGGAGTAGGGTGACCATAAATCTTAAATTTTTCTTAAATTTGGCCGAAATTCCATGAAATTTCGACCAGAAAATGAAAATGTTGTAAATATTATATATAGTACAATTTTTCCCTAAAACAAAATGCAGGCTCGTTATATGATGAATTATAAAAACGAAGAAATATTCGTGAGTAATATGAGCTAATTGCATATCCTATCAATAATTTAATTTAATTTATAGTTTTAAAATGTATTCAGTGCAATAGCTAAATAAATAAAATCCCTCCTGCAAGTTTAACAACATTTCAATATATGCAAATCGCGCAACAGTGCACATCGGACGGATTCGTGTATTTATTTTAATCGTCTGCACCGGGTCAGGGTTTTAATTGCGCCCATCGGAAACGTGTAATTTAAATAATCGCACCGTTATCAAGTTCGTCGCTATAAATAGGGCGCGGGCGGCCAAATGCACTCTGCCCTTCAATACGACACTCGGATCAATTCAATTATGTATGCGCGCGTGGGAGGGCTCATTAGCGGAATCAGGGCTGACAAACGGATCTATATTAAACGCGACCTGCACATATGCTTTAATAATTAATTTCGATTGTATGAATTATAACGGATCGAGTCTAGCACTTTGATTAACTGGCTAATTACATTATTAACAAGTTTTTGAATCAAGATATCTTCAATCATTATCCTTACTGTAATGATTAAAGATATCTTGATGCCGTTTTATAATTGAGTTTATCATTAATCTGTCTACTATAATCACTTGAGCTACTTATAAATATCACTGTCAAATAGATTTCCTTGCAGAAATTCATAAAAATAATAACCTTAAAAAGGTCATAACTTTAAGGATAATGAAGATATGTTGAAGGTGTTTGCAAAATTGAGTTTCTTGTTAATTTCTCTATTATAATCAGCTACTATCAAATAGTGTTACTTGTAGAAACACACAAAAAAAACACATTGAACTTAATAAGGTTATAACTTAGATATCTTGATGATATTTTGAAAATTGTGTAATCACTTGAGCTACTTATAAATATCGACACTGTCAAATAGATTTTCTTGCAGAAATTCATAAAAATAATATCTTTAAAAAGTTCATAACTTTGAGGATAATGAAGATATGTTGAAGTTGTTTTCAAAATTGAGTTTCTCGTTAATTTTTCTATTATAATCAGCTACTATCAAATAGTGTTACTTGTAGAAACACAAAAAAAACACATTGAACTTAATAAAGTCATAACTTAGATATCTTGATGATATTTTGAAAATTGTGTTTTTCATTAAATATAATCACTAAAAGTAAATCAAACTTCACACGACAAAAACAGCAATCTGGAACTTCTGGATAGTTGGCTGGAGGGTAGCATAGCTACAGACACGTAGGCCTCAAAATGGGCTCATTGTGAAACAAATGGGCTCATTGTGAAACAAATGGGCTTATTGTGAAACCTTGAACTTAATCAACCCTGTATCTCTCGTAGAATTTGTGACATGTTGGAGGTAATATTCTCGCACATCGTGTTCATGCAATACGTAATCAGTACGATGGCGATGTGCGTGCCGGCCGTGGCGTTGGTAAGTTTATTTGTGTGTGTGTGTGTGTTGTGTGAGGGTGTTTTTAGGGAGGGCGCAATTTTCGAATGCGTTCCAGATCGCCGATCCGGATTTATGGCAGCACATGCTCTCCTACTTGATCGCGCACGTTCTCCAGTTCTTTATCTACTGCTCGGTCGGAAACGAATTGACCTATCAGGCAAGTACCCAAGCAGGGACGATATATAACCAAACAAAACAAACGCAATCTCGCTACTTGAGGCTGTGACTGTTTGTTTTTTCATTCGATTGTTTCACGCGACAACTGGCAGATATACTATCGAAAAATAAATGTTATATCTATGAATTATTAGCGGATTCGGGATATTTTTCAGGCTGAATTGCAACAACTCCAATTTCTTATATCAACACAAGTTTTTTTTATCAATATTTACATATGTATATTAAACACTTAAACCGTCCGGTTTCCCTCTCCGGTATACCGGAACGTGTATGGCCAGCTTTACGTATTCTAATCTTTCCTTTTTTGGTGCGCCCAATTAAGCGCCGCACATCGTGTTGATCGTTAGTGGACCGATTGTGCTCTGATTTCACTGGATCGTTCCAGATAGTGTCCGCAGATAATTACCAAATTTGGTCGCAATCTGTTGTGCCGTTTTCCCTTAATTTTGTTCACAGACAGACAGACATACATACATACACACAGGCATCGCAACAATTGGGTTTGTTTCCACTATTTTAGGCATAAAACGTAACGAAATTTAAGTATTGTTCACGGCAACTACCTTCCTTCTAGTGTAGTATATTTCCCGGAAAGTTATCGCATAAGTCCACAATCTTGGTTAGAAAACGTGAAGAGTCCGGAACAACTCCCGAACGATACACGAAACCGGCTTGTATCATAGAAAACATTTAATTAAAGACTTCCATCGCAATTCAAACGAAAACAATCCGATCCAAATCTGCGTACCTTGATTTCCCAAAGAACATCCGGAGCAGTAAAAATTTACATCTGCCCCCCTTTTTTTGCCGGAGACCTTCCCTCGTAATCACGTCCTGCATAAAACATGCCCCCTTCGTTCTTTTTTTAGAGCGGCATGGTGGCGGATTCGGTGTACCGATCCGAGTGGCAGGATTCGCAGGACGGCGATTTTCGCAAGGGCCTTATCATGGTCATCCTGCGGGCGCAAAGGCCCGTCACCCTGACCGTTGCGGGCCGCCTGGAGTTGAGCTATACTAATTTCATCGCGGTAAATGTTTTCATATAAATTGATGTTAATTATTGGAAAATTATTTTACAGACTGTTCAGCTGTCTTTCTCATTCTACACACTGCTAAACTCATTCGTCTGATCTGTTGAGATGGAATGGAAGATTAGTTTTCACATAGATGCAATATAATATGGTAGATTTGAATCGGAATGGCGATGATATTTAAACCCACACTGTTTTAAGCTTCACCTCTTATTTACCAATAACTATAAATAGTTATTGAATCTATAAGTATAATTATTTGTAGCTACAATAAATAGATGTTCTATGTATATGATAGATGTTTTTTCTTTAGTTAGGTTTATTTGTCTCGTTATTCATTGCAATTTCGGACGGGAAGAAAATCCGGAATGCTACAAAACGTACTGTATGATGATTGTATACAATTTACAATATGAACCGAGAGAATAAAATTGATAAATGAAGTATATATATATATATATATATATATATATATATATATATATATATATATAGAAAGAAGTATATTCATATATATATATATATATATATATATATATATATATATATATATATATATATATATATATATAATGTTTATTGCCCAACAAGTGAACCCATTTACAGTGCAACTAAATAAAATCAATATGAAAAAATAGTACACTAGTAATTAACAACAAAATATTAAAAAATAACAATAACATATATTTACGAACTTTGAATATGACAGAACCTAAACCACCCCCAGTCATCCATAAGTAATATAAAAAATTACACGAATTTTCGAAGTTCGTAAAATTTGTCTAGCTCTGTAGCTTTACCGGTTCCATTTGAAACAATCTCGCTATCTAGACTATATATCAAATCAACTTAGCTTCAGTGTCAGGTCACTTCTAGTACGACCCCTGCTTTAACGCAACGGAGGATAGTTTTGTGACGTTTCGGTTTTTTTTTTTTAATTTTGCGTTTGAGCTTGTTGCAGTTTTGCCGGTAAATTTAAAGCAATTATAAGTTAAGTTTTATCGGGCAGTTTGCGATGATCTATCCAATGAGTCCAAACTCGATTTGTTCGGAAAAAAATAATTTTTATTTTTGCACTTTTCCGGCAGTAGACGCATACTGGTTGACATTTTCCAATAATTTTTCGCCGATTTTTCTTTTTCAACTTTTTTAAAACATTTTTGACGATTTTTTGAGAAAACATTGACATTTTGATATTTTAACATTTTTCAATTTTGGATGTCGCAGTGTGCAGTTTTAACTTAAATATGGCACAACTATTTGCAATAGAAATAATCACAACTGTAAAATTAATACCATCAGCAGTTGCTAATGTTACCTCGCAACCAAAATTCACTGATGTTGATGGGCCATCATGAATTCATGGCTGGTTGATATTTTAGTGGTAAAGTTCTACTAATCTCTAAAATATCAACTAGCCATGAATCCATGATGGCCGACCGACATGTTACCTAGCAACCAAATCCAAGGATATTGATATTAATTTTACAGATTGCTTAGAATTAAAATAAGATATATATAGGGCGTGTCTAAATTGACGAGAAAACTTCAGGTATCGAAGTTTTATTTCACTGTCTTTTGACATATAGAGCTGCACATTAGAATAATGAATAATGGTTAAATTATGTTTATATAAATGTTGTTTTTCAACTCCAAAAGCATGTTTTATATATATATATATATATATATATATATATATATATATAAAAAACAATCTTTATTGGGCCCTTCCCAGGTCTTTCCGCCTGTGTACATTTTTTTAATTATAAAGGTATAAAGTGAAACAAATATTCTCTCAAAAGTTACATAGAATCAAATAAGTAAAGAAAAATAATAATGAGAGTAATGGTATAAGTAAATTTTTACTTTTTTACTATAAAAAAGCAAGATTGTCTCTATTTTCGTAATTAAAATACATCCCCGAATGGCGGGCATTTCAGGTAGTATATAAATGTGAGTACTCTAAAAATGTATATATATATATATATATATATATATATATATATATATATATGTATATAAATATATTATATATATATATATATATATATATATATATATATATATATCATTTTATCCATCCATTCAATAGTTTATGGAATCCATAAATTGTATGAGACCTTGATACATAAATATAATCAATTTGTTGTTATTATAAATTAAAATTGTTGATTAATTAATCATGAAGTGGCAAGTCGATGGGGGTGGTGGTTGGTGCCAATGCGGATAGGAAATTAAAGAAAACATCCAGAGAGGGTAGAGACAGGAAGGGCCCGCCTTCATTTCCGGTGCGCGAGGGGAAGACGTTTGGATTTCCCGGGTCAAGGACACCCCGCACTCGCATTTTCATATCACGCTGGGATGGGACGACGAGGGGGGTGGCAGCGGGCGGCGGCTTTGGCGGCCGTGTATTAATTATTTATCGATCGCACCCGCCACCGCCGGAAACGGACGCACGAAAAACCAAATGAACAAGCACTTTTCCTTTTTTTAGAAAATCACTGCGCGTTTATATAAGGCGAACTAAAATTGATCAAAAGAAAAAAAGTTTGCAGCAAGATAAATTTAGTAAAGGTAAGATTATCTCAATAAAAATAATAAAAAACTCTTCATAGGGCTATTAGCCGTGAGGCTTCTCCGCCGGTCAAGGGAGAAGCTCAGAGGAGTTTAATCACCCGGTATTTACCTTAACTTCACAGAAAACCTCTGAAAAACTGTGAAAGGTGATTCGCGAAAATTCGCTCCCTGTTGGGGATCGAACTCAGGCTCCCCAGTGCTCAGTACGAGACGGACGACGCCTCTAACCACTCGGTCACTGAGCTGAGTTAAAAATAATATATAATGAGATATAATGATAATAATAATAATATTATAAATTATAAAGATATTACAGCCGAGAGGAATTTCATAATCCCTCAATGGCTTTAGAAAATGATTCAAATTGCATTTGTTCTAGTTTGTTAGTAACAACGACTTTATAGAATAAATTTAGAACATTAGCAATTGGACGCCTGCAATTATTGAGATTTTAAATAATGCAGTGCGGCGTCGGCTAATTGAATCGGATCGTGAAGTTGATTTTAATCTCATTACCGATTAATGGACCGCCAAAACAGTTTACGTTACATTTTCCAATATATGAGCCCATCAACGAGTCAATTAATACTGTTCGCGCCGTTACGGCCGTTTCATCGCAGCCGCCGCGCGTTAATGGACTAATTAATTATGGCTGGGGAGGCAACAAAAATTTCCACTGCGGCCATCCGAAATTTAGCATAATAAAGTTCATGTGGCGGCGCTGACTCTAGTTGTGCTAGTTGCAAGATTCTTTTTATGTATAAATATCACACTTGTGTGCCAGTCCATTCTTATCTGGCACACACGTGTGATGCAAAAAAAGAATTCTTGCAATTAACAATCCATACACATATGTATTCATTTAGCTTCAAAATGAGCTATTATTTATTAATTTTTCCACACCCATATGGTAATAACCGTATACGTTCATGCCATCAGGATCACCGAGTAGTGCCCTCTATTGGTGTAGTATTCATACAAAGTGTTTAAGATATTAGCACAAAGCTAATCTTATAAAATATTGTAGGTGTGAATCCACCTCTTAGCAAACTCCATATCTGGATTTCGATCTTATTAGATCTCATCAGTGTAGCTCAGCTAATGCGGAAGAATTCTCGAATGGTTATATACAAAAATGATATAAATTTCCTTCTTAGGAGAAAAGTTTAACTCCATCTGACGACACGCCCATATGATAATAATCATCAACATGCTCATCAGCCTGAGCTACTCTGATGAGATCTAATAATATTGAAATCTAGATATGCAGATAAGAGGTGGATTCACACTTATATATATATATATATATATATATATATATATATATATATATATATATATATATATATATATATATATATATTATAGAGTGTAAGAAATCGTGCCATTTGTGGCTATCTGATTGATGAGGACTCGAACCCACGTCTCCGGCTATCGCGGACGTCGCACTAACCACTGCACCACGGAGGGTATAGTCATAATATATAATAATATATAAGTGTGAATGCACCTCTTAGCAATCTACATGTCTAGATTACGATATTATTAGATCTCATCAGTGTACATATCTCAATTACTCTGTTGGAATACTACTCCAATCGAGGGTACTACTCGGGCGATCCTGATGGCACGAGCATGTTGACGAATATTACCATATGGTTGGTGATTGTTAATTGAAAGAATTTTTTATGCTAAGTGGTGCATTCACACTTATATATTATTATATATAATGACTATACCCTTCGTGGTGCAGTGTTTAGTTGTAAAATTCTTTCTTTTAAACGTACAATAACAGCAATAACACAAACAGAACACTGAGACAAAGCGTAGCTCAAAAGCTGTTTTCGTTTGTCACGGTGTGCTGCTCCGGCCTTATGGTTTCTATTTGTCGTGCAAGCCGTTCCTGCTGCGCAAAATTCTACCTCGTCCTGGCGCGCGACCGTAATACTTTAAGTAAAAGTCGTAACAAGGTTTCCATAGGTGAGCCTGCAGAAGGATCATTAAAGTTTCGGGGACGATATTTGTGTTGCTCACAACAATGGCACACGAGCGATACAGCATGCCACGGGGCGTATAGTAATGTTAAACGAAAGCACCTAAAGAGGTTGTAAGTAATTCCGTTGATATTACAGCCCTGTGTAAACCGGTTTCGTGAAATTAATCCACCACCCGCCTTTGCTTAGCCAATAAGAATAGCGCTCCGGAAAATAACGTAAACATGTGTTTTTATTACTCAATTGTTTCACCGCGCGAGCTGGGTATTTATGATTATTATAAATCAAAAATTTATATTTTTATTTCCAAAACCGAATGTATAGTCCTGTCTAAAAAATGGGGTGACCTGGACAAAATTCCGAAGTTAATGAAAGTTTTTATTATTATTATTTATTAGAAATATTCAACCTCTAACAATATTCATAATATATAATAATAATAATAATAATAATAAATTGTAATTGTAATAATAAGTTTCATAAACTACGAAATTTTGTCCAGGGTACCCCATTTGTTTGACAGGACTATAAATGTGTGGGGTATTGTAATAAATCCAATTTTTTAGTTTGAATATTAAGATCAAATAATTAAATTATGTATTTATTTAGCTTCAAAATGAGCTATTATTTATTAATTACTTCCTTTTATTGAAGTCGTGGTGATAAAAGATGTAAACAAAACACATTTTTATGTTTAAAAAATTTGTAATAAATCCAATTTTTGGATTTTTAATATTATGATTAGACAGTTGAATTACGTATTTATTTAGCTTTAAAATGAGCTATTATTTATTAATTTCTCGCTTTGATTAAAGTCATGGTGATAGAAAATGTAAATATATATATAAAAAAATAAAATTTTATGTTTCAAAAATTGTAATAAATCCATTTTTTGGATATTGAATATTATTATTACATAACTGAATTATATATTCATTTAGCTTGAAAATGAGATATTATTTATTAATTTCTCCTTTTTATTAAAATCTTGGTGATAGAAAATGTAAAAAAAAACATTTTTATATTTAAAAAAATGTTTATAAATCCAATTTTTAGATTTTGAATATAATGATTAGATAATTGAATTATATATTCATTTAGCTTCAAAATGAGCTATTATTTATTAATTTCTCCTTTTTATTAAAATCTTGGTGATAGAAAATGTAAAAAAAAAACATTTTTATATTTAAAAAAAAAATTATAAATCCAATTTTTAGATTTTGAATATAATGATTAGATAATTGAATTATATATTCATTTAGCTTCAAAATGAGCTATTATTTGTTAATTTCTCTTTTTTTATTAAAATCCTGGTGATGGAAAATGTAAACAAAACACATTTTTATATTTAAAAAAGTTGTAATAAATCCAATTTTTGGATTTTGAATATTATGAAAATGAAATGAGCTATTATTTATTAATTTCGCCCTTTCATTAAAATCATGGTGACAGAAGACGTAAACAATTATTAAATTTTATGTTTAAAAAATTGTAATAAATCCATTTTTTGGATTTTGAATATTATGATTAGACAGATGAATTACCTATTCAATTAGCTTCAAAATGAGCTATTATTTATTAATATCTCCCTTTCATTAAAATCATAGTGATAGAACATGTAAACAAAATAAAATTTTATGTTTAAAAAAAATGTAATAAATCCAATTTTTGGATTTTGAATATTCTGATAAAACTGTTAATTATGTATTCGTTTAGCTTCAAAATGAGCTACTATCTATTAATTTCTCCTTATAATTAAAAACGTGGTGATCGAAAATGTGAACAAAATATATTTCTATGTTTAATAAATTGTAATAAATCCCATTTTTGGATTTTGAATATTATGATTAGAGGATTGAATTATGCATTTATTTAGCTTCAAAATGAGCTATTACTTATTAATTTCTCGCTTCTATTAAAATCGTGTAGATATAAAATGTAAACAAAACACATTTTTATGTTTAAAATAATTGTAATAAATAAAATTTTTGGATTTTGAATATTATGATTAAATAATTAAATTCTGTATTAATTTAATATTATTTTCTCTCTTTTATTAAAATCATGGTGATAGAAAATGTAAACATAATAAAATTCTATGTTTAAAAAATTGTAATAAATCCAATTTTTGGATTTTGAATATTATGACTAGATCATTGAATTATGTATTCATTTAGCTTCAAAATGAGCTACTATATATTAATTTCTCCCTTTCATTAAAATCGCGGTGATAGAAAGTGTATACAAAACACATTATTATATTTAAAAAAGTTGTAATAAATACAATTTTTGGATTTTGAATATTATGATTAGACAGTTGAAGTACCTATTCAATTAGCTTCAAAATGAGCTATTATTTATTAATATCTCCCTTTCATTAAAATCATAATGATAGAACATGTAAACAAAATAAAATTTTATGTTTAAAAAAAATGTAATAAATCTAATTTTTGGATTTTGAATATTCTGATAAAATAGTTGAATTATGTATTCGTTTAGCTTCAAAATGAGCTACAATCTATTAATTTCTCTTTATAATTAAAAACGTGGTGATCGAAAATGTAAACAAAATAAATTTGTATGTTTAATAAATTGTTATAAATCCTATTTTTGGATTTTGAATATTATGATTAGAGGATTGAATTATGCATTTATTTAGCTTCAAAATGAGCTATTACTTATTAATTTCTCGCTTTTATTAAAATCGTGTAGATAGAAAATGTAAACAAAACACATTTTTATGTTTAAAATAATTGTAATAAATAAAATTTTTGGATTTTGAATATTATGTTTAAATAATTAAATTGTGTATTCAATTAGCTTCAAAATGTGCTATTATTTATTAATTTCTCGCTTTCATTAAAATCATGGTGATGTAAATGTAAACAAAATAAAATTCTATGTTTAAAAAATTGTAATAAATCCATTTTTTGGATTTTGAATATTATGATTAGATAATTGAACTATGTATTCATTTAGCTTTAAAATGAGCTATTATTTATTAATTTCTCCCTTTCATTAAAATCGCGGTGATAGAAATTGTATACAAAACACATTTTTATATTTTAAAAAGTTGTAATAAATCCAATTTTTGGATTTTGAATATTATCGTTATATAATTGAATTATGTATTCATTTAGCTTCAAAATGAGCTATTATTTATTAATTTCTCCTTTTGATTAAAATCGTGGTGATAGAAAATGTAAACAAAACAGATTTTTATGTTATACAATTTTTTAATTTTGAATATTATGATCAGATAATTGAATTATGTATTTATTTAGCTTCAAAATGCGCTATTATTTATTCATTTCTCTCTTTCATTAAAATTGTGGTGATAGGAAATGTAAATAAAACACAATTTTATGTTTAAAAAAATTGTAATAAATCCATTTTTTGGATTTTGAATATTATGATTAGATAATTGAATTATGTATTCATTTAGCTTTAAAATGAGCTACTATTTATTAATTTCTACCTTTCATTAAAATCATGGTGATAGAAAATGTAAACAAAAATAAATTTTATGTTTAAAAAATTGTAAAAAATCCAATTTTTGGATTTTAATATTATGATTAGATAGTTGAATTTTCTATTAATTTATCTTCAAAATGAGCTATTATTTATTAATTTCTCCCTTTCATTAAAATCATGGCGATAGAAAATATAAACAATATAAAATTTAATGTTTAAAAAATTCTAATAAATCCAATTTTTGAATTTTTAATATTATGATTGACCAGTTGAATTACGTATTCATTTAGCTTTAAAATGAGCTATAATTTATTAATTTCTTCCTTTTATTAAAGTCGTGGTAATAGAAAAGGTAAACAAAACAATTTTTTATGTTTAAAAAAATTGTAATAGATATTGAATATAATGCTTTATACCTTTGTATATAGACATGTCTCACGAAAACCGCATGATTTAGAAGATATAAACAAAAAACTGAAATAAGACCGACAATTTTGTTTGTCCCCCCTCAAGTTTCCCCGGTTCCTTCGAAGTCGAAAACTCAAATTCCACACCCCACATCAATCCCGAATAGTATCCTAAATATTTATTCACTTTTTGGAATTTTGTCCAGGTAGAATGTACTTGCTGATTGTACTATTATGGCCATTTTTGCAAATTTGTTTCATAAAATGTTACATAAAATGTTACATAAAATGTTTCATAAAATGTTACATAAAATGTTACATAAAGTGTTACATAAAATATTACATAAAGTGTTACATAAAATGTTACAATTACTAGTACAACCCCCCCCCCCCCCCTCCAGAATTCCACAAGAGAAAAAGAAGTTTACAAGACCCTACAGAAAGAAGATAGAAGAAGAAGTGCGGCGGATAGTGGAGATTTTCATAATATGCTCACAAATAATTATATTTGTTAGATATACATTTTGGAAATTAAACTACATAAGTACGTTTTTGGCCTTCAAACTCAAATATAATTTGAGAAATTGTTTGTGTTTAAGTAATAAACAAGACTTAGAGTAGTTGTCAACCAGTAGCAAGGAGATTTTGATTTTAACCCAAAAAGTCCGAAACAACTTATAAGCCAGGTCGAGCATATACCTAAGGTCGTGACTCCGAAAGGGGCATAACATAGTAAAATACATGTATTGAATTCTATGTAATGTTGTTGTGAATAAAGATAATCATATATACTAATAGTTTTATTATTGTATATACTAGGATAATATTAAGAATGTATTTGATTTTTACTGTGAAATTCAATTTAATTTATTTGATTTTGTTACTCTAATATCATTTGTATGTACTAAGGCGGAAAAGCCACTGGCCAATAGCCTAGTAAAGATTGTTTTCTCTCTACTAATAGTTTTAACTATTCTCATTTTACAATAGTTAAAACTATTAGTAGAGAAGGATCCGTAAATTGGCCCTTGTAGATTAGCCCTCTTAGTTATGTGTATTAAATCCTTTAAATCAGTTTTATTAAAAAATCAGATTGGCCATTATTGCGCTACACAGTCGATATAATAATTGATTATTATAAATGTTATGTACAAATAGGATGAAATCAAATTAAAATTTTATAATGAAATAGTTGCCGTTGTCGTAGTAATCGCTCATACACGCGCAAATCCGCCGCAAATTGAAACGTATTTCCGGGGCAGCGACGTTTCGAGTTGCACAGGGGGGCGGCTGTGGGGGATTACGCGGTTCCGAAACGCGCAGTCCCCATGTTTACCGCCGCCACCCGCGCCCCCACAGCTCCAACAAGTTCGCAACTTCCGCGGCTGAAAGTTGCCGCCGCCGCCGCCCGCGACTCCCGGAGACGGTTTTAATAATGCAAATTGAAACACCGTAAAAACCGGAAACGCCTTCCACAATAGTGCGTGTGCTAATTTCCACCGGCCCCCCCATGCATACACGACGATCAAAGATAATTCGGGCTGAGAGGGGGTGGCGCGCGCGCGCGAAAAAAGAGCGGCTGAGGATTTTTAAACGAAGTGCTATGCATACTGATGCCGATATTATCATACCCTCGAGCACCCTGTGAGCCCGTTCTTTCTTTAGCACATCGTTAAACTTTCGTGGAGAGGTACCTCGCATGCGATTTTCTATTAATACGGAATTTATGGGGGGTTTGTGACGGATTTTCAATTCGTATTCAAATCATTTATTTTCATGGAAATCGTTACTCGTTACGTTAAAGTTTTAGTAACAAGCAATTTACAAATAAATATTTATTTTTCTTCATTTACTGGATTTTTGGCCTCTCTTCAAACAATCCCACACTATTGTTGCCACTATAGACCTTTTTTCTTCTTGACTATACATAAATAATTATAATAAATAAATAATAATGAAAATAATAAATAAATAATAATGAAAATAATAAATAAATAATAATGAAAATAATATATAAATAATAATGAAAATAATAAATAAATAATAATGAAAAACTATATAAACAATCTTTATTGGGCTATCGACTCCCTTTGGGGTCTTTCTGCCTGTTTTGTGTTTACATGTCTACATTCCTTAGTAGCAAAAGATTGGATGTGTCGTTGAAAGTCCGGGTTTGAATCCAAATTGGTACCTTGAAATCTTAGTTTCTACTAGTGTTCAAATTCTGTTTTTGATTATTTTTCCAGGTTTTTCCCCATTACTGGTAATAGTGTATGGGTCGGTAACTACTAGGGGCTGTTTTATCCTGTCCATTTTTCAAAATAGTGATAACTACACCTTTTTTTCTATATGTTGTGATACATTTTGTAAACAGTAATTGTATATTTGGAGAATGTATAGATGTATGTCTTCAGTAAAGTGTATTAGTTGTTGTATTGTCAATAAGTCGTGTCCGGGGGCTGTATTCTTCCCTGTTTCTTAATGAAAATAATAAATAAATAATAATGAAAATAATAAATAAATAATAATGAAAATAATAATGAAAATAATAATGAAAATAATAATGAAAATAATAAATAAATAATAATGAAAATAATAAATAAGCATAATATTAATATTTTTATAGTCTCTACACTATAAAAACGAACACAATGTTTTAAAACCGACTGACTATTCATTTTTGTTTGTGTGTGTTTGTGTGCTGTCAGTGCAGTTGTTATGTGTGTTATGTATGTTATCAATTTCTGTGAATATTATCCTGTTCTGATATTATTATCGAATAAACTATATACTTCAAAAAATAAACGTACTATATTCGTCTATGAAATAACGTAATAAACTGCAATCATCTTTATCAACGTCTATAAAAGCGCCGTTTTCTAAAACCCCGCCACCATAAAGGTGCCATTCATATTTTCCCGGGGCCTCGGCCACATTTTAATGCAAATTTACACGGGCATAACTTACCCGCGCTCACGCCCGCCGGGGCTAAAGACGCGGGGGGTGTGTGTGTGAGCGCGCACCACCGCTTTATTGGTCCCCCCATTAAATCACACATGATGCAGGTTTTTATTACATTTTTTTGTTGGGTGTCCCGGCAACACATGAATTGTGTGTATGTGTGTGTGTGTGAAAAAAACTGTTACACAGCGCTTAAGCACGGCATCGGAATGCTCGTCACGTAGGCTTTTTAATCGTTTAACAAATTGCCACCAGTTGCGCGACAGGGCGCGCTTTGGCTGCCATTAACACCCCTTGGAAATGTATGATGCTGGATTTACATGTCTATTGAGGCGGGCGGATAAGGGATGTGATGCTAAATGCTGAGAGGGAATGATTTATGGTTGATTTAATGGCATGAACTGCTTTGTGCTGAGGTTTTATACATACAAAAATCTAAATACCCGGATACTTTTAGTAGCCCAATCCAGTCAGTATTTTAAAGATATTTCTTTCGTTAGTATTGGTAAGTCGGCTTGGACAAAACAAAAAACCTCATCGAAAATTCTGCCCCAATTACAAATATGATCATACACCAATACTGGAATCGGACAGCTAATTTTTATGAGCTACCCCAACCATAACAGACTATACTGTAGATCACAATCGGTCAGAAATGATACAACTAACCCCCTAGGAGGAAAGTTTAACGCCATCTGGCGGCACCACATCAATTAGCAATGCACACCCATATGGTAATAACCGTCAACCTGCTCATGCCATCAGGATCATCGGGTAGAGCCCTCTATGGAATAATATTCCAACAAAGTGCTTGAGATATCAGCACAAGGCCAATATTATAGAACATATATAATTATTACCATATGTGTGCATTGCTAATGATGTGGTGCCGCCAGATGGCGTCTAACTTTTCTCCTAGGGGGTTAGTTGAATCATATTTTGTATATAACCACTCGAGATATTGTGATACTAGCTGAGATACACTGATGAGATCTAATAAGATCGAAATCTAGATATGTAGATTGCTAAAAGGTGGATTCACACTTATATATGTTTTAATCCGTCAGATATTGTACTCATGGGGAAAGTATCAAAGAAAGCTTGTTGTGTACATACAGAATTGGCTTCCGTAGATAATGGGTTGACATCATTAAGTAACAACAAACCTACTTAAGCTAATGGTGCACCCATGAAGGAGCCGGCGCATATTTACAACCTCATTAGCGGACGGGCATTACGTTAACAACCTCATTAGAAGAGTTTCACCCGAACCCATTATCGCCCATGAATAGTATACCGTACTCGCAGATCTGGATAGTTCTGGATAGTTGGCTGGAGGGCAGCATAGCTACAGACACTCAAAATGAGCCCATTGTGAAACTGTACTCGCAGATCAGGACATAATCAGATCATTCATTCTTGCTACAGCATTCATTCCACACCGACTCTCCGAAGACATCAGAACCAGCCAACATTGCCTCGCTACAGGAGTTGGCTTTCACTTTAAATAGTTGTTAACCTTTATACATTAAACATTTTAAAATTTGTATGAGTTTTCCTCAATCCTGAGGTGGTGGCAGCAAAGCCCCGGTGCTCTACACATCAATCTCTTATAATTGATATAGGCACTCTCAGAAAACATAGATATAACTGAATAGGAATAAATTACCAAATATGAAAATTTGGCCATTGAATTTAAGCATATTTGGGATATGGAACATCTAAAATGTATACCGATAATTATATCCGCAACCGGTGTAGTATCAAACAACCTCATACTACATCTTGAAGAGACCTTGGCATGCAAGAGAAGCTAATATATACCATCCAGAAGGACGTGATACTACATACGTGTCACATCGTAGGAAAATTGTTAGGAGATGAATAAAACTATGTTTATTACCACTTGTTGTGTGGTAAAAAAAAATAGTAATTTTATTCATCTCGCTTTATTGAAAATAAATTACTACGTAGTAGACGCCAAAACTATTCAATTTCAAAAATTGTTAGGGATAGGAAGGGAAGTTCCTCTCCACATGCGACTCGTACTACTGTTCTAAGTTCTCCGTGATGAATTAGTTGAAGAACTTGGGACGATACTGAGATGCTGCCGACACAGCAAATGGGCGAAGGACGAGAAAAGAAAAGCTACTCAAATACCAGTAATGATAGACAATATAATTACCATAGAAGGTCTATCAATACAAGTTTAAACCAGCCGACACAGAAAATGGGTGAAGGACGAGAAAAGAAAAGCTACTTAAATACCAGTAATGATACACAATATAATATCCATATAAGGTTTGTAAATACAAGTTTAAACTAGCCGACACAGAAATTGGTGAAGGACGAGAAAAGCTACTTAAATACCAATAATGATAGACAATATAATAAGCATAGAAGGTCTGTAAATACAAGTTTAAACTGGAAAAGGTAAAACAGTTTTAAAAGTACACATAAAAAACTAGTCAATCTTTTCTCGAACATACTAAACATTTAAAAACACATCATGGCAACGCAATAAAACAAACAGAAGTAATAACATACAAAGTTTGGTAGGGGTTTGTTGTATTTTTTGAGGACATATGCCTAAAAAAGGTAATTTTTTTAATAACATACAAATTAAGAATAGAAAACCAATCCAGTACAACAAAAAACAAAATCCTTTACACCTTGTTTTCCAGATCGGTTGATCTGGAAAACAAGGTTATTTTAGAATTTTTTGTGTTTTGAGAGTAGTAGATTGCCTTTTGTGATAAATGTTGGACACTCATGTGGTTTTTTTTAAATTTTTGGAATTTTTTATTATAAAACTTAATCTATATAATCCTCAATTACATTTTCAATTACATTTAACAAATTAAAAGGAATCTCCTTCGCGGTGCTTTCACCAACGCTTGGTGAAAGCATCGCGAAGGAGATTCCTTTTAATTTGTTAAATGTAATTGAAAATGTAATTGAGGATTATATTGATTAAGTTTTATAATAAAAATTCCAAAAATTTAAAAAAAAACCACATGAGTGTCCAACATTCATCACAAAAGGCAATCTACTACTCTCAAAACAAAAAAATTCTAAAATTGCATCATGATCTATTTTTTAGGAGGAATGTGCGATAATACAAACTTCAACTTTTACAAGCTATATCATTGAAAATACTGAAGATATCTCATTTGATTTTTTAAAATTGAGTTCCTAATATATCTTTGGACTAGTGTACCAAAAAAGAATCCACAATTTACATAGTGCATAATGAGAAACCGTTTTCCTTAGCAGAAAAGACTGATGAAATTTAATAAGCCATATCTTTAAAGACAATGATGATATATCACTAAGTTCTTTAGAGTTTTTAAAATTGAGTTCTAATTTCATTTCAATGACTAGTGTAATAATTAAAATCTGTGACTTACATAAAGAGGAATAGTTTTCATTAGCAGAAAACATTGATAAACCAATTTCAAATTAAACAAGCCATATCTTTGAAGATAATACAGATATCTCATTGGGGTCTTTATAATTGAGTTTTTCATCCTTATTCAAACAAGAATAACATAAACAAATCTTAAAATTGCATCATGACGAATAGGTATTTTTGCAGGAATGTGTAATAATACAAATTTTAACTTTAACAAGCCATATCTTTGAAGATAACAAAGATAACTTATTCGAGTCTTTATAATTGAGTTTTTCATACATTTTTAGATAAGAATAACAAAAAATCTTAAAATTACGTCATGATGAATAGGTATTTTTGCAGGAATGTATGATAATACCAATTTCTTAATGTTTAACAAGCCATATCTTTGAAGATAACGAAGATATCTCATTGAAGTTTTTATAATTGAGTTTTTCATACATTTTTAGATAAGAATAACACAATAAATCTGAAAATTGCATCGTGATGTATAAGGTATTTTTGCAAGAATGTGTGATAATACAAATTTCAACTTTTACAAGCCATATCTTTGAAGATAATGAAGATAACTCATCGGAGTCTTTATAATTGTGTTTTCATACATTTCTAGAAAATAATAACACAAAAAATCTTACAATTGAATCATGATGAATAGGTATTTTTGCAGGAATGTGTGATCATACAAATTTCTTAACTTTTACAAGCTATATCTTTAAAGATAATGAAGATATCTCATTGCGGTCTTTATAATTGAGTTTTGAATACATTTTTAAACAAGAATAATACAAAAAAATCTTAAAATTACATCATGATGAATAGGTGTTTTTGCAGGAATGTATGATAATACAAATTTCAACTTTTACAAGCCATATCTTTGAAGATAACAAAGCTAACTCATTGGAGTCTTCATAATTAAGTTTTTCATATATTTTTATACAAGAATAATACAAAACATCTTAAAATTGCATCATGATGAATAGGTGTTTTTGCAGGAATGTGTGATAATACAAATTTCAAATTTTACAAGCCATATCTTTGAAGATAATGAAGATAACGCATTGAAGTCTTTATAATTGAGTTTTTCATAAATTTTTAGATAAGAATAACACAAAAAATCCTAAAATTGCGTCATGATGAATCGGTGTTTTTGCAGGAATGTATGATAATACAAATTTCAATTTTTACAAACCATATCTTTGAAGATAACGAAGCTAACTCAATGGAGTCTTTACAATTGTGTTTTTCATAGAATTTTAAACAAGAATAACACAAAAAATCTTAAAATTGCATTGTGATGAATAGGTATGTTTGCAGGAATGTGTGATCATACAAATTTCTTAAATTTTACAAGCTATATCTTTGAAGATAATGAAGATAACTCATTGGAGTTTTTGTAATTGAGTTTTCCATACATTTTTAGATAAGAATAACACAAAAGCTCTTAAAATTGCATCATGATGAATAAAGTGCTTTTGCAAGTATGTGTGATAATACAATTTTACAAGCCATATCTTTTGAAGATAATGAAGATAACTCATTGGAGTCTTTATAATTGTGTTTTTCATACATTTTAGACAAAAATAACACAATTTTTTTAAAATTGAATCATGATGAATAGTTATTTTTGCAGGAATGTGTGATCATACAAATTTCTTAACTTTTACAAGCTATATCTTTGAAGATAATGAAGATAACTCTTTGGAGTTTTTGTAATTAAGTTTTTCATACATTTTTAGATAAGAATAAGACAAAAGCTCTTAAAATTGCATCATGATGAATAAGGTATTTTTGCAAGAATGTGTGATAATACAAATCTCAAATTTTACAAGCCATATCTTTGAAGATAATGAAGATAACGCATTGAAGTCTTTATAATTGTGTTTTTCATACATTTTTAGACAAAAATAACACACATTTTTTTAAAATTGAATCATGATGAATAGTTATTTTTGCAGGAATGTGTGATCATACAAATTTCTTAACTTTTACAAGCTATATCTTTGAAGATAATGAAGATAGCTCATTGGAGTCTTTATAATTGAGTTTTTCGTACATTTTTAGATAAGAATAACAAAAAAAATCTTAAAATTGCGTCATGCTGAATATGAGGAATATATAATAATACAAATTTCAACTTTTACAAGCCATATCTTTGAAGATAACTATGATAACTCATTGGAGTCTTTATAATTTAGTTTTTCATACATTTTTAGATAAAAATAATTTTAAAAAATCGTAAAATTGTGTCATAATGAATAAATATTTTTGCTGGAATGTATCATAATATTAATTTTAACTTTTGCAAGCCATATCTTTGAATATAATTAAGAAACCTCGTTAGAGTCTTTATGATTGAGATTTTCATACATTTCTAGATAGGAATAACATAAAAAAATCTCAAAATTGCATCATGATGAATAGGAATTTTTGCAGGAATGTGTGATAAAACAAATTTCAAATTTCACAAGCCATATCTTTGAAGGCAATGAAAATATCTCATTGCAGTCTTTATAATTGAGTTTTTCATACATTTTCTCATTCAAACAAGAATAAGATAAAATATCTTAAAATTGCATCAAGATGAATAGGAATTTTTGCAGGATTGTGTAATAAAACATATTTCATATTTTACAAGCCATATCTTTGAAGATAATGAAGATACCGTAAAATGAGGTTACTTTGCACCATTTTTCAGGTTTTTTGTCTTTAATTGAACAGAAATATTTTTTGAAGCGCGTTAAAAATATGGGACTTGTGGCATTTTGTTCTTTAGTGTTATTAGTTGCTATTTAATATAAAATATATGTAATGTGAGTAATTTATTATGCAATATTTATTATATAAATTTGGTGCAAAGTTACCCCTTTGAGTAGGATACTTTGCACCATCACATCATTTTGATTGAAACTCCGTTGTATATAGGAAAGATGCGAAGTTAAAAAATCAGTTCCATGAATAAATTTTGTGTGCTCCATTGATTTAATGGAGCACACAAAATTTATTCATGGAACTGATTTTTTCTTCAAAAAACATAAACGACACATTGCAAATTAATTATTTACAGGCAACCCAACTTTTCCATTTCTGGAATTCGATACAATTCTCTTCTATTTACCGTGGTGGAGGGGTTTATGTTCTCAAATACATGCTCCCTATCATAGTATGAAACATCTGGATTTTCAGGCAATTTTCACGACTTGATAGATTTAACCATAGAAGAAATTACAACTCCAATGATATTATTTTACCAGAAAACAATTCCCCTTCGTATTTGAAAATCATGTATTCTCCTACAACTCTCGTTGCGGCAATTATGTCAAGAGCATCTGCTAGAGATTTCGTACCTTCCATCATTGCAGCTTTTTCTTCCTTTTCCATTTATTTTACCATTTGCTCCGAGTATGTTTGAAAATTGGGATATTCTTCATCTGAAGAGTTCTGCAATACTGGATCATCAGTGTCATCATCCCGCTGGATTCGCTTTGTCTTTTCTGATATATCCTATTGCCTTTCTTCTGTCTTTTATATATTTTGTGAATTAAAAAAAAATTGTTTCACCAGTTTTAGCACATTTTGACGTTGGTGCAAAGTCTCCCCATATTGTGGTGCAAAGTTACCCCACGTGTTAAAAATGTTAACAAGTACTTACCAGATGATTTTAAATATAAACTAATTATCAAAATATATAGCCAAAGATGTGTAACTGGTACTAAAATGGTGACTTATCTGATAGTATTACACACGAATCGGTGGAACACGCAATTTATCAACACTAAACAAAACTGCAACAGACTGGTGTCATAAACAAGTCCCGTAAAGTTAGGTTTTGATGTAGAAATCTCCTAATCACTCTCTCACAAGATCTACAGATGACACTTCCATCTTGTGATTAACATGTTGCGCAGTTAAATTACAAACTACACATATGGCTCCACGATTAATCTTTTTCGGACGTTGGTGCAAAGTTACCCCACGCGGTGCAAAGTAACCTCGTTTTACGGTATCTCATTTCTTTCTTTACAATTGAGTTTTTTATACATTTTTGAACAAGAATAGCATAAAAAATTTAAAATTGCATTCTGATGAATAGGTATTTTTGCAAGAATTTGTGAAAATACAAATTTCCACTTTTACACGCCATATCTTTGAAGACAATGAAGATACCTAATTGGAGTCTTTATAATTTATCTTTCCATATATTTATAGACTAGAATAAGACAAAAAGTCTTGAAATTTCTTCATGATGAATAGGTACTTTTACAGGAATGTGTGATAAAACAAATTTAAACTTTCACAAGCCATATCTTTGAAGATAATGAAGATATCTAATTTCTGTCTTTACAATTGAGTTTTTCATACATTTTTAAACAAGAATAGCATAAAAAATCTTAAAATTGCTTTGTGATGAATAGGGATTTTTGCAGAAATGGGTGATAAAACAAATTTAAACTTTCACAAGCCATATCTTTGAAGATAATGAAGATATCTAATTTCTGTCTTTACAATTGAGTGTTTCATACATTTTTAAACAAGAATAGCATAAAAAATCTTAAAATTGCTTTGTGATAAATAGGGATTTTTGCAGAAATGGGTGATAAAACAAATTTCAAATTTCACAAGCCATATCTTTAAAGACAATGAAAATATCTCATTGCAGTCTTTATAATTGAGTTTTTCATACATATTCAAACAAGAATAAGATAAAATATCTTAAAATTGCATCAAGATGAATAGGAATTTTTGCAGGAATGTGTGATAAAACATATTTCAAATTTTACAAGCCATATCTTTGAAGATAATGAAGATATCTAATTTCTGTCTTTACAATTGAGTTTTTCATAAATTTTTAAACAAGAATAGCATAAAAAATGCTAAAATTGCATTATGTTGAATGGGTATTTTTGTAGGAATATGTGAAAATACATATTTCCACTTTTACACGCCATATTTTTGAAGACAATGAAGATTGGAGTCTTTATAATTTAGTTTTCCATATATTTATAGACGAGAATAAGACAAAAAGTCTTGAAATTGCTTCATGATGAATAGGTACTTTTACAGGAATGTGTGATAAAACATATGTAAATTTTCACAAGCCATATCTTTGAAGATAATGAAGATATCTAATTTCTGTCTTTACAATTGAGTTTTTCATACATTTTTAAACAAGAATAGCATAAAAAATCTTAAAATTGCATTATGATGAATAGGTATTTTTGCAAGGATGTGTGAAAATACAAATTTCTACTTTTACACGCCATATCTTTAAAAGACAATGAAGATACCTAATTGGAGTCTTTATAATTTAGTTTTCTATACATTTATAGACTAGAATAACACAAAAAATCTAAAATTTGCATCATAATGAATAGGTACTTTTACAGGAATGTGTGATAAAACAAATTTAAACTTTCACAAGCCATATCTTTGAAGATAATGAAGATATCTCATTGTGGTCTTTATAATTGAGTTTTTAATACATATTTAAACAAGAATAACATAAAAAATCTTAAAATTGCTTTGTGATGAATAGGTATTTTTGCAGAAAGGTGTGATAATACAAATTTCAACTTTTACAAGCAATATGTTTCAAGATAATGAAGATATCTCATTGGATTTCAAATTTTATGTTTATTATTATATTTTTTTTATGCTTATAACTCCTTCGATAGCTCATGACCCGGGCTGAATTTGGTCGCCTCTAACTTTGGCAGCCTGTAACTTTGGCCGCCTCTAACTTTGGCAGCCTCTAACTTTGGCCGCCTCTAACTTTGGCAGCCTCTAACTTTGGCCGCCTCTAACTTTGGCAGCCTCTAACGTTGGCAGCCTCTAACTTTGGCCGCGTCTAACTTTGGCAGCCTCTAACTTTGGCCGCCCGTGCGCACACCTTGCACGCCCGCTAGGACCGGTCCTGACCTCTACTATTATTAAATATGTATTTGTGTTTGTTTTTATGGGTTAAATATGTGTTTTTTTAGCCTAAGTTCGTATTGGTCACAGAAATCGATGAGTAATTTTTCCTTTTCGTTCATTAAACTTATGCTTCACACACGGTATTTTTTATCATCAATACGATCTCCAAAGATGATACTTTTCTCTGTTACTGCGACCGTATTTATCTCGGACTAATAATTAAAAAATATTTATTTATTAGTCTGAGGTATTTATAGTTGTCTGTAATTTGCTATAAAAGTTTTTAGATTTATCTCTTCTTCGAGGGACTGCACCACAGTGGTCTAAGACGATAGTCTGAAGCCACGGCGTCCATGCTGTCACCGGTACTTTTTTCCGTTCGGAATTTGGGTCTATTAATCCATATCTTGTGTGTGTCTGTCCATAGTCAGTATGTGTTAGTGTATAGATGGAGTAATGTGCATAGAAATGATATATAAATTATAATACATAGTTGATGACTAAGATAATCATTAGATTAAGACCAAAAAACATTTAAAAACAAACAAAACTCTTCTTCGATTGAATTGAACTTCTAAAAGTAGAAGTTTGTAATCTTTTATCGTTTTTAAGATAAATACAAACTTGTATTTTTATAGGGCTATCAGCCGTGAGGCTTTTCCGCCGGCCAAGGGAGAAGCTCAGAGGAGTTTAATCACCCGGTATTTAGCTTAACTTCACAGAAAACCTCTGAAAAACTGTGAAAGGTGATTCATGAAAATTCGCTCCCCGCTAGGGATCGAACTCGGCTCCCCAATGCTCAGTACGAGACGGACGACTCCTCTAACCACTCGACCACTCAGCTGGGTGTTTTTAAGATATATAGTGATATAATGTTCATGAATCACCCAGCTCAGTGGTCGAGTAGTTAGACGCATCTAACCACTCGATCACTAATTCTCATAGTGAGCATTGGGGGGCCTGAGTTCGATCCCCAGTGGGGAGCTAATTTTCGCGAATCACCTTTCACAGTTTTCCAGAGGTTTTCTGTGAAGTTAAGGTAAATACCGAGTGATTAAACTCCTCCGAGCTTCTCTCTTGACCAGTGGAAAAGATAGTCCCTATAAAAATAGAAGTTTTCGTGCCATTTCGTGGCCAAAGCCGTCTTAACCCTTAACCGCCTAGGTTTCAAACTCCGGATGTTCGTATCCTGATACCGCAACATTTCTTGTAGAAATATACGAAGTTTAAATTATTATTTATGTGCTTAAACTATTTATTGAAGATGGTATGAGTAATTAAACTACATACATTTTTTTAATTCGTAACAAAATAATTTGTTTTACAAAACATTTATTTGCTATTTTACAGATCTCAGTGACCGGACTTAGGTGGTTAAGGGTAAATCTGCGCCCGTGGGCTATTAAAAATAATACGCTCCACTTCATAAGAAAATAGACGGAATGACTAGCGGGAGCGGGGTGACACCAATAAAAATTGCGACCCCATTTAGCCCTGTGGTTAGGGTGGTTAGGGTTCGTGGCACATATAGCAGTATTTGGTTAGGTTAACAAATAAAATCTTGTTGGGAATCCACCCTTAAAAAAAAGATATAACAAATGTAAACGTCGTTTGATTCCTAAACGGATCAACTTAATAAACTCGTCCATCACCCACCCTCCTAATAAACTAGGCCAACCTTGAGCGCGCGAGTCGGACTTGTGACAAATTTTATTTATCCCTTTCGCGTTCTGCAGGCGCCCCGCGTCATCGCGTCTTCTTCTTCCTACAAATCCAGTTTCGAATGTACGCGGACGTTTTATATAAGCTGCTGGGGTGTGTGTGCAGCCCCCTTATCCTCCCCAGAAACCACCCCCGGCCTGTGTAAAATATATATTTTAATATTTGCGGTGACAGGCGGACTTTGGTGCGACGCGTGACGATATTTCAGCCGCCGCCGCCGCCTCCGGCGTGTACTGAATATTTTTAAGTACAGCCCGCGCGACAGTCCGGAGAGATACCTGGGAACAAGTCAGGCCTACCAACCAGCCAGTGTGCGACCTCTCCGTGAGGCGGAAAATCAATAGGCGCCTGCTTACCTGGCCATCTCCGCGCCGCGCGACCGTCAAGAAAGACATCGTCGTACTACAGCCGCCTCCCCCAACCCGCTCTCGTTTCTTTCTCTGCCTGGTTCTTTTAAGTGCACCCTTGCCCCGGGGAGAATTACAGTGCTACAGTCGTGGGGATGACGAGCACTAACACGCGCTCTCCCATTATTATTAAAAACGCGATTTCTTCAACGAGCCCCAGTTTGCATTCTAATTACACGCGCGCAAACGTGTTTGTATATCATCACCCCTTTTTTTCGGAGCAATGCTTTTAATTAACGAGTGGAGACGTATAATTTTGACCTACATTATTACACTGAGCTGGTTTATTGTTAGGACCAACAACAACAAAAAAATGTATTCCGATTGCTATAATATCGGCCCAGCCTCTCAAGTAAAAGTTTAAAATAAAAAATAAATAGAAGGAAAAATATGTCAAGATAGAGACTTTCTATTTTCTATTTTCATTTTGTTATAAACGTTGTGTAATTTTTTCATATCAATTATATGACGGATTCATGGTCAAAAATAATAATAATGAAATATGTTCGACTTCGTCGCCGAGAAAAAAATACTTATATCAAAATTTTCCAATTTCCTTCGAGCATCTGGTGCACTAATATGTTCTGCATTAAGATCAGTAAAAAAACTGTGTATATTAGCTATGCCTAATAAAGGTTTTTGTATTATTGTTATTATTTTTTAAATACAATATATGGTAATAAACATAAACAAATAAACTCATTCACCTAGGGGTGTGAAAAAGTCCCGCAAATACTAGAATCCCATTGAAACTCTAACCGGGCGACCGATTCAACCCGTAAGCCCCAACCAGTCACGCGTAATCCACGGGCGCCCGGTACGTACCGTCACGCACGCCACCCCCTCACCCACACATACCCACAGACAAAGACAATCGATGATTACTTATTAGCCCAGGCCCAACGGTGTTTGGATAGAAGAGATTAACCCCGGGACACATTTACGCGCCACCCCGCCGCCCAGGACTCTCGGTCGCGAACACAATGACGTCCCAACGCCCCAGGACTAGTTAAGACGACCATCCACCTACGGCGGCGTGCCAACGACGCCCCAGGCCACTCTCAAATATGCATCCCGATGAACCAATCTCCATCCACTCAATAACTTACGCTCCCCATGTATTTACAAGCGGCCGCCCGCTGAATTAAACAGTTATTATCGCCGCCGACGGCGGCGGCGGCTTCAGGCCCAAAACTCCAACAACCCCAAGTGTTTGACTTGACGGCAAGTTTTAAATGGGTTGTTAAAATTTTGATGTACGACACTCTCTAGAAGAAAACTTTGCGCGCAAATCACACCGCGAAAGATTTTTAAATGTAGAGTAGTACATTATATGGGGCGGCTGGTGTGGAGGCTCATTCATCAGAAAAAAAAATCATACAATTACAAACATTTTATACCGTCTTAAAAACATTGTCTTCGTTTTTATATTATAGGCACAATAATAATAAAAATATAGGTATTATATAACCAAATAGTGTATGTGTAAATAAAACTACAGCTTTTATAATTTAATAAAAATCTGAAAATAGTGTATTGCCGCCACCAGATATCCGCTAGTTTATTTAATCAAGGATTCAACATAGTAATTCGTGCACGAACTCCAGCTTATGCAAGTTAATAAAATATCCCGAGTTTTTGTCTTTATTTTTGTTAAAATCGCAACAAAACCTGCTGCTTGAAAAACTGAACAAACGGGCTCGTTGAGAGGCATCGTTTCGCTCGCTCGCTCGCCCGCCCCCAGCATCAGCAGCAGCAGCAGCATGAATGCCCCGGCGGGCAAAAAAAAAGTGCGCTCGAGAGCAGTAATTTAAATTAATTGCGGCGAATGAAAAAAATCTGACACCAATACACACACATACACACTCAAATTCTGAATAACTTTCATAACTAATCAAATCCAGCAACAATTTCCATACAATTTCCATCTGTTCTAACAGAATTATCCGCGTGATTAATTGCTGCGCGCGATTTAATTGGCGGCAAACAATCGGCAGGTTATTAAGCGCAACAAACAACAATAATTATAATCGGAGATGCCGGATTTGAAATGGTAATTTCGGGCGGCGCTCGCCCCCAAAAGTGCGATTTAATCGAGTGACCGCTAGCGACAATGCGACGCAATCAAACGCAACGGTTCTGAAGCGTGGGGGGCGGCAATCTACCACATAGTCGGTACAATAGGTGTGGATTGATATGAATTTGTATTGGATTCATTGTAAGGTTGAATTGTTGTAGTATTTTTAAGGATTAAATTGCAAATAGAGTTTAACAGGAATTGATATAAATATCTAGATACCACACGACTTTCCGTAAAAAAACTTCTATCAGTCGTGAGGCGTTTTAACATAAAAATAGAAACTAACTCGGGAAACACATAATAAGATCATTCTAGTAAACTTGAAAATATCAAGTCTCAACCTTCACCTTCATCTTCTCAATCTTCTCAACATTCCGTGGTCGTTTCCGATAGTTCTGGCGATTTTATATCCTGTATAATGGTTTTGTTATTACTATTTACGAAGTCTATCTCATTCTTTACTCGTACATTTGGACCTCCATCTTCTGAGGAATACTGAGTGATATTCAAAAATAATAGATATAAATATAAGACAAAAACATGGGAAACTACGACATGTCACATCAATATTTAAACAGCAAAATAACACAAGGTATATCCATCACATCAATGGTATTAGCTATATTTCGGCTTGATATAAATTAAATAGTGCATGGTTAGCTATCCCCATAGCAAAGTTAAAAGCTAAAACGTAATGACAGTAATATGGCAAACTTTAGAGATTTTCAAAAAATTGTTAAATATCAAAATGGTGATTTATAAACAAATTCTTCACATAAATGGCTTTGGCTATGTTTCAGCTTGTTATAAATTAAATTGTGAATGGTTAGTTATGCCCTTAGAAAAGTTATACGCAAAAAACGTAATGACACTAATATAGCAAACTTTTAGAGATTTTCAAAAAATTGTTAAAAATCAAAATGGTGATTTATAAACAAATTCTTCATATAAATGGTTTTGGCAATATTTCAGCTTGCTCTAAATTAAATTGTGAATGGTTAGCTATGCCCATAGAGAAGTTATAAACTAAAACATAATGACACTAATATAGCAAACTTTTAGAAATTTTCAAAAAATTGTTAAAAATCAAAATGGTGGTGGTGATAAACAAATTCTTTGCATAAATGGTTTTGGCTATATTTCAGCTTATTATAAATTAAATTGCGAATGGTTAGCTATCCCCATAGAAAAGTTATAAGATAAAACATAATTATACTAATATAGCAAACTTTTAGGGATTTTCAAAAAATTGTCAAAAATCAAAATGGTGATTTATATACAAATTGTTAACATAAATGGTTTTAGCTATATTTCGACTTGATACAAAATAAATAGTGAATGGTTAGCTATGCCCAAAGAAAAGTTATAAGCTAAAACGTAATGACAGTAATATAGCAAACATTTAGAGATTTTCAAAAAATTGTAAAAAATCAAAATGGTGATTTATAAGCAAATTCTTCACATAAATAGTTTTAGCTATATTTCAGCTTGATACAAATTAAATAGTAAATGTTTAGCTATGCCCATAGAAAAGTTATAAGGTAAACCATAATAACACTAATATAGCAAACTTTTAGAGATTTTCAAAAAATTGTTAAAAATCAAAATGGTGATTTATTTATAAGTACTTTACATAAATGGTTTTAGCTATATTTCGGCTTGATACAAATTAAATAGTAAATGGTTCGCTATGCCCATAGAAAAGTTATAAGCTAAAACGTAATGACACTAATATTGCAAACTTTTAGAGATTTTCAAAAAATTGTTAAAAATCAAAATGGTGATTTATATACAAATTCTTCACATAAATGGTTTCAGTTATATTTCTGCTTGATACAAATTAAATAGTGAGTGGTTAGCTATGCCCATATAAAAGTTATAAGCTAAAATGTAATGACACTAATATAGCAAATTTTAAGAGATTTTCGAAAAAAAATTAAAAATCAAAATGGTGATTTATATAAAAAATTTTCACATAAATGGTTTCAGCTATATTTCGGTTTGATACAAATTAAATAATGAATAGTTAGCTATGCCCTTAGAAAAGTTATAAGCTAAAACGTAATGACACTAATATAGCAAACTTTTAGAGATTTTCAAAAAATTGTTAAAAATCAAAATGGTGATTTATTTACAAATTCTTCAAATAAATGGTTTTAGCTATATTTCGGCTTCATACAAATTAAATAATGAATGGTTAGTTATGCCCTTAGAAAAGTTATAAGGTAAAACGTAATGACACTAATATAGCAAAATTTAGAGATTTTCAAAAAATTGTTAAAAATCAAAATGGAGATCTATATACAAATTCTTCAAATAAATGGTTTTAGCTACATTTCTGCTTGATACAAATTAAATAGTAAGTGGTTAGCTATGCCGATATAAAAGTTATAAGCTAAAACGTAATGACACTAATATAGCAAACTTTAAGAGATTTTCGAAAAATTGTTAAAAATCAAAATGGTGATTTATTTACAAATTCTTCACGTAAATGGTTTTAGCTATATTTCGGCTTCATACAAATTAAATAATGAATGGTTAGCTATGCCCATAGAAAAGTTATAAGCTAAAACGTAATGACAATAATATAGTAAACTTATAGAGATTTTCAAAAAATTGTTAAAAATCAAAATGGTGATTTATATACAAATTCTTCACATAAATGGTTTCAGCTATATTTCTGCTTGATACAAATTAAATAGTGAGTGGTTAGCTATGCCCATGTAAAAGTTATAAGCTAAAACGTAATGACACTAATATAGCAAACTTTTGGGGATTTTCAAAAAATTGTTAAAAATCAAAATGATGATTTATTTACAAATTCTTCACATATATGATTTTAGCTATATTTCAGCTTGTTATAAATTAAATTGTAAATGGTTAGCTATGCCCATAGAAAAGTTATAAGTTAAAACGCAATGACACTAATATAGCAAACTTTTAGAAATTTTTAAAAATTGTTAAAAATCAAAATTGTGATTTATATACAAATTCTTCACATATATGATTTTAGCTATATTTCAGCTTGTTATAAATTAAATTGTAAATGGTTAGCTATGCCCATATAAAAGTTATAAGTTAAAACGTAATGACACTAATATAGCAAACTTTTAGAGATTTTCAAAAAAATGTTAAAAATCAAAATGGTGATTTATATACAAATTCTTCACATAAATGGTTTCAGCTATATTTCTACTTGATACAAATTAAATAGTGAGTGGTTAGCTATGCCCATATAAAAGTTATAAGCTAAAACGTAATGACACTAATATAGCAAACTTTTGGGGATTTTCAAAAAATTGTTAAAAATCAAAATGGTGATTTATTTACAAATTCTTCACGTAAATGGTTTTAGCTATATTTCGGTTTCATACAAATTAAATAGTGAGTGGTTAGCTACGCCCATATAAAAGTTATAAGCTAAAACGTAATGACACTAATATAGCAAACTTTAACAGATTTTTAAAAAATTGTTAAAAATCAAAATGGTAATTTATATACAAATTCTTCACATAAATAGTTTCAGCTATATTTCTGCTTGATACAAATTAAATAGTGAGTGGTTAGCTATGCCCATATAAAAGTTATAAGCTAGAACGTAATGACACTAATATAGCAAACTTTTGGGGATTTTCAAAAAATTGTTAAAAATCAAAATGGTGATTTATTTACAAATTCTTCACGTAAATGGTTTTAGCTATATTTCGGCTTCGTACAAATTAAATAATGAATGGTTAGCTATGCCCATAGAAAAATTATAAGCTAAAACGTAATGACAATAATATAGTAAACTTTTAGAGATTTTCAAAAAATTGTTAAAAATCAAATTGGTGATCTATATACAAATTCTTTACATACATGGTTTTAGCTATATTTCGGCTTGATACAAATTAAATAGTAAATGGTTAGCTATGCCCATAGAAAAGTTATAAGCTAAAACGTAATGACAATAATATAGCAAATTATAGAGATTTTAAAAAAATTTCGAAATATTAAAATCGTGATTTATATACAAAATCTTCACATAAATGGTTTAGCTATATTTCGGCTTGATATAAATTAAATAGTGAATAGTTAGCTATTCCCATAGCAAAGTTATAAGCTAAAACAAAATAACACTAATATAGCAAACTTTTAGAGATTTTCAAAAAATTATTAAAAATCAAAATGGTGATTTATATATAAATTCTTCACATAAATGGTTTTAGCTATATTACGACTTGGTACAAATTAAATAGTGAATAGTTAGCTATTCCTATAGCAAAGTTATATGCTAAAACATAATGATACTAATATGGCAAGCTTTTGAGATTTTCAAAAAATAGTTAAAAATCAAAATGGTGATCTATATACACATTATTTACATACATAGTTTTGACTGTATTTCAGCTTGCTATAAATTAAATAGTGAATGTTTTGCTGTGCCCATAGCAAAGTTGTAAGCTAAAACAGGATGAGACTGATATTGCAAACATTAGCGATCACACATTATTGGTGATATTAGGAAAACCTTTCAATGAATTTTCTGGATATTTTCTAATTTTGTAGCTAAAAAGTTACGCTTTCAGAAAATATATAAATGAAAATTATGGCTTATCTAGTTTTCCTGCAATTGCCCTCCAATATTGATATAGTAAGATATCATTCAATAAAAATGGCATGTCATGCAGTATTGGTGATATTTTGAAAACCTATTAATAGATATTTGTGACATTTTTTAGGTTTATAGCTAAAACGTCATGCTTTCAGAAAATATACAAATGAAAATTATGGCTTATCTAGTTTTTCCGCGATTGCCCTCCAAAATTTGATATAGTAAGAAATCATTCAATAAAAATGGCATGTCATGCAGTATTGGTGATATTTTGAAAACCTATTAATATATATTTGTGATATTTTTTAGTTTTATAGCTAAAAAGTCATGCTTTCGGAAAATATACAAATGAAAATTATGGCTTATCTAGTTTTTCCGGAATTGCCCTCCAAAGTTTGATATAGTAAGAAATCATTCAACAAAAATAATGGCATGTTATACATTATTGGTGATATTTAAAAAATCTATTAATGGATATTCGTGATATTAACTAGCTTTATAGCTAAGAAGTCATGCTTTTAAGAAATGTATAAATGAAAATTGTGACTTATTATGTTTTATCGTGATTTCCCTCTAAAATTTGATATAGTAAGAAATTATTCAATCAAAATGGCATGTCATACATTATTAGTAATATTTTGCAAACCTATTAATGGATATTCGCGATATTAACTAGCGTTATAGAGAAGAAGTTATACTTTCAAAAAATGTATAAATGAAAATTGTGGCTTATCTAGTTTTTCCGTGATTGCCCTCTAAAGTTTGATATGGTAAGAAATCATTCAAAAAAATATTTTGTAATTTATATAAAAATTGTTCACATAAATGGTTTTGGCTATATTTCAGCTTGCTATAAATTAACTAGTGAATATTTAGCTGAGTCCATAGCAAAGTTGTAAGCTAAAACAGGATGAAACTGATATTGCTAATATTAGCGATCACACATTATTGGTGATATTAGGAAAATCTTTCAATCCATTTTCTTGATATGTTCCAATTTTGTAGCTAAAAAGTTACGCTTTCAGAAAATATATAAATAAAAATTGTGGCTTATCTAGTTTTTCCGAAATTACCCTCCAAAATTTGATATAGTAAGAATCATTCAATAAAGAGGACATGTCATACATTATTGGTGATATTTTGAGAACCTATTAATAGATATTCGTAATATTTATTAGCTTTATAGATAAGAAGTCATGCATTCAAACAATGTATAAATGAAAATTGTGGCTTATCTAGTTTACCCACGATTGCCTTCCAAAATTTGATATAGTACGAAATCGTCCAATAAAAATAGAATGTCATACATTATTGGTGATAATATGTAAACCTATTAATGGATATTCATGATATTTACTAGCTTTATAGATAAGAAGTTATGCTTTCAAAAAATGTATAAATGAAAATTGTGGGTTATCATATTTTTCCGTGATTGCCCTCCAAACTTTTATATACAGTAAGAAATCATCCAATAAAAATGACATGTCATACATTATTGATGATATTTTGTAAAATTATTAATGAATATTCGTGATATTTGCTAGTTTTATATCTAAAAAGTCCCGCTTTTAAAAAATGTATAAATGAAAATTGTGACTTATCAAGTTTTACCGCGATTGCCCTCCAAAATTTGATATAGTACGAAATCATCCAGTAAAAATAGCATGTCATACATTATTGGTAATAATATGTAAACCTATTAATGGATATTCATGATATTTACTAGCTTTATAACTAAGAAGTCATGTTTTCAAAAAATGTTTAAATGAAAATTGTGGCTTGTCTAGTTTTTCCACGATTACCTTCCAAACTTTTATATGGTAATAAATCATCCAATATAATAATAATCATCAATAATGTATGACATGCCATATGTCATACATTATGGATGATATTTTGCAAAATTATTAATGAATATTCGTGATATTTGCTAGTTTTATATCTAAAAAGTCCTGTTTTTAAAAAATGTATAAATGAAAATTGTGACTCATCAAGTTTTTCTGCAATTGCCCTCTGAAGTTTGATATATTAAGAAATTATTCAATAAAAATGGTACGTCATGAATTATTGAATTAAAAATTTAAAAATTTTGTTTCACCAGGACAATATGGATTTTGGCGAGATGTTGATGGCGCACACACCTCGCCAAAATAACCAGTTAGGGTTGGAACTGCTAGACCACCCTCCATATTCGCCAGATGTAGACCCGAGTAACTTTTTATTCCTGAAGCTGAAAGTTGCGCTCGGGGAATAGAGATTTTCGACGAACAAGAAGGCTATCTTCGTAACTTCGTAAACAACTATTTTGCTGGAAAAGATGCCAACTACTGTTTGGACATCGCTGGGAGAGGTGAAAAATTTGAAAAATTAAAATAAATTTTGAAAGAAAATGTTTTGTATCTTATCTTCGTATGGTCGGAAACTTTTCAGAGCACCCTCGTATTACTGACAGCCGAGAAACTACACGAAATGCTAAACAAATTCGACCAAAAATCAGAAAAATTGAGTTAAAGATGGTGAAAACAAAATTCATGACAACAAATGAAAATGTATCTTTTGGTCAAAAACTCAAAATATCAAAAGAAAACTAAGGTACAGAAGTACAACGAAGAATATCGTTGAGTTCGGCAGCATTTGGTAAGTTGAACAATACCTTCAAAGCGGAAATACCCAATATTCTAAAAACGCGCACATTCCATCAGTGTATCCTTCAAGTGTGCTAACATAAAGAATAGAAAAGCCCACGTTTCTGTTTCGTATGTCAGATTGATAAACAAACAAATAACACAATTAAATTAAATTAAATTAAATAGTAATTTACATTATTAGTGCAGGAAGGCAAGTTTCCCGAATGAACGAATGAGTTTACTACACGAGCCGAAGGCAAGTGTTGTATTAAGAGCGAATTCGGGAAACGGCCTTATCGCACGAATAATGTATCTTATTTTTTGTCCCAAATCAATGCGGGCAATTACTTGTCTTAGGACATAACGGCCGATGCAAAGGAGAATGCTGGGTATTTCGGTATGCGAAAAACAAACGAATGGACAAGCAACAAACAAAAATGGATGTGGTACACCGTATCAGCCATCTGAAATAGAACGGGGCTGGGCACACAGCCAGAATGAAGGACGATAAATGGACACACCGGCAAGTGGAGTAGATATCTCGAGCACATAAAACACCAAGACCAAATGTATTGACGATATAAAACGATTGACAGAATTCACTGGTTGAGAAAAGCAGAATCTCTGTCTTCTGCTTTTCTCAACCACTGAAGTAGGCTTTTTTATCCGACGATGACATGTGACAGATGGATATTTATGTTTTATAATTTTTTTCGTTATATTTATATTTTATATTATATTTTCGAATATCTATGTATTTTTAATTCTCCTTTGTTCTGCATGACTATACTCGATAATTATTATTATGCAAATTTTTGTTGATGGTGTTAGATTTTGTACGACATTAACCGAGTGCACGTAGCCGGGGGAAGCGGCGGCGGCGGCAACCCCTCCGCCTATTGTCCGTCGCCGTTAAGTGGCTCTTTTACGACGGCAGCCCGCCCCACGGGCCAACTTTTATTTTACGATCTTGTAAATAGTGTACGCAATTCGTGTGTTGCCCAGGGCCCATCGATTTTTGCGCGATGAGGACGCGATGGCCGCCCCTGGTTAGTATTCATCGCGGCCGCCTCTTCGCCCGCGCATTTCCAATTACCTTCCGCCCGATCATCGCCCGGCCTGCATATAAAAGAAAACTGCTCGCCTTTATTACTTCCTTATTGATAATAATGGCGGCGGCGGCGCAGCCTGGCTGCACCGCAGCGCAATAACTGTTAAATAAAAAGTTACCATCGCCGATTTAAACTTTGCCCTCCCCCGTGCTAAACTCTCGTTTTGTATTTAAATACTGAGTCACTCCGCTGCGGCGGGCGTTTACATAATCTTACTACCTGCTGAGGCAATATCAGTTAACTATTTTCAAATATAAGTAACTGTCGGAGGAAGAAAAACTGGTGGAATTCACTTTATTTACCCTCTATATATATAATGGAGATAGCTATCCTAATTGTCACAAAGAATAATTGTATTATTTTACCCTGTATAAATAATACAATTATTTTTTTTTTCTTTCTATATGTTCTTTTTTTCCAAAAAAAAAACCGTAGTTATACTTGTAGCTTAATTATCCCACAACATTACTGTCCAATTCTGAACGTCTTCATTTTTATAGACATGCAAACTATTGTTCATCGCTACGTTACCACTATCGCGCTTATTGTGAATTGCCGTTAACTACAACTACTAATTTTGCACTTGTGTGTGTTTATGATATTTTTTTACATTCTATATTTAATTGGACTCAAAATAAACCTACTTTGATCATTTTCACACCTAAAATAATGTCTGTAAGAAGGTTTTTATTACACGAGCTGTTTTAAGTTAATCGACTGAATTATGAAAAATTATAAAAAATCAAAGATTTTAGAAATTTTAATTTATGATATTATTTTTAATTCTATATTTAATTAGGCTCAGATTAAGCCATTTTTTGATCATTTTCGTCCAAAAATAAAGTCTACAGGAAAGTTTTTATTGTACGAGCTGTTTTTAATTAATCGACTGAATTATGAAAAATTATAAAAAAAAATCAAAGATTTAGGAAATAAAATTTTTTATATTATTTTACATTTTATATTTAATTGTGCTCAAAATAAGATATCTTTTGATAATTTTCACCCAAAAATAGAGGATGCAGGAAGGTTTATATTATACGAACTGTTTTAAATTAATAGACTGAGTTTAAAAAATTATAAAAAATCTAAGATTTAAATTTATGATATTATGTGACATTCTATATTTAATTAGGCTCAAAATAAACCTACTTTGATAATTTTCACCCCAAAAATAATCTCTGCAGGAATGTTTTTATTACACGAGCTGTTTTAAGTTAATCAATCGACTGATTTATGAAAAATGAAAAAAAAATAAAGAGTTAAGAAATTTAAATTCATGATATTATTTTCCATTCTACATTTAATTAGGCTCAGATTAAGCCATTTTTGATCATTTTTGTCCAAAAATAAAGTCTGCAGGAAAGTTTTAATTGTACGAGCTATTTTTAATTAATCGACTAAATTATGAAAAATTATAAAAAAAATCAAAAATTTAGGAAATTTAAATATTTGATATTATTTTACATATTATATTTATGCTCAAAATAAGCTATATTTTGATAATTTTCACCCAAAAATAGAGTTTGCAGGAAGGTTTATGTTATACAAACTGTTTTAAATTAATCGATTGAGTTATAAAAAATTATAAAAAAATCCAAGATTTAAGAAATTTTAATTTAGATATTATTTTACGTTCCATATTCAATAGGGCTCAAAAGCAACCATTTTCGCCGAAAAATAATCTCGGCAGGAAGGTTTTCATTGCACGAGCTGTTTAATTTAAAAAAAATTAAATCGACTGATGTATGAAATATGATAAAAAAATTAAAGATTTAAGAAATTTAAATTTATGATATAATTTTCCATTCTATATTTAATTACGTTCAGATTAAGATATATTTTAATAATATTCACCCAAAAATAAAGTCTGCAGGAAAGTTGTTATTGTACGAGCTATTTTTAATTAATCGACTGGGTTATAAAAAATGATAAAAAATCAAAAATTTAAGAAACTAAAATTTATGATATTATTTTACATTCTATATTTAATTGTGCTCAAAATAAACTATTTTTTTAAAATTAATAAAGAGAATAAAGTCTTCTTGAAAGTTTTTGTTGTACGAGCTGTTTTAAATTAAGCGACTGGGTTATAAAAAATGATAACAAAAATCAAAGATTCAAGAAATTTAAATTTATGATATTATTTTATATTCTATATTTAATTGGGCTCAAAATAAGCCAGGTTTTGATAATTTTCACCTAGAAATAAAGTCTGCACGAAGGTTTTTATTGTACGAGCTGTTTTAAATTAATCGACTCAATAATAAAAAATGATAAGAAATCAAAACGTTAAGAAATTTAAATTTATGATATTATTTTACATTTTATATTTAGTTGTGCTCAAAAGAAACCATTTTTTGATAATTTTCTCCGAAAAATAAAGTATGCAGGAAAGTTTTCATTGCACGAGCTGTTTTAAATTCTTCGACTACGAGTTACAAAAAATGATTAAAAGATTTGAGAAATTTAAATTTATGATATTATCATTTTATATTAAATTAGGCTCAAAATAATCTATTTTTGGATCATTTTCACCTAAAAATAGTGTCGGCATGAAGGTTTTCATTGCACGAGCTGTTTTGAATTAATCGACTGAGTTTAAAAATTATAAAAATCAAAGATTTAAGAAATTTAAATATATGATATTATTTTAGAGTCTATATTTAAGTGTATGTGATTAACTCTTTGATTTTAATAATAATAATAATAATAGATTTATTGCTCTACAGATTTACATCCATTTACAGAACAACATACAAAATAAGAAGAAATTTTGGTGCTCCTCGAATTTCTCTTATGATCAAAAGTGCTCCCTGACTACAAAATGGTTACGAATCACTCGTCTGTATCAACCTCAATAATGTCTTTTTGTAATTAAAAATCAACGTCACGGATCACGGAAATTTCACAGTAAGTTTGATTTAGTTGTTGATAGTGAATCACTAAGAGACAAACTAAAAAAACTGATACCAGCACAAGATAGGGATGCATGGAAAAAACAAGAAGACATCTATATCCAGCAATGGATACAGGGCTAATGATGAATAATAATGAAGAAAAAGAATAGACAGCAACTATTCTGGTGATGTGAATTTTATTTGTAATATACGGCTTAATTAAATCAAGTGATATAGGAAAATATGGTAATTTGCGTGGTGGTAGAAGGTAACCGTCTGAAGAAAGCCCCAAGAAGGGAAAAGATTTCCCAAAAGATTTCATTTTAAAGCACACCGATTGAAACCCATCCAGCCCGATTTATTTATAAAACGACGCCTCAATCGCCGCCCCCTCAGTGCACAACACTTGCACCCCATAAAACATTAAACAGCAACGAAACACCCCCGAAAAGTGGATGGGTTACAATTTGACCCGCACGCCACTAATGCCCCATATCATGTTTTATTCGCCCCTGCGCCGCCGCCGCCGGCTAATCCCCGTGTTAAAATCCCGAAATGGAATTGCGGGCGGGCGGGCGGCCGACGCACCGCATTCCCACAATAATCCCCGGTGCCCCGGTGGACAGGAAGTGCCCAATTGTCCAATAATTGCGTAAGTTTAGCCTCGCCGTTTTTTTAATGCGCTCCGAAACCGAAAGTGAGCGCGCGCAAGTCGCGGGCTGACGCGGGGCGCCGCCGCCGCCGGCCCGCAACAGTCCGCGCTCCGCCGTGAACACGCGCGTTTTGTCCCGGCGTTGCCGCCACGTGTGCCGAGTGTCATGACGAGGGATACGGAGTAAATTTTTGTTTCGTTTTTTTGGGTGACTTTTGTACAACTATATAGGGACGTAATGGGACTTTACTGTGCTGGAGTGTGGTTGGTGGTGTTGGGGGGTGGTATGGTTATGGGGTACTCTTGGCCGGGGGATGAGACCACCACGCGAGCCTCCCCCAAAGACTTCCATTTCGATCCGTTGGTGGTGGAGACGACTAGTGGGCTGGTGAGGGGGTACTCTAAGACGGTTCTTAGTCGTGAGGTTCATGTGTTTACGGGGATACCTTTTGCGAAACCGCCGATTGAGCAGTTGAGGTTCCGGCGGCCTGTTAAGATTGAACCATGGCATGGGATTTTGGATGCAACTAAGCTGCCCAATTCGTGCTATCAGGAACGGTATGAGTACTTTCCGGGGTTTGAAGGCGAGGAGATGTGGAATCCTAATACTAATATTTCGGAGGACTGTTTGTATTTGAATATTTGGGTACCGCAACGGCTTCGCATTAGGCATCATGCTGATAAGCCACCGCACGAAAGGCCGAAAGTGCCTGTTTTGGTATGGATTTACGGTGGTGGTTATATGAGTGGCACGTCCACTCTTGATATATACGACGGGGATATCGTGGCGGCAACGAGTGACGTAGTGGTGGCTTCTATGCAGTACCGCGTCGGTTCGTTCGGGTTTCTATACCTTAATAAGTACTTCGGGCATGGCAGTGAGGAGACTCCGGGAAACATGGGGCTGTGGGATCAAGCCCTCGCGATACGATGGATCAAAGAAAACGCGGCTGCTTTTGGTGGGGATCCCGATTTGATAACGCTCTTTGGCGAGTCGGCTGGAGGTGGATCTGTTAGTCTCCATCTACTCAGCCCTGTCACCAAAGGCTTGGCAAAACGAGGCATTCTGCAGTCGGGCACCATGAACGTGCCCTGGAGCTATATGACGGGGGAGAGGGCGCACCAAATTGGCGAGATTTTGGTGCATGATTGTGGCTGCAATGCCAGCTTGTTGTCGACAAGGCCTCAGCAGGTGATGGATTGCATGCGGGCGGTTGATGCTAAAACGATCTCACTGCAGCAGTGGAACTCGTATACAGGGATATTGGGATTCCCCTCCACACCCACCATCGATGGCGTCTTTATGCCGAAGCACCCGATGGATATGCTACGTGAGGGTGACTACGAGGATATGGAGATTCTACTGGGGAGTAATCAGGATGAAGGTAGGCTTACTAATTACCTACATTATATATATATATATATATATATATATATATATATATATATATATATATTTGTCTATGATTCACTATTTAATATATAGGTGTACATTAACTAAATCTACAGTACCTACCCTAAATCTCTCCAGTCAAAATTTAAAGGTCCATTTTATTTTTAACACAAATGTATCTAATCTAATTGAGATTTAGTAGACTATTAAGAAGTCATGTATCAATATTAATGTACATATGTATAAGGAATATGATTTTCATGACCTCTATATATCTGCAGTATCTTTAAAGTTACTATGTTACTATGGAAATAATTAACGGTTAGACATTTCTGCCATAAATACAATTGCTATTCATACCAATTTAAGAATTCACAGCGATATGTATGTAAATATGTAAAAAGGTCGTTTTAGACAAGACAATTTCTTGACTCAAAAGTTAGTCAAGATGTGAGACAATCTAAATTGTCTCGTATCAGCAAATTATTTGAAATATTGAATTGAATGGTAGATCGAATGGAAACATATAACGCTTTCTATTTGTCAAGGACAAATTGTATGGGAGGAGGATATATGAATTCACTTCTTGAACAACTTTTGAGCTAAGAAATTGTCTTGTCTAAAATAACCTTAAGGAATATTATTTTTATACCCTCAATTTTATATCTTCATTTTCTATAAAGATATGAGTAAGTTACCATGGAAATAGTTAACTTTTAACCATTACTGCCATAAATACAATTCATATTGAAGCCAGTTTAAGAATTTATAGCTATATTAATGTAAATATATGTAAGCAATATAATTTTCATAATCTCGATTTGATATATTCATTATCTTTAAAGATATGAGTAAGTTAGTATAGTAATAGTTATCTCGTAGACATATCTGCCATAAAAGCAATTCCCAATGAAGCCAATTTAAGAATTTATAGCAATATTTATGTAATTATGTATAAGGAATATGATTTTCATCACCTCAATTTGATATTTTCATTATCTTTAAAGATATGAGCAAGCTACCATAGAAATAGTTAACTTTTAAACATTTCGGCCATAAATATAATTACTAATGAAGCCAATTTAAGAATTTATAGCAATATTTTCGTAAATATATATTATATTTTCGTAATATGATTTTTATAACATCAATTTGATATCTTCATTATCTTTAAAGATATGAGTATGTTATCATGGAAATAGTTAACTTTTAGACATTACCGCCATCAATATAACTCGTAATAAAGCCAATTTAAGAATTCATAGCGATTTTATGTTAATATGTAGTGGGAATATGATTTTCATAACCTCCATTTGACATCTTCATTATCTTTAAAGATATGAGTAAGTTAGTATAGAAATAATTAACTTTTGAACATTTTTACCAAAAATACAATTCCTAATAAAGCCAATTTAAGAATTCATGGCGATATTAATGTACATATATGTAAGCAATATAATTTTCATAACCTCAATTTGATATCTTCAATATCTTTAAAGATATGAGTAAGTTAGTATAGAAATAGTTATCTTTTAGGCATATCTGCCCCAAATACAATTCCCAATGAAGCCAATTTAAGAATTCTTGGCGATATTAATGTAAATATATGTAAGCAATATAATTTTCATAACCTCAATTTGATATCTTCAATATCTTTAAAGATATGAGTCAGTTAGTATAGAAATAGTTATCTTTTAGGCATATCTGCCACAAATACAATTCCCAATGAAGCCAATTTAAGAATTCATGGTATATTAATGTACATATATGTAAGCAATATAATTTGTACAACCTGAATTTGATATCTTCATTATCTTTAAAGATATGAGTAAGTTAGTATAGCAATAGTTATCTTTTAGACATATCTACCATAAATACAATTCCCAATGAAGCCAATTTTTATTCATAGCTATATTTATGTAAATATACGTAAGCAATATAGTTTTCATAACCTCCATTTATATCTTCAATATCTTTAAAGATATGAATAAGTTAGTATAGAAATAGTTATCTTTTACGCATATCTGCCACAAATACAATTCCCAATGAAGCCAATTTAAGAATTCATGGCGATATTAATGTACATATATGTAAGCAATATCATTTGCACAACCTCAATTTGATATCTTCATTATCTTTAAAGATATGAGTAAGTTAGTATAGAAATAGTTATCTTTTAGACATATCTGCCACAAATATAATTCCCAATGAAGCCAATTTAAGAATTCATGGCGATATTAATGTACATATATTTAAGCAATATAATTTTCATAACCTCAATTTGATATCTTCATTATCTTTAAAGATATAGAGTAAGTTAGTATAAAAATAGTTATATTTTAGACATATCTGCCATAAATACAATTCCTAATGAAACCAATAAATACATGTAAAATATATGATTTTCATAACTTACATAACAATATGATATCTTCATTATCTTTAAAGATATAAATAAGTTATTATGGAAATCCATTCGCTAATGATCTAATATTATATGTGACAATATTAATTGTCAATATTATGCTCCCCCCATATTCCTTGGAGCGCAGTTTACTCTCAGTGAGTGATTCTGGACTTTTACTCGCCGGGAGACTTATTTCTTAAATCATAGATATTTGTATCATATTAAGGGGGTGTTGGGCGTACTCTACCCCGCGCTGTCTTTTGCAAATTGGTAAAGGATTAGGGATGTGATGGTAAGGATATTGGGTGTGTTTGGACGGTGGTGGGAGAGGGACTGACTCCTTCCGTGAGAGGATTTTGAAGAGACCCATTAGATAACGCAGGGCAGATTCCCCAAGACCTATAGCAGCCTTTAGAATTTAGAAATTATGTATTTTCTCTGGTCCGATAGTTTTCAGGTTACTAAGTTTTTTGGTAGCTGTAGCAACATCCATTTTGTCTGCGGTGCAATTCTGTATTGTTGCTATATTATTACACCGTTGTCTCTCACCTTGAAATCATTCTGCCTTTGTTTTGTGGTTTACAGGAATTGACCATATCGCACACTGAGATGACAAATATCGTAACTAACAAAAATAAATAGAGATAAATGCATTTTAATGATTACAACTGTTCCAGTTTTTGAGTATAATGTTATCTTTTATTTAAATAATAATTTGGTTTATTCTAAACCCTAAAAAAGGATTAAAGTAGTGTTAATATATATATATATATATATATATATATATATATATATATATATATATATATATATATATATATATATATTTATATATATATATATATATATATATATATATATATATATATATTAACACTACTTTAATCCTTTTTTAGGGTTTAGAATAAACCAAATTATTATTTAAATAAAAGATAACATTATACTCAAAAACTGGAACAGTTGTAATCATTAAAATGCATTTATCTCTATTTATTTTTGTTAGTTACGATATTTGTCATCTCAGTGTGCGATATGGTCAATTCCTGTAAACCACAAAACAAAGGCAGAATGATTTCAAGGTGAGAGACAACGGTGTAATAATATAGCAACAATACAGAATTGCACCGCAGACAAAATGGATGTTGCTACAGCTACCAAAAAACTTAGTAACCTGAAAACTATCGGACCAGAGAAAATACATAATTTCTAAATTCTAAAGGCTGCTATAGGTCTTGGGGAATCTGCCCTGCGTTATCTAATGGGTCTCTTCAAAATCCTCTCACGGAAGGAGTCAGTCCCTCTCCCACCACCGTCCAAACACACCCAATATCCTTACCATCACATCCCTAATCCTTTACCAATTTGCAAAAGACAGCGCGGGGTAGAGTACGCCCAACACCCCCTTAATATGATACAAATATCTATGATTTAAGAAATAAGTCTCCCGGCGAGTAAAAGTCCAGAATCACTCACTGAGAGTAAACTGCGCTCCAAGGAATATGGGGGGAGCATAATATTGACAATTAATATTGTCACATATAATATTAGATCATTAGCGAATGGATTTCCATAATAACTTATTTATATCTTTAAAGATAATGAAGATATCATATTGTTATGTAAGTTATGAAAATCATATATTTTACATGTATTTATTGGTTTCATTAGGAATTGTATTTATGGCAGATATGTCTAAAATATAACTATTTTTATACTAACTTACTCTATATCTTTAAAGATAATGAAGATATCAAATTGAGGTTATGAAAATTATATTGCTTAAATATATGTACATTAATATCGCCATGAATTCTTAAATTGGCTTCATTGGGAATTATATTTGTGGCAGATATGTCTAAAAGATAACTATTTCTATACTAACTTACTCATATCTTTAAAGATAATGAAGATATCAAATTGAGGTTGTGCAAATGATATTGCTTACATATATGTACATTAATATCGCCATGAATTCTTAAATTGGCTTCATTGGGAATTGTATTTGTGGCAGATATGCGTAAAAGATAACTATTTCTATACTAACTTATTCATATCTTTAAAGATATTGAAGATATAAATGGAGGTTATGAAAACTATATTGCTTACGTATATTTACATAAATATAGCTATGAATAAAAATTGGCTTCATTGGGAATTGTATTTATGGTAGATATGTCTAAAAGATAACTATTGCTATACTAACTTACTCATATCTTTAAAGATAATGAAGATATCAAATTCAGGTTGTACAAATTATATTGCTTACATATATGTACATTAATATACCATGAATTCTTAAATTGGCTTCATTGGGAATTGTATTTGTGGCAGATATGCCTAAAAGATAACTATTTCTATACTAACTGACTCATATCTTTAAAGATATTGAAGATATCAAATTGAGGTTATGAAAATTATATTGCTTACATATATTTACATTAATATCGCCAAGAATTCTTAAATTGGCTTCATTGGGAATTGTATTTGGGGCAGATATGCCTAAAAGATAACTATTTCTATACTAACTTACTCATATCTTTAAAGATATTGAAGATATCAAATTGAGGTTATGAAAATTATATTGCTTACATATATGTACATTAATATCGCCATGAATTCTTAAATTAGCTTCATTGGGAATTGTAATTGTGGCAGATATGCCTAAAAGATAACTATTCCTATACTAACTTACTCATATCTTTAAAGATATTGAAGATATAAAATTGAGGTTATGAAAATTATATTGCTTACATATATTTACATTAATATCGCCATGAATTCTTAAATTGGCTTCATTGGGAATTGTATTTGTCGCAGATATGCCTAAAAGATAACTATTTCTATACTAACTTACTCATATCTTTAAAGATATTGAAGATATCAAATTGAGGTTATGAAAATTATATTGCTTACATATATGTACATTAATATCGCCATGAATTCTTAAATTAGCTTCATTGGGAATTGTAATTGTGGCAGATATGCCTAAAAGATAACTATTCCTATACTAACTTACTCATATCTTTAAAGATATTGAAGATATCATATTGAGGTTATGAAAGGTATATTCCTTATACATATTTACATTAAGATCGTCATGAATTCTTAAATTGGCTTCATTAGAAATGTATTTATGGCAAAAATATCTAAAAGTTAACTACTTCAATGATAACTTACTCATATCTTTAAAAATAATAAAGATATCATATTGAGATTATGAAAAATATATTCCTTACACATATTTACAAAAATATTGCTATGGATTATATATATATATATATATATATAAATCATCAAAACAAAAATAAAAACCTCAAAATTAATTTTGTAAGTCATCTCTTTCATCTCATGTGTTCGCTTCAGAATTATTTGACTTCGATAGCAGATGGAATACTGTCTATATGTGTGACTTCTTGTGATTCATTCTTCCTTGTTTATGATCTATATAATATCTATAATACAATATCTTCTGTGTGTAATAAATGAAGCGACTCATGGTGGCACCTTAGTGAAGAATGTGAGGGTGTGAAAGCAGAGTGGGTGGGAGACTGCAGAAAGCTGAATGAATGGTTAAGCGAGGATGGGGAAGGCGTGAAAATCTTCAGGAGGCTGACGTGGAAGAGGAAAGTGGCGAGGGCAGAGGGAGTTGTTATAGATGGAGGTTAAATTGTATTTTTTTGTGTGTTACTTTATTTCTATTTGTATTTTTATATTTGTATATTTTGGTTGTGGTTGGTGATGTGGAAGAGCAGTGAGGGAAATGCCAATAAAGGTCTTTCATATCTTCTGCTTTGTGTTAAATGTGTTGTTTTACTGTTTTCTCATATTGCTCAATTTGAATCTTTTGACTCTATTACACGTAACCGCTAGCCCTTGTTTCAGGAGATCGAGTATTTCTTCTCATGTGATGTTATTTGAATTCCTGTTTTTTTTTCTACTATGAGAACCAAAGTTTTGCATTTTATACCTTCCTGCCAGGTGACTCAGGGTCCGTGGGTTCGTCAATCCCAAGTGGCTGCTGTGGCTGCCACCCCCTGCGGGGTTATTATTATCTTCACTTAATCAGCATTGCTGCTGGAAAATATTAACATATACCTAGGTGGTGCAGGATTAGAAAGCGGTTTCGCCCTGGCTCACATGGTTAATTTAAATTAATTATGAAACTTCCTTACAATGTAACAAGTCTGTAGTAGGATGGTTTTTTGACTCATTGCTAGTCCCAAGTTTCCCAACGTTCACACGAACGATTTTCGTGACATATACAAAAGATGGAAGTGGACAGGAAAACAACAGTTATCACAGAATCTAAACCTATCACGTGTAGACCGAGAGGAAGACCCTGTAAAAGTGGAAAGACAGCCTGGACGTCTCTATTTTCGATTGCTCTTCTCCAATTCTGTACTGCCATTACTATAAGGTCCTTTCTTAGAACGTTTGTTTACAATGGGCCAGCTACAAATTTACATTTTTAAACTTCTTCAAAGTCAATCAAGTGTAGTTCAAAATTCTTCGTTATCGACATATAGAGATTTTTAAGTTTGCATACAAAAAAAAACTACACTCCCATTAAATTCTCTAGTTCGCGCATATTGGCCGGCAACAACAACTAATCTAGCCGCATCGAATTACGCCTATTGGAAAACGCGATTACGTTTGTGACGCTCGGCATGTTGTTATCATTATAAATTTCCCATTTCTGCCAAATCCAATAAACGCCGTTATTGCGTTTGAAAGCGCGGAATTGCGCCGCAAAAGCAGGGATTTGTTTTAAATTTATACGGACGCAATTAAACCGCGCGCGCCTGTTTGTGCAAATTTATTTTATTAATAGTCATTACGGGGACCGCGCGCGCGCGCGTTTGAATTATGCGCGCTTACATACTGTTTACTGGGACGGATGTATTAATTCCGTTCGTTAAAATAAGTTCGTTATCAACTATGAGGTTTCATCAGATGTGTTTACTATATATAATTGAAGTTGCTTTTGATATCAAATTAATGTTAAATAATAATACTAATAATAATGATGTATTGCACAATGATAGACAGATAGACATCTGTCTATCATTGGGACAGACAGACAGATAGACAGATAGACAGATAGACAGATAGACAGATAGACAGATAGACAGATAGACAGATAGACAGATAGACAGATAGACAGATAGACAGATAGACAGATAGACAGATAGACAGATAGACAGATAGACAGATAGACAGATAGACAGATAGACAGATAGACAGATAGACAGATAGACAGATAGACAGATAGACAGATAGACAGATAGACAGATAGACAGATAGACAGATAGACAGATAGACAGATAGACAGATAGACAGATAGACAGATAGACAGATATACAGATAGACAGATAGACAGATAGACAGATAGACAGATAGACAGATAGACAGATAGACAGATAGACAGATAGACAGATAGACAGATAGACAGATAGACAGATAGACAGATAGACAGATAGACAGATAGACAGATAGACAGATAGACAGATAGACAGATAGACAGATAGACAGATAGACAGATAGACAGATAGACAGATAGACAGATAGACAGATAGACAGATAGACAGATAGACAGATAGACAGATAGACAGATAGACAGATAGACAGATAGACAGATAGACAGATAGACAGATAGACAGATAGACAGATAGACAGATAGACAGATAGACAGATAGACAGATAGACAGATAGACAGATAGACAGATAGACAGATAGACAGATAGACAGATAGACAGATAGACAGATAGACAGATAGACAGATAGACAGATAGACAGATATACAGATAGACAGATAGACAGATAGACAGATAGACAGATAGACAGATAGACAGATAGACAGATAGACAGATAGACAGATAGACAGATAGACAGATAGACAGATAGACAGATAGACAGATAGACAGATAGACAGATAGACAGATAGACAGATAGACAGATTTATAAAAACTAATAACAATTGATGAACATTTATACAAATTGATACAAAAATCCTACAATTCACAAAAGATTGTAATACTGAAGCAGAAAACGTTTGAAAAACTATTTGGTAGATCACTAGTGATTGATAATACTGAAGCAGATATCAGTATTATCAGTCACTAGTGATCTATCGGTCCAAAAAACTAAATCCGTTTAACAGAAAAGTAACGCCTCTCAAACCCATAATTAAATCCTTTATCCCGATCAATATTTAAAACATGTGCGCGGCCCAAAAAAAAACTACAAAACAAACCCTCCGGATGGAGCAATAGGAGCGCAACGGTCGCCCAATTTTTCCCCCCGGAGCGCACGCCGGAATCCGGGTTTTTTCCCCATCGATCAATCACGGGATGGAATATGTCGCTGCCGCCGCTGCACTCACACACGCGAATTTATGAATCATGAATCCTGCTATTATTTCACAGCGGATGCGTTAGTGCAGCCGAATACACTCACACACACATTCAGGCTATACACGAAATATTTCACAGCATAAACAACATCTGACAAATAATTGATAGGATCATACTTTTTTTGCCCCCCCCCCCGCCGATAAAAAAAACGAATATATGAGGTGATGTGAACGCAGATGAATGAGTGCACATCAATGCATGACATGGAGGAGTTAAAAACAGCGGATGTTGTTGTTTTATGCACTGAGTTTTTATGTTTTTGTATAACATGACTCGGATTTTATGAGCAGCATAAAGCGAATTATTTATAGTATAATCATTATGTGTATAAAGTTTGCTTTAAATATGTTTTATAGTATCTATAAACTAGTGAAATAAAAACAATTAAAAAATAACGTTATACTGCGATTTTTTTTAATTGTTTTTATTTCACTAGTAGTATTGTTGGTGCAGCATACAAAAATATAAGAATAATCAACCAACATGAAGGACGAATAAGGATGTTTACCAATAACTAGGGAAACATGTGGTAAATGGTATAAAAGCTCCAAGAATTAGATGTCTAGGTCATGTCAACAGATTATTTTATTGATCTACATTGCTTTTATTGCAAATTTTTCATACATTTTGGACATTACTAAGATTTTCACATTAGAATCAAGTGAAAACCTTATTAATGCCCAAAAAATGTATTAAAAATTCGAAATAAAAGCAATGTAGATATAAAATCATTTGTTGACATGATCTAGCCATCTAATTCTTGCAGCATTTATACCATTTACCACATGTTTCCCTAGTTATTGGTAAATATCCTTGTTCGTCCTTCATGTTGGTTGATTATTCTTTTTTTTTGCTGGACTAAGAATACTACTAGTGATCACAGATATTTGAACAGAGTGGATTTGATGTTTTTGTATTTTTTATATCCTTAAAGGTCGTTTTAGACAAGACAATTTCTTGACTCAAAAGTTATGGTCGTTTTAGACAAGACAATTTCTTGACTCAAACGTTAGTCAAGATGCGAGATAATCCTCCTCTCATACAATTTGTCCTTGACAAATAGACAAATAGAACGCGTTATATTTGTCCATTCGATCTACCATCCAATTCAATATTTCAAATAATTTGCTGTATGATATGAGGCAATTTAGATTGTCTCGCATTTTGACTAAAGGTCGTTTTAGACAAGGCAATTTCTTGACTCAAAAGTTAGTCAAGATGCGAGACAATCTAAATTGTCTCATATCATACAGCAAATTATTTGAAATATTGAATTGGATGGTAGAACGAATGGAAAAATATAACGCGTTCTATTTGTCAAGGACAAATTGTATGGGAGAAGGATATATGAATCATTTCTTGAACAACTTTTAAACTAAGAAATTGTCTTGTCTAAAACGACCTTAACTTTTGAGTCAAGAAATTGTCTTGTCTAAAACGACCTTTAGTCAAGATGCGAGACAATCTAAATTGTCTCGTATAATACAGCAAATTATTTCAAATATTGAATTGGATGGTAGATCGAATAGAAAAATATAACGCGTTCTATTTGTCAAGGACAAATTGTATGGGAGAAGGATATATGAATTAGTTTCTTCAACCACTTTTGAGCTAAGAAATTGTCTTGTCTAAAACGACCTTAATACACATTGGAAGGTGGTTGAAGATATGAATACATGAGTAATACATTAATTATATACAGTTACAAGTCTGTAACTGGCTATCGATCTTCGGGTTTTTCTGCCGTGTATGTGTATGTTTAGTAATATTAATTAATAACTAATTATAAATTTGTTTTTAATACAAATTCGCATAATATGGTTATAAAATATTGCTGACCATCCAGTATCCGTTCGTTCCGAGCTCCATTTTGTTAATAATTTGAAAATAACAGGCAATAAATAACAGTCCCCCCCCCCATAACGAACCATTAAATCAGTTTTTTTTGCGCCCCATATATGAGGAAAGTTTGAACAACACGGGGCGGCTGCCGGCTGCTGGCGGCGGGTGCGTTATTGATAATGCGCGGGGGTATTCATTAAGAGGCGATAAATCAGCCGCCTCGTCCGGCGGCGGGCCGGATATTGCCCGCGATACACGCGCCACTTATTAAATAACTTCGCATTCGGGCAGTAAATCGCCGCCAACTTTTGTAATAGCCCCCTGCGTGATCGGAAGGGGCCCCGCCGCGAGCTGCGGGTTTAGGGACGAGCGAGAGTGCCTGCTCTGCTACTGTGGGGGCGGCGGCAGTAATTTACGGCCCGCAACCGTTTCGGGGGCTATTATATCGCTCGTTATCTGAAGTTCTGCTGGGGGCGGGCGGCGCTCCAGCCCCGAGCCGGCAGCGATAAATATATTTTTCGAGAGATAACGATATGACTACGTGAGAAAGTTGTTTGGATAGATATTACCGGAAAAATGAAGCAAAAGTCGTGAAAAATTTAATTTGCAAATAGCAAATATAATATATATATATATTTTTTAAAATTTAAATCTTTATTAAGAAAAATATATTTATAGCTCTATAAATTTTTAGAAACGTAACTCGAGTTACAGTCGTTGAATGTTTATTAAAATTGAGATGAATATTAAAAAGAAATTAATTAGCCAGTTTTTATGATTATAACTGGCTAATTAACTAATAAATTCTCAATATTTTTTTAATTACTGATTATATTTTATTATTATATTTTATTATTATATTTTATTATTATATTTTATTATTATATTTTATTATTATATTTTATACAATAAATATTTAATTAAAAAAATAAACATAAATAAACTTTAGTCGTGCTTTAAAAATTCTACGAACACCAATCTCAAGGGTACCGGTACTACATACTTGGTACGCATGGTGTTATTTCCCTAGGGAGTAACAACCGGTTTCTCCAACGATTCTTAAAGCTCATATTATATAAGCTTGTCTTATATAAGCTCGTCTTATATAAGCTCGTCCATATATAAGCTCGTCTTATATAAGCTCGTCTTATATAGGCTCGTCCACATATAAGCTCGTCTTATATAAGCTCGTCCATATATAAGCTCGTCTTATATAAGCTCGTCTTTTATAAGCTCGTCTTATATAAGCTCGTCTTATATAAGCTCGTCTTATATAAGCTCGTCTTATATAAACTCGTCGTATATAGGCTCGTCCATATATAAGCTCGTCTTATATAGGCTTGTCCATATATAAGCTTGTCTTATATAAGCTCGTCCATATATAAGCTCGTCCTATATAAGCTCGTCTTATATAAGCTCGTCTTATATAAGCTCGTCTTATATAAGCTCGTCTTATATAAGCTCGTCTTATATAAGCTCGTCTTATATAAGCTGGTCTTATATAAACTCGTCTTATATAAGCTGGTCGTATATAAACTCGTCTTATATGTAAACTCGTCTTATATATAAACTCGTCTTATATATAAACTCGTCTTATATATAAACTCGTCTTATATATAACCACGTCTTAAATATTTTTTCTGTTGCACCAAACATATGTAGATCTTACTTAGTCTTACAATGTAACACCGTCTTATCGTTTTAAGATCCGATTTTTGTTTAGTGCAATGCTTTAAGACCGTCTTATTATTAAGACCGTCTTAAACTAGTTAAGATTCGTTGGAGAAACTGGGCGTAAATGTGTTATTTTAGACCTTAAAACATCTATATCCTTTTTATCGTAGGTCCATTTAGTATTTAAATTTACTTTGGTGCATCCCTACAGACTCCAGATATTATCTGTGTGACAATTAGTCATCCTTCTCAGCACACAACCACTAATTGAGACAGGTGGCTGTTTATGGCAACTCTAATTGTTGTTTTCCCAAACCGTTAAGCCGCCGTTAGATTCCACTCTGTGTGTTATTAATTAGTGACAGCGCGCGGCGTAAGATGCAATATGTACAGGCGGGGGGCGGCGGCGGCGTGTATTTAATGTCGACTCGCGAGCCGTACATTACACACACACACACACAAACATACATACATACATGTGTGTGTACATGCATTAAGCCGAATTCATGGCGGTAACTCAATGAGAGTTCAGTTGAATGGGGGGGACTGCTGTGAGCAGCGGGCTCACGTAATGATCGCACGGTTAACTGAGAAATTGCCTAATCGCAATGCAAATACGTTTATGGGGGGAACTTGGGGGGAGCTGCGCATCTGTATGGCCGACCCGAAATGTTTGATTACGACAGTGGGATTTCAATGGCACCCACCAACATATAACTATGTTGCAAATGTAATTGGGGATAAAACAGATTTGCATATGACTGCCAACTATATTGAAAGCTATATCTAAAATCTTCATGATAATTATAATGTAGTCTGTACATATTTATTATTTATGAAAAAATATTAAATTTTTATTATTATTATTAAATATATACTGAAATTTTCATGAAAATTATAATATTGTGTGTAAATTCTTATTATTTATGAAAATTGTTATATTTTTATTATTATTATTATTTAAAATGTCTTGATTTACTGAAGTCTTCATGATAATTATAATACAGAATGTACATTTTTATTTTTTATAATAAATTATGAAATTTTTATTATTATTATTAAATATATACTGAAATCTTCATGATAATTATAATACAGAATGTACATTTTTATTTTTTATAAAAAATATTAAATTTTTATTAATATTATTAAATATATACTGAAATCTTCATGAAAATTATAATATTGTGTGTAAATTCTTATTATTTATGAAAATTATTATATTTTTATTATTATTATTATTTAAAATGTCTTGATTTACTGAAATCTTCATGATAATTATAATACAGAATGTACATTTTTATTTTTTATAAAAAATTATTAAATTTTTATTATTATTATTAAATATATAGGTACTGAAATCTTCATGAAAATTATAATATTGTGTGTAAATTCTTATTATTTATGAAAATTATTATATTTTTATTATTATTATTATTTAAAATGCCTTGATTTACTGAAATCTTCATGATAATTATAATACAGAATGTACATTTTTATTTTTTATAAAAAATTATTAAATTTTTATTATTATTATTAAATATATAGGTACTGAAATCTTCATGAAAATTATAATATTGTGTGTGAATTCTTATTATTTATGAAAATTATTATATTTTTATTATTATTATTATTTAAAATGCCTTAATTTACTGAAATCTTCATGATAATTATAATACAGAATGTACATTTTATTTTTTATAAAAAAATATTAAATTTTTATTATTATTATTAAATATATACTGAAATCTTTATGAAAATTATAATATTGTGTATACATTCTTATTATTTATGAAAATTATTATATTTTTATTATTATTATTATTTAAAATATCTTGATTTACTGAAATCTTCATGATAATTATAATACAGAATGTACATTTTTATTTTTTATAAAAAAATTATTAAATTTTTATTATTATTATTAAATATATACTGAAATCTTCATGAATATTATAATATTGTGTGTAAATTCTTATTATTTATGAAAATTGTTATATTTTTATTATTATTATCATTTAAAATATCTTGATTTACTGAAATCTTCATAATAATTATAATACAGAATGTACATTTTTATTTTTTATAAAAAATTATTAAATTTTTATTATTATTATTAAATATATACTGAAATCTTCATGAATATTATAATATTGTGTGTGAATTCTTATTATTTATGAAAATTATTATATTTTTATTATTATTATTATTTAAAATGCCTTGATTTACTGAAATCTTCATGATAATTATAATACAGAATGTACATTTTATTTTTTATAAAAAAATATTAAATTTTTATTATTATTATTAAATATATACTGAAATCTTCATGAAAATTATAATATTGTGTGTAAATTCTTATTATTTATGAAAATTATTATATTTTTATTATTATTATTATTTAAAATATCTTGATTTACTGAAATCTTCATGATAATTATAATACAGAATGTACATTTTTATTTTTTATAAAAAATATTAAATTTTTATTATTATTATTAAATATAAACTGAAATCTTCATGAAAATTATAATATTGTATGTAAATTCTTATTATTTATGAAAACTATTATATTTTTATTATTATTATTATTTAAAATGTCTTGATTTACTGAAATCTTCATGATAATTATAATATAGACTGTACATTTTTATTCTTTATAAAAAATTATTAAATTTTTATTATTATTATTAAATATATACTAAAATCTTCATGAAAATTATAATATTGTGTGTAAATTCTTATTATTTATGAAAATTATTATATTTTTATTATTATTATTATTTAAAATGTCTTGATTTACTGAAATCTTCATGATAATTATAATACAGAATGTACATTTTTATTTTTTATAAAAAAATATTAAATTTTTATTATTATTATTAAATATAAACTGAAATCTTCATGAAAATTACAATATTGTGTGTAAATTCTTATTATTTATGAAAATTATTATATTTTTATTATTATTATTATTATTTAAAATGTCTTGATTTACTGAAATCTTCATGATAATTATAATACAGAATGTACATTTTTATTTTTTATAAAAAATTATTAAATTTTTATTATTATTATTAAATATATACTGAAATCTTCATGAAAATTATAATATTGTCTATAAATTCTTATTATTTATGAAAATTGTTATATTTTTATTATTATTATTATTTAAAATATCTTGATTTACTGAAATCTTCATGATAATTATAATACAGAATTTACATTTTTATTTTTTATAAAAAATTATTAAATTTTTATTATTATTATTAAATATAAACTGAAATCTTCATGAACATTATAATATTGTGTGTAAATTCTTATTATTTATGAAAATTATTATATTTTTATTATTATTATTATTTAAAATGTCTTGATTTACTGAAATCTTCATGATAATTATAATACAGAATGTACATTTTTATTTTTTATAAAAAATTATTAAATTTTTATTATTATTATTAAATATATACTGAAATCTTCATGAAAATTATAATATTGTATGTAAATTCTTATTATTTATGAAAATTATTATATTTTTATTATTATTATTATTTAAAATGTCTTGATTTACTGAAATCTTCATGATAATTATAATACAGAATGTACATTTTTATTTTTTATAAAAAATTATTAAATTTTTATTATTATTATTAAATATATACTGAAATCTTTATGAAAATTATAATATTGTGTGTAAATTCTTATTATTTATGAAAATTATTATATTTTTATTATTATTATTATTTAAAATGTCTTGATTTACTGAAATCTTCATGATAATTATAATACAGAATTTAATTTTTATTTTTTATAAAAAATTATAAAATTTTTATTATTATTATTAAATTTATACTGAAATCTTTATGAAAATTATAATATTGTGTGTAAATTCTTATTATTTATGAAAATTATTATATTTTTATTATTATTATTATTTAAAATATCTTGATTTACTGAAATCTTCATGATAATTATAATACAGAATGTACACTTTTATTTTTTTATAAAAAATAATTAAATTTTTATTATTATTATTAAATATAAACTGAAATCTTTATCAAAATTATAATATTGTGTGTAAATTCTTATTATTTATGAAAATTATTATATTTTTATTATTATTATTATTTAAAATGTCTTGATTTACTGAAATCTTCATGATAATTATAATACAGAATTTACATTTTTATTTTTTATAAAAAATTATTAAATTTTTATTATTATTATTAAATATATACTGAAATCTTCATGAAAATTATAATATTGTGTGTAAATTCTTATTATTTATGAAAATTGTTATATTTTTATTATTATTATCATTTAAAATATCTTGATTTACTGAAATCTTCATGATAATTATAATACAGAATGTACATTTTTATTTTTTATAAAAAAATATTAAATTTTTATTATTATTATTAAATATAAACTGAAATCTTCATGAAAATCATAATATTGTGTGTAAATTCTTATTATTTATGAAAATTATTATATTTTTATTATTATTATTATTTAAACTGTCTTGATTTACTGAAATCTTCATGATAATTATAATACAGAATGTACATTTTTATTTTTTATAAAAAATATTAAATTTTTATTAATATTATTAAATATATACTGAAATTTTCATGAAAATTATAATATTGTGTGTAAATTCTTGTTACTTATGAAAATTGTTATATTTTTATTATTATTATTAAAAATGTCTTGATGTACTGAAATCTTCATGATAATTATAATACAGAATGTACATTTTTATTTTTTATAAAAAAATATTAAATTTTTATTATTATTATTAAATATATACTGAAATCTTCATGAAAATTATAATATTGTCTGTAAATTCTTATTATTTATGAAAATTGTTATATTTTTATTATTATTATCATTTTAAATGTCTTGATTTACTGAAATCTTCATGATTTATTATAATACAGAATGTAAATTTTTATTTTTTATAAAAAATTATTAAATTTTTATTATTATTATTAAATTTATACTGAAATCTTTATGAAAATTATAATATTGTGTATACATTCTTATTATTTATGAAAATTATTATATTTTTATTATTATTATTATTTAAAATATCTTGATTTACTGAAATCTTCATGATAATTATAATACAGAATGTACATTTTTATTTTTTATAAAAAATTATTAAATTTTTATTATTATTATTAAATATATACTGAAATCTTCATGAAAATTATAATATTGTGTGTAAATTCTTATTATTTATGAAAATTATTATATTTTTATTATTATTATTATTTAAAATGTCTTGATTTACTGAAATCTTCATGATAATTATAATACAGAATTTACATTTTTATTTTTTATAAAAAATTATTAAATTTTTATTATTATTATTAAATATATACTGAAATCTTCATGAAAATTATAATATTGTGTGTAAATTCTTATTATTTATGAAAATTGTTATATTTTTATTATTATTATCATTTTAAATGTCTTGATTTACTGAAATCTTCATGATTTATTATAATACAGAATGTACATTTTTATTTTTTATAAAAAATTATTAAATTTTTATTATTATTGTTAAATATATACTGAAATCTTCATGAAAATTATAATATTGTGTGTAAATTCTTATTATTTATGAAAATTGTTATATTTTATTATTATTATTATTTAAAATGTCTTGATTTACTGAAATCTTCATGATAATTATAATATAGTCTGTACATTTTTATTTTTTATAAAAAAAATATTAAATTTTTATTAATATTATTAAATATATACTGAAATCTTCATGAAAATTATAATATTGTGTGTAAATTCTTATTATTTATGAAAATTGTTATATTTTTATTATTATTATTATTTAAAATGTCTTGATTTACTGAAATCTTAAAGATATTAAAGATAATACAGAATGTACATTTTTATTTTTTATAAAAAAATATTAAATTTTTATTATTATTATTAAATATATACTGAAATCTTCATGAAAATTATAATATTGTGTGTAAATTCTTATTATTTATGAAAATTATTATATTTTTATTATTATTATTATTAAAAATGTCTTGATGTACTGAAATCTTCATGAAAATTATAATATAGTCTGTACATTCTTATTATTTATGAAAATTATTATATTTTTATTATTATTATTATTAAAAACGTCTTGATGATCTGAAATCGTCATGAAAATTATAGTATATAATTAATATAGTATAATTATAGTTGGTAATATCCCCTCATACTACCAAAACTAAATAGAAACTGGCCACCAATAGAAAACAGACAGAAAGGAATGCCAAAAACAACGTGGATAGACGTGATAGAAAATACGTTGATAGAAAATACATATCAGCAAGAAATCTGAACCAAGACTGGAAGATCAAAGACGACTGGAGACTATAAAAATGGTTGAAAAATATCTTGATCTGTGAAAACAAAAACGTTACGACCTGCGGTTTTAAAATTCGTTTCAGAATTATAAATCAGTGACCTGGAAGTAAGCAACAACAAGCATTTTTGAAATTACCACCACGGCAATTGTTGGACTTAACTCGAGTTTGTGCGTTGTGAAGTGGAGCGTGGCATCGCGACGAAAGAAAATCCTGTTGCGGAAGCTTTGCCGTCGAGTTTTTAACCGAATAAACGGGGAACAAAGGGACGGGAAGCCGCCGCCGTCGCCGCCACCGCATTGTTTTCCACGGGGTGAATGCATGGTCTAAAATAAAATTTCACAAAAGCGACGACAAGAGACGGCAGCCGGTGTAAGTGCCAGAGGGATACAACAAAAAAATAATTCTCTAATACCAAAATGTGTTATCTTGAAAATACAATGGTCGTAATTAATCAAATGACTGGTGAGTTATTACAGTTAGCACACCATGAACCATATCCTAGGGCTCAGTGAAACCAAGTTTACCTTCCAATACATCACGGATGTACTTTCCCGGAAAAAGAAGTTGTCGTAAACAATTCAGAACAACAATCTATTCTATTTACAAATATGATACAACTAACCACCTAGGAGAAAAGTTAAATGCCATCTGGCGGCAGCACATCCATTAGCAATACACACCCATATGGTAATAACTGTCAACATGCGCATACAATTTTTTTATTTTTTTTTATTATCCTGTTACTTCATAACTATTACCCTAAAAAAATTAAATTTCTTTTAATTAAATATTTATCTAATAAATGTTCGTAAACTTTATTTAAGAAATAAACTTTCTTGCGCGCTGTAAACTCGTAACGATCTGTCTTTAAACCAGTAATAAGGTCAACGCGAGGGCTGATCTCTTTTAGGACATCATAAGAGCTACTTCAAAGCATTCACTACCCCTTGAAACACCCACGCCAAAAAAAAAATAACTCGCAATGCACATCCGAACAAAATTACGCCGTCCTGCGCTAATCCAATTCAAAAAAAAAAAACTGCCACAAAGCACCGTTAATACACTATCCGCCGCCGCCGCCGCGGCGTCGAGCAGATAACGGGGGGCGCGCCGCCCCTTGCATTATTCAGCGCGCGGATCGCGGCGCGATGACAGTTATGTAAATCCGGCGTGACTTATTGCGGTTTTTAGATTTTCGTGGCTTTTTCGGTCGCGATTTGTCCGAGGCCGGAGACGGCATGAATAAATTACGGCTCGAACTCGCGCGCGCGCGAGATAGGGCATTACGTGACTCCGGGCCATTCAATTATTTATTATGGGCACAAATAGATATGACGAGGCTGTTTCGTCTGCCTGCCCACCGTCATCATCGATTGATTTGTCGGCGAAACAGATGCTTTATAAGCCAATAAATTGAAATATAAACTATATTATAATAATAATGATTCAATCGTGTGCAATCATAGATTCAGTTTATACCAGTAACGCACAAATTGGGGGGCGCAAAAAAAACTTGATTATAGAACATTTAGGATGTTTTTCTACACATTTAAATTCTTCAGAGGATTTAAAATCCAAAAGGGGGCCAAAAAGTTTAAAGTATAAACCCTCTCTCAGATCCACAACAACTAAATGGAAACTAACAAACAAAATTGGAAGGTGAAAGAATCGTGAAAAAAGTTACTTAACAATGTGTGCAACAAATATCAGTTGATTTTGGACTACATCTTAACTCGTCCTTACTGATTAAGTTAGCAGGCTTAAGTTGAGACCTATACAGTACATTTCAAATAATACAAATAGTCTATCCAGCTCAGTGGCCTAGTGGTTAGACGCGCTGTTCGTCTCGTACTGGGCATTGGGGAGCGAGAGTTCAAAGCCCATGAGGGCGAAATCACGTTTCATGACAGTTTTCATAGATTTTCTGTGAAGTTCAGGTAAACACCGATATTTACTTTAACATCACAGAAAATCTATGAAAACTGTCATGAAAAGTAATTTCGCCCTCATGGGCTTTGAACTCTCGCTCCCAAATGCCCAAACTCATAAAATTACTTATAAGAGTGTAGAAACATCTCTAGTAATTAATTTATATTAACAATAACGTTATAATTAGTAAGTAATTAGTCACACCTAATTACGTTTTTTCTTAAACCACTTGTACTAGGCTGCTACACACGCACATTTTTCTTAACGATTTAATAACAGGGGGGAACACCGACTTGTTAGATGTCGCGGGGGGGCACACGCCCTCATTATTGCACTAGCAATTACAATAATTAATCGTGTTTGTTTGGTTTCGGCCTCGTTGGGTAATCACTAACCTTTCCCTCGGTCGTTGCATCCAAGTTCACAGCCAATTGAGCCCCCTGCTCGGCAAACGGAATTGGTAAGCAGCACACGGGTCACACTGAATTACTTTCATTAATCACAGACGAGTGGTAATGTGCACACAGACAAGAAGAATCTGATGGGAACGTTATACTATTACTCGGCTATTCAAACTAAATATAATAATGATACTAGCTAACTGATTCAGATGTATAATAATATTATAGAAATGTTACAAAGGCAACAAATAAAAATCTTAAAAACATTGCATGAATTAAATAAATTTACAGTCTATACGAACTACATTACAACTACAAGAACTACATATCAAATAAAATCATTATGGGAAATCTGGTCCTAATCTATAAAATCAAAGAAGATGAAATAAAAATAAACCTAAATATCCAGAAAATTTAGGAACTACCAACAAACAACAAAAACATATTCAATGAAAGCATAAAAAATATTTTTTGTTTCTTCGTCAAAGGCATTGACGAAGAAACAAAAAAAATGGCTATAAAAAATAAACGAGTTATTACTTGAAAAACAACAATGCCTCAATGAACAAAGATGAACGAGACATGTTTATGCTTTCATTGAATATGTTTTTGTTATTTGTTGGTAGTTCTTAAAGTTTCTTGAAATTTAGGTTTATTTTTATTTCTTCTTTGATTTTGTGGATTAGTACTAGATTTCCCATAATGATTTTATTTGATATGTAAAGTTCTTGTAGTTTTCGTAGGGACTGTAAATTTAGTTAGTTCATGCAATTTGTTTGTTGCCTTTGTAACATTTCTATAATTGCATTGACGAAGAAACAAAAAAAATGACTATAACAAAACTTCAAATGAAAAATAAACGAGCTATTACTTGAAAAACTAAATATTCTTTGTTTCTTCGTCGAAGGTATTGACGAAAAAACAAAAAAAAATGGCTATAAAATATTTCAAAAGAAAAATAAAAGAGCTATTACTTGAAAAACAACAACAATGGCTCAATGAACAAAGATGAACGAGACACCTGAGAACCTTTAACATCAGGGACAACAACCATCCAGGAAATGCTCACCGAATGAAGGGAGAAATCCAAAAATGTTTTTATTTTTATTAAATAAGTTATTTTGTATATGTTTGTGTATAAAAAAAATATAATAATGATTAACGTAGAAAAATAACCCATTTTTCAGAAACTGCTATAAAAAATCGGGTTGTGATTTGAAAACATTATCGATGAAATCATTGCTCATTCAAAAATGGTCGAAAAAAATACTGGTGTGAAGTTATCTTCTAAGATCGATAGAAGGAAAATATGTCAAAATAGAGAGTTTTCATTTTATATTGTCATTTTGTTATAAACATGGTGTAATTTTTTCAAATCAATTGTATGACGGATCCATGGTCAAAAATAATAATAATGAAATTTGCTCGACTTGGTGGCCGAAATAAAAAATTAGTATTTTTATTTCAGCGACCAAGTCGAGCAAATTTCATTATTATTATTTTTGACCATGGATCCGTCATACAATTGATTTGAAAATATTACACCATCAAAATTTTCCCATTTCCTTCAGGCATCTGCTGCATTGATATGTTCTGCACGAATGTCAGTAAAAAAAATTAAACAAAATATGTTGCATAATTTTTTGTATCGATTCAGCCTCTAAAATCAGCATATCGAGATAGGAGCGTAAAATTTAAAAATAAAAAATAAATAGAAGGAAAAATATGTTAAAATAGAGACTGTTATTCTGTCATTCTGTTATATACATAGTGTAATTTTTTAAAATCAATCATATGACGTATTCGTGATCAAAAATAATAATTTACGTTACAACATATATTATACAACAACGTCTATAAAAATTATTAATAAAAATATATAACTAGGTATATATTATGGTCGGCAAGACATAAACAAAAGATTTCTCAAAATTTGGATTTTATTGGTCACCCCAATTGGTCGGTACACACCCGCAAACAATCCGCCGCGCGGTATAGAGGATCTAAGGTTAACTTCACACCGGTGAAAAAAATTGATACTTTCATTAGAACTTGTGAATTTAAAATCTAAAATCGACTTGTTCTAGCAATTTACGCAAAATTCCTAAATAAAGATTATATAGAATTTATTTAATACTTTAAGGACACCCTATATGTTTTCAACATATTTTATTTTTTATTTTGAAGGGTTATAGCGTTATTTTATACGCTACAGTCCTTACAATTAAAGAAATTTAAACGCAATTTATAAATTTAAGATTTTAAGCAATATAAACAAGTATAATTTAAATAAATATTGGATACAGATACACACGTAATGTTTCTTATAACAATTTACGAGTGAAATCAATTTTAATTCAATTACCGTGATAACAGCATAATTTACATCTCTCGCCGGTGAGAGGGCGGTGGCATTTTTCCGCCGCCACCACTCGCACTCGCTGCTCAATAATGTAATTTATCGCGGCGGGGTTGAGTCGGCGTTGACAACCCCTTTCAGGTGTCGTGTCGCGGGGGCACAGCAGTGACGGCCGATACGATCTCCCCTTGAAATATTAACACATAAATCCATCCGCGCACCGCCTGAAATGCCCCGTTTCATGGACACCGAGTTGCAATCGAATTTCAAAAGTTCAATTCAACATCTCTCAGGAAAAGTTTATATACTCGCGCCAATTTTTGGTCGGAATTGTCATTAAAAATACAAACCAGGCGGCGGCGGCGGCAGGGCTCACTCAATTAGAGTAATTGCGTTCGCGTGAAGTGTAATTCCGCGAAATAAAAATAGATTTAACGGTCGGTGTTATTGCGGGCAGTTGTTGTCGATTTAAGAATGATATCAACCTATTTTAATCATAAAAGTTATGTTATATAAAATTATGTCCGAAAGACATTTATAAATAAATACTATACTTTAGAAAGTTATAATAAAAAATAATAATAAAAAGTTATAATAAAAAATAATAATAAAAAATAATAATAAAAAATAATAATAAAAAATAATAATAAAAAATAATAATAAAAAATAATAATAAAAAATAATAATAAAAAATAATAATAAAAAATAATAATAAAAAATAATAATAAAAAATAATAATAAAAATTAATAATAAAAAATAATAATAAAAAATAATAATAAAAAATAATAATAAAAAATAATAATAAAAAATAATAATAAAAAATAATAATAAAAAATAATAATAAAAAATAATAATAAAAAATAATAATAAAAAATAATAATAAAAAATAATAATAAAAAATAATATTAAAAAATAATAATAAAAAATAATAATAAAAAATAATAATAAAAAATAAAAATAAAAAATAATAATAAAAAATAATAATAAAAAATAATAATAAAAAATAATAATATAAAATAATAATAAAAAATAATAATAAAAAATAATAATAAAAAATAATAATAAAATATAATAATAAAAAATCATAATAAAAAATAATAATAAAAAATAATAATAAAATATAATAATAAAGAATAATATTAAAAAATAATAATAAAAAATAATAATAAAAAATAATAATAAAAAATAATAATAAAAAATAATAATAAAAAATAATAATAAAAAATAATAATAAAAAATAATAATAAAAAATAATAATAAAAAATAATAATAAAAAATAATAATAAAAAATAATAATAATAATATAAAATTATGTCCGAAAGACATTTATAAATAAATACTATACTTTAGAAAGTATACAAATATTTACAAGTACAACGTTATACAGAAATTTAAGGATGGACAAGAGAAGAGGAAAAGGACCAAGGGTATATATTTGAATATACTTTGATACGTTAAAATATATAATAATAAATAAAATAAAAATAATATAAAAAATAATAATAATATAAAAAATAATAATAAAACATAATAATAAAAAATAATAATAAAAAATATTAATAAAAAAATAATAATAAAAAATAATAATATAAAATAATAATAAAAAATAATAAAAAATAATAATAAAAAATAATAATAAAATATAATAATAAAAAATAATAATAAAAAATAATAATAAAATAAAATCATAAAATATAATAATAAAAAATAATATTAAAAAATAATAATAAAAAATAATAATAAAAAATAATAATAAAAAATAATAATAAAAAATATTAAAAAATAATTATAAAAAATAATAATAAAAATAATAATAAAAAATAATAATAAAAAAAAATTAAAAAAAAAAATAATAAAAAATAATAATAAAGAATAATAAAACATAATATTAAAAAATAATAATAATAAATAATAATAAAAAATAATAATAAAAAATAATAGTAAAAAATAATAATAAAAAATTAAAGTGATGATAATAGGAAACCGGAAAGAACAAATAAATATAAAGATAGAACAATACAAAATAGAGCAAGTAGAACCATTCAAATACCTAGGAGCAGCACTGACAGAAGACAGAAAATGGAAGGTGAACTTAGTAACAGAATAAACAACACAGTTAAAATATACCACGCATTGAGCAATAATAAATAAATGGGAGCGAGACGTGGAAACTAACAAAGAGGGTCAAAAGTAGAATACAGGCAATGGAAATGAAATATCTCAGAGGAGTAAAACAAGTTACGAGAAGAGACAGAATAAGATGATGACATCAGGGAAGAACTGGGAATTGAAGCTATAGAAAGGTATAGAGAAAAGAAACAACTAAACTGGTGGGGACATTTAATTAGGATGGACAAAAAGAATCAAACAAAACAGGTATGGGAAGCAAGAACTGGAAATAAAAGAAGAAGAGGTAGACCAAGAAAAGAGTGGGACAACATAATAGAGGAAATAATAATCAAGAAAGGAAAGACAGTTAAGCAATATATCTATATATCTATATATCTATATATCTATATATCTATATATCTATATATCTATATATCTATATATCTATATATCTATATATCTATATATCTATATATCTATATATCTATATATCTATATATCTATATATCTATATATCTATATATCTATATATCTATATATCTATATATCTATATATCTATATATCTATATATCTATATATCTATATATCTATATATCTATATATCTATATATCTATACATCTATACATCTATACATCTATATATCTATATATCTATATATCTATATATCTATATATCTATATATCTATATATCTATATATCTATATATCTATATATCTATATATCTATATATCTATATATCTATATATCTATATATCTATATATCTATATATCTATATATCTTTATATCTATATATCTATATATCTATATATCTATATATCTATATATCTATATATCTATATATCTATATATCTATATATCTATATATCTATATATCTATATATCTATATATCTATATATCTATATATCTATATATCTATATATCTATATATCTATATATCTATATATCTATATATCTATATATCTATATATCTATATATCTATATATCTATATATCTATATATCTATATATCTATATATCTATATATCTATATATCTATATATCTATATATCTATATATCTATATATCTATATATCTATATATCTATATATCTATATATCTATATATCTATATAACTATATATCTATACGGGGTGGTAGACAGTTGGGAAAGGTGTCATCGGAAAGCGTCATCCTTCTAGATGTCGGAAAAAATATAACGGTTACTAAGGCTCCATGGGGAAAACTTGTGGACACATGAAAAGCCGGGAAAGCGCGAAACATGGAATTGATTGTTTTTCTATACTTCAGTTTGTGCGCGCTAAAAAACCAAAGAAAAACTGTCGAAAAAAAGTACTAGAAAATCTCAACCAGTAGGCGTGTACTGCCGGAAAAGTGCAAAAATAAAAAATGAAATTTGATGAGTTTGTGCTCATTGGATAGATAATTGTAAACTGACCGATGTAGGTTAAATTATAATTGCTATAAAGTCACTGATAAAGTTGAAAAAAGCAAAAATGCAAAATGTCAAAAAAAATCCCTTAAACTCCACAAAACTAGCCTCCGTTGTGTCAAAGTCTTAGAAGTGACAAGACACTGAAACAAAGTTATTTAATTCGAAATATGATCTAGATGGCGGGAAAAATGTTTCAAGATTGTTTCAAATGAAACCAGTAAAGCTATAGAGCTTGGCAAATTTTTCGAACTTGGAAAATTTTGTATCGTGATAGAGAGTTGTGATTGATCTCATTTTATAGGTATTTTATAAGAAGTATACCGTTTTGGCGGTAAGTCCGAAGAAGTGAATAAATATAAAATGAAAATTGTCCAATAAAAATAAACTTTAGCCGATTGGATAGAAAATGTTCTACCAAATAAAAAGTCGAACAATTTTGCCCTAAAACAAAAGTCACAAATTTAATTTAAAAAGTAATAAAAATCGGCAAAATTAACTATCCTCCGTTGCATCAAAAATAAGAATTGTCCAATCAAAATAAACAACATTTTCTACCAAATAAAATATCTTATAATTTTGCCCTAAAACAAAAGATAAACCAGTCACAAATTTAATTTGAAAAGTGATAAAACTCGGCAAAATTGCCAAAACTATCCTCAGTTTCGTCAAAGCAGGGGTCGTACTATAATTGACCTGACACTGAAATTACGACATTTGATTTGAAATATATTCTAGATAGCGGGAAAAATGTTTCAAGATTTTTTCAAATGAAACTGGTAAATCTACAGAGCTTGGCAAATTTTTCGAACTTGGAAAATTTTGTATTGTGATAGAGAGTTGTGATTGATCTCATTTTATAGGTATTTTAATTCCAAAGAAAATTGCAATTGTAAATTTTGTTTATAAGAAGTATAGCGTTTTGGCGGTAAGTCCGAAGAAGTGAATAAATATAAAATGAAAATTGTCCAATAAAAATAAACTTTAGCCGATTGGATAGAAAATTTTCTACCAAATAAAAAGTCTTACAATTTTGCCCTAAAACAAAAGTCACAAATTTAATTTAGAAAGTAATAAAAATCGGCAAAATTGTCAAAACTATCCTCCGTTGCATGAAAAATAAGAATTGTCCAATCAAAATAAACTTTAGCCTATTGGATAGAAAATTTTCTACCAAATAAAATATCTTAGTATAATTTTGCCCTAAAGCAAAAGATAAACCAGTCACAAATTTAATTTGAAAAGTGATTAAACTCGGCAAAATTGCCACAACTATCCTCGGTTGCGTCAAAGCAGGGGTCGTACTAAAATTGACCTGACACTGAAATTACGACATTTGATTTGAAATATATTCTAGATAGCGGGAAAAATGTTTCAAGATTTTTTAAAATAAATCTGGTAAAGCAAATTTTTTGAAACTGGAAAATTTTGTTTCATGATAGAGAGTTGTGCTTGATCTCATTATGTAGGTATTTTAATTCCAAAGAAAATTGCCACAAAATATTGCTATAAAAATATACCGTTTTGGCGGTAAGACCGAAGAAGTGAATAAATATAAAATGAAAATTGTTCAATAAAAATAAGCTTTAGTCTATTGGATTTTGTACGAAATTAAAAGTCTTTATAAATTTTTCCCCTAAAAGAAAAGATAAACCCGTCACTAATTTAATTTGAAAAGTGATATAAATCGGTAAAATTACCAAAACTATCTTCCGTTGCGTCAAAGCAGGAGTCGTCATAACAGTGACATGACACAGAAACGGAGTCATAACTGGAAATATAGTCTAGATGACGAACAAAATGACGAGATTATTTCAAATGGAACCGGTAAAGCTACAGAGCTTGGCAATTTTCCGAACTTGAAAAATGTTTGAATTTATTCTAGATATATTCTAGATAGCGGGAAAAATGTTTCAAGATTTTTTCAAATAAATCTGGTAAAGCTATAGAGCTTGGCAAATTTTTCGAAACTGGAAAATTTTGTTTCATGATAGATAGTTGAGCTTGATCTCATTTTGAAGGTAATTTAATTCAAAAGAAAATTTTGAAAAATTATTGTTATAAAAAGTGTACCGTTTTGGCGGTAAGTCCGAAGAAGTGAATAAATATAAAATAAAAATTGTCCAATAAAAATAAACTTTAGTCTATTGGATAGAAAATTTTCTGTCAAATAAAAAGTCTTAATACAATTTGTCCGTAAAACTAAAGATAAACTTGTCACAAAGTTAATTTAAAAAGTGATAAAACTAGGCATCATTGCCAAAACTATCCTCCGTTGCATCAAAGCAGGTCGTACTAGAAGTGACCTGACACTGAAACTGAGTCATTTGATTCGAAATATAGTCTAGATGGCGGGAAAAATATCAAGTTGCAGGGCTTGGAAAAATTTTCGAAATTGGAAAATTTTGTTTTATAATAGATAGTTGTGCTTGATCTCATTTTGTAGGTATTTTAATTCCAAAGAAACTTGCGAAAAATATTGTTATAAAAAATATACCGTTTTGGCGTTAAAACCAAAGAAGTGAATAAATATAAAATGAAAATTGTCCAATAAAAATAAGCTTCAGTCTATTGGGTAGAAAATTTTGTAGATGACGGGAAAAATGTCGAGATTGATTCAAATTAAACCAAAAAGCTTGCCAAATTTTAAATTTTGATAAATTTTATATCATGATAGAAAGTCGTGTATTAGTCTCATTTTGTAGACCTTTTAGTTCAAATATATATATATATATATATATATATATATATATATATATATATATATATATACATATGTATATATATATACTTTTTTTTTGCTGCAACAGGCCACTATTTAATATATTTATATTGCAGTTTGTTTAGCCGCCGCCGGCTGAAAAATAATAATTTCGAATTTATCGGTTGGTTGGTTGGTTGGTTGGGGGTTGTTGGGGGTGGTACGCGCGCGCTAATCCGCGCAACGCTCTCGCCGGTAGATAATTAAATAATTTCATTATGCGACCCGTGAGCGCGCGCGCGCGGGTTTTATTTTATAAAATTCCATTAAAACCTGTTGAATATTTAATAAAAGCCCGCTAATGAACACCGCGAGCGTTTGATAGTTTCGAGACTACCGATATTGTGTTGCGTTAATTAGTTATGAAAGCCGATAGGAATTCAATTACGGGCCGGGCGGCTGCGTGCGACCGACGGCGGGGGCGGTTTTAAAGTGCCTCTCGCCACAGGTTGGAACGACGGTGAAGGGGTTTAATTATTATTTTTTAATTTTATATATAAACACGCCGACAAATGCTGTAGTTGCTATTTTAAAAAAAACAAAGTTTTGACTGTTTTTTTCAAACATCAACCTTTATTGCATGATTTATATGTATTATATTTAGAATTTTGACTAACTTTTGATTCAAGAAATTTTCTTGTGTAAAACGACCTTTACAGTTTGACTAACTTTTGAGTCAAGAAATTGTCTTATGTAAAACGACCTTAATAGTATGACTAACTTTTGAGTCAAGAAATTGTCTTTTGTAAAATATCCTTTAGAGTTTGACTAACTTTTGAGTGAAGAAATTGTCTTGTGTATAACGACCTTTAGAGTATGACTAACTTTTGAGTCAAGAAATTGTCTTGTGTAAAACAACCTTTAGAGTTTGACTAACTTTTTTTTGAGTCAAGAAATTGTCTTGTATAAAACGACCTTTAGAGTTTGACTAACTTTTGAGTCAAGAAATTGTCTTGTGTAAAACAACCTTTAGAGTTTGACTAACTTTTTTTTTGAGTCAAGAAATTGTCTTGTATAAAACGACCTTTAGAGTTTGACTAACTTTTGAGTAAAAAAATTGTCTTATGTAAAACGACCTTTAGAGTATGACTAACTTTTGAGAAGATTAAGGGTATCTTCTCGTAGGCGTATTTACAATGCCTGTTCTTCTTTGCAGACTGACTTAAAACTTAAAACTTAAACGTGGGCTCTGTTCAACTCTAGCAATGTTAATTAAATAAATAGGTAGTTATTAATACAAATTATTTTATTTACAACCCTGGTTTGCCCGTCAGAGGTTTCAACATACCATCGAAGGTAATCCAACACTGGTGACATGTTTAGAAAGGGTACAACGTACTACATAAGTTTAACAACAAATACCGTTGTAGATATATTTGAATTTGCTCAGATATGATTGTAACTCATGGAATGTGACATTTCCATTATTCCAAGTCGTCTTTTTTAACGTTATAAAATGTGAACTGAATTATTTTTTGGCGCATTAAGGTCAACAGCCGCCACCGCTCGAAGCGTGAGTAATGTGTTTATAATATTGCCCATGGGGGCTGCCGTGGAGCTGCAGACGCGATTATTTACGAGTATAATAAAAGCCCATTCTTGCACTCAACGCGTGTCGAATGGTGTAAAATAAATAAAACAAAAAAATCGAATTAAGTTTCAGTAGCTCTAGCCCCACCTGCACAGCTTTTATATATAGCTAATAGCTACCCACGGTGCTAAATGCAAAACAGCTACACTTTTCAGGGTAAGAAATTATTTTAAAAGGTAGCAATATTGGTAGCAACTATTATTGTGAATTACTTACATAAAATACAATACAAGACCCTCGATCTCCCTCTTAAATTATCAATCTTACATATTTTTCATAAACACTGAAGTCAAAATTCAACTATATGTGTGTATTTTGCCCAAATTTAATATACAAATGTGTATAATGATTACAGAAAAAAATAAACACTTTTAGATAATAATAATAATAACGGATTTGTTATAATAATTGTTACTATTAAATTGTGAAATTTGTATAAAGTAAAATCTTGAAAAATTCTGTATTATCTTTTGTAAATGGCGAGGCGCAAAAATTGCTGCAAGCGCATAAATAACTTCAAAACCACCCTCCCAACAAAGCCCACTCGAGTCAAGCGCGCCATCGGAGATCGGGCCCAATATGAATGCTTTAAATGAAGCATCAAAAGCCGCCCGTTTCGGGGTCAAGAGCGACGGTTTTTTGTGTGTGTGTATGTTTGTTCCGATCGATTTCCGTCAAGCTAGCCCAATTAAAACTAGATTAAGCAGGTACCCCTATACCTATTCGAGTGTACCAGCGAATTTAATTGAATTGATTTTTTTTTGTAAGGGGCAAAGGGAAGCAAATGAAAATATATTTTATTCATTCAAGGCGCTGTAAATCGGACTGGCTTGGAAGGTTGCCCCGTGTGGCCTCGGTGCATCTTTTATTAGTAACGGGCGCATGCAAAACTTTAGTGTTATCATCGCGTGTTTGCAGCCAGATAGCGCCAATGGACATGATGAATTTTCTTGGAAGAATCGTAAAAGAGTATATAATAAACGTATAAATTTTTTATTTATTTTGTACGACAAGAAGTATAATATTTACGAATTTGTAATATGTAACTGTACGGAATATCATAAAGTATTGTCAAATATAGTCAAATATAGACAAATATCGTCAAATATAATCAAATATCGTCAAATATTGTCAAATATCGTCAAATATTGTCAAATATCGTCAAATATCGTCAAATATAATCAAATATCGTCAAATATTGGCAAATATCGTCAAATATAATCAAATATTGGCAAATATAGTCTAATATCGTTAAATATCGTCAAAAATCGTTAAATATTGTCTTGTCAAATATCCTTAAATATCATCAAATATCGTAAAGTATTGTCAAATATATTCAAATATCGTCAAATATAATCAAATATCGTCAAATATTGTCAAATATCGTCAAATATAATTTAAATATTGGCAAATATAGTCAAATATTGGCAAATATAGTCAAATATCGTTAAATATCGTCAAAAATCGTTATTTATTGTCTTGTCAAATACCCTTAAAGATCATCAAATATCGTAAAGTATTGTCAAATATAGTCAAATATCGTCAAATATAATCAAATATCGTCAAATATTGTCAAATATCGTCAAATATAATCAAATATTGGCAAATATAGTCAAATATCATTAAATATCGTCAAAAATTGTTAAATATTGTCTTGTCAAATATCCTTAAATATCATCAAATATCGTAAAGTATTGTCAAATATAGTCAAATATCGTCAAATATAATAAAATATCGTCAAATATTGTCAAATATCGTCAAATATAATCAAATATTGGCAAATATAGTCAAATATCGATAAATATCGATAAATATCGTCAAAAATCGTTAAATATTGTCTTGTCAAATATCCTTAAATATCATCAAATATCGTAAAGTATTGTCAAATATAGTCAAATATAGACAAATATCGTCAAATATTGTCAAATATCGTCAAATATAATGAAATATCGTCAAATGTTGGCAAATATAGTCAAATATCGTTAAATATCGTCAAAAATCGTTAAATATTGTCTTGTCAAATATCCTTAAATATCATCAAATATCGTAAAGTATTGTCAAATATAGTCAAATATAGACAAATATCGTCAAATATTGTCAAATATCGTCAAATATAATGAAATATCGTCAAATATTGGCAAATATAGTCAAATATCGTTAAATATCGTCAAAAATCGTTAAATATTGTCTTGTCAAATATCCTTAAATATCATCAAATATCGTAAAGTATTGTCAAATATAGTCAAATATCGTCAAATATAATCAAATATCGTGAAATATAATCAAATATCGTGAAAAATTGTCAAATATAATGAAATATTGTGAAATATCGTCAAATACCGCTGAATATCGTAAAATATTGTCTAATATTGCGTAATCTTGTCTAATATTGTCGAATATTGTCGAATATTGTCTAATATTGTCTAATATTGTCTAATATTGTCTAATATTGTTATAAATGTCAATGTAATTCGGCAAGTCGTACACCTGATATTTTTTTATTCTTAATATCTCCGCCCAGCTGTGTCCGTCATCTCCTCTTCCAATTCTTCTACCACCCCCTACATTATCTTTAATTTTCCTCTCCTTAACCTGATCCAGCGTCAGCAACTCTCATTTTGTTTGCTTTTTCTGATCTGTTGTACGCGCGCACTTCGCCGTCCGCGGTTTAAACGGATCGCGCTCTTCGTACTCGCCACTTCTAGCCATGCAGTAGTGTATTGAGAACGAAAGTTTTTCGAGGTCTTGAATTCTTGACCTCTATGCTCAAGTTTTTAGAGGAATCAAACTTTAACTCTACAAGTCAAACTTACGCGACAACATCTAGACACAATCTTCAAACAAATCCAACAAATCTTCAACAACTCAAACAGTACAACTTACCCTCGTAGAGGGAAGTTAAACGCCATCTGGCGGTACCACATCAATTAGCAATGCACACCCATATGGTAATAACCGTCAACATGCTCATGATTATTCAACAACTCAATCTGAGGAACTCCCCAATGTTAATCAAACACTTTAATTTATAGTGTTTGATTAATATTAGTAAGTCCGCAAATCTTCAACAACTCAATCTGAAGAACCAATATTAATCAAAAACTATAATCAAGACACAATCTTCAAACAAATCAAACAAATCTTCAACAACTCAATCTGAAGAACTCACCAATGTTAATCAAACGCTATAATTTATAGTGTTTGATTAATATTGGTGAGTTCTTAAGATTGAGCTGTTGAAGATTTGCGGACTCACTAATATTAATCAAACACTATAAATTATAGCGTTTGATAAACATTGGTGAGTTCTTCAGATTGAGTTGTTGAAGATTTGTTTGATTTGTGTCTAGATGTCGCGTAAGTTAGACTTGTAGAGGTAAAGTTTGATTCATTACTCAACTGCAACTGGCACCTGATGGACCGTAGGCTCTTTCCGGCCTGCAGTGGAGTGGAATTATTATATTAAATAAGATTGTCGAGTAGTGGGACGAGTAGTTTCCAATATGTAATTACTAAACTTCGTACAAATTGCGCAAAATTATTGTGCATACTAACAATCGTATACATTTCCAATTCCCCCGTTGGCAATTTATACTGCAGCTATCCCTGCACTGCTACTTGTCGCTGTAAATTCGCGCCGCCGCCCCCCTAACCGCCAAGGCGCTATTAAACAAGTTTTATGTGTCGATTCCGACGCAAATTCTGGACGTCGGTGGTCGCGTGCACGTACACCGTCCATAATTGATGCCTCGCTACATTCGTCCGGTGGCGGCCGCCGCCGCCGCCACGATGAGCTATTGTGCGCCCGGCCCCTGCTGACGTCACTAATTGACGGCACAGGTGGCCGGTGGCCGCCCGATTGGCCATTGTTCTGCCCGTGACAGCTTGTTAGTGACCCCCCCCCCCACACCCTGCAGTTATATTTTTTTTGGCACGTACGCGCACAATTCATTTCGAGGGCGAAACTATTGTGTACACTATAAATACATGAGGGCGGCGCAATCGAATTGCAATAGATTGTTTCATAATTGTTATAGATCTCTTATTTTCTACGTGTGTCCAGTATCAGTATCAGTATCAATATCAGTATCAGTATCAGTATCAGTATCAGTATCAGTATCAGTATCAGTATCAGTATCAGTATCAGTATCAGTATCAGTATCAGTATCAGTATCAGTATCAGTATCAGTATCAGTATCAGTATCAGTATCAGTATCAGTATCAGTATCAGTATCAGTATCAGTATCAGTATAGTATAATAAGGGTGAGCATTTGATATATGAAATAAGAAATAAAACAAGAAAAATCAGTGACAGTGACAGTGACAGTGACAGTGACAGTGACAGTGACAGTGACAGTGACAGTGACAGTGACAGTGACAGTGACAGTGACAGTGACAGTGACAGTGACAGTGACAGTGACAGTGACAGTGACAGTGACAGTGACAGTGACAGTGACAGTGACAGTGACAGTGACAGTGACAGTGACAGTGACAGTGACAGTGACAGTGACAGTGACAGTGACAGTGACAGTGACAGTGACAGTGACAGTGACAGTGACAGTGACTATGCCCGTCCACTATTTCAAACTACTTGAACTATGCACTACATTGGTTCATACATACTTTTACGAATTAGACGTAAATTAACAAATGGAATTAATTGAATAGAATATAAGTTAATGGATAACAGTATAGTGCAAAGTGCAAAGATTCATAGAATTGATTCATAGATTCATTTCAAACTATACAAGTGACTTGAACCATACAAACCAAACTATGCCCGTCCACTATTTCAAATGACTTGAACTCTGCACTACGCTGTTATTCGTTATTTTCTATGATTCAATTAATTTAATTTATTAATTTAAGATTTAATTAAAAACATATATGTGAAAAATAATGTAATGCATGGTTCAAGTCGTTTGAAATAGTGGACGGGCATAGTTTGGTTAGTAGGAAGCACCCGCCCACCCCACCTTCTCTCGCATAGATTTTTCATTGGATACAGATGTTTTATAATGTTTGAACTCTTCCAAGAAGAGTGTTATCTTATGGAAAAACCATGCAAGCGAAGGTGGAGTGGGTGGGCGGTCCCTACCAACCTGACTATGCCCGTCCACTATTACAAACAACTTGAACTATACATTACATTATTTTCCACATATATATTTTTTTTAATTTAATCTTAAATTAATAAATGAAATTAATTAAATCATAGAAAATAACGAATAACAGTGTAGTGCAGAGTTCAAGCCATTTGTAATAGTGAATGGGCATCGTTTGGTTGGTAGGGGACACCCGCCCACCCCGCCTTTCTTTGCATAGTTTTATTCATAAGAAAACACACTTTTCGAATAGTTTAACCAATTTAACCTTGATTAGCATTATATGTTCATGGTATAACACTCTCCCTGAAATGGTTTCAACAATATAAAACGTCTGTATCTAATGAAAAAGCTATGCAAGCGTAGGTGGGGTGGTTGGTTGCCCCCCACCAATCAAACTATACCCATTCACTATCTCAAATGATTTGGACTCTACATTACATTATTCCCTATATATTTTTTTAATTAAATCTAAATTAATAAATGAAATTAATTGTATCATAAAAAGTTATGGATAATTGTGTAGTGCAGAGTTCAAGCCATTTGAAATAGTCGATGGGCATAGTTTGGTTGGTAGGTCTGTATCTAAACAAAAAAATTATGCAAGCCAAGGTGGGGTGAGCGGGTGGTCCCTACCAACCAAGCTATGCCCGTCCACTATTACAAATGACTTGAACTATGCCCGTCCGCTATTTCAAACTGTCATTACTGTCACTGTCACTGTCACTGTCACTGTCACTGTCACTGTCACTGTCACTGTCACTGTCACTGTCACTGTCACTGTCACTGTCACTGTCACTGTCACTGTCACTGTCACTGTCACTGTCACTGTCACTGTCACTGTCACTGTCACTGTCACTGTCACTGTCACTGTCACTGTCACTGTCACTGTCACTGTCACTGTCACTGTCACTGTCACTGTCACTGTCACTGTCACTGTCACTGTCACTGTCACTGTCACTGTCACTGTCACTGTCACTGTCACTGTCACTGTCACTGTCACTGTCACTGTCACTGTCACTGTCACTGTCACTGTCACTGTCACTGTCACTGTCACTGTCACTGTCACTGTCACTGTCACTGTCACTGTCACTGTCACTGTCACTGTCACTGTCACTGTCACTGTCACTGTCACTGTCACTGTCACTGTCACTGTCACTGTCACTGTCACTGTCACTGTCACTGTCACTGTCACTGTCACTGTCACTGTCACTGTCACTGTCACTGTCACTGTCACTGTCACTGTCACTGTCACTGTCACTGTCACTGTCACTGTCACTGTCACTGTCACTGTCACTGTCACTGTCACTGTCACTGTCACTGTCACTGTCAAAATAAATCGTTGCCAAATATAAAAAAATGAAATTGTTAGAAATAACTTGAAATTTATCCGAAAATACGGATAGATTGACACATTGGAGTACTTGTTACTAAGTTTGTCACATGAACCAATATAATGGAAAAAAAAAATTAGTTCTTTGTTTCTTATTTTATTCCAGTATAAAGGTCCTTAATCTTACAATTTCAGTAAATAACGATTTGACATGTCGCAGTAGTGAACAATCGAGCACGCCGGCAAACATAAATTGATCTGAATATATTTTTATGACACACAATAACTCGTCGCAGAATGCCAAACTCCCCGTGCACTCATAAACAAGTCTGTTTTCCCGCTCGCTCGCGAGTTGAAATTCATGGGTGTATGCCCCCCTGCCGCGGTTCAGTGACAAATATACACAAGAAAGATGTGCATCGAACACAGTACACACGCTCGCATGCTCGTAAATTTCGAATCGTCGTAAAAGCATTCGCCGGGTTTAAAAGCGCAACTTAATCACCAGGTAGTTGATTAAGCGGGAGGGGTGGGGCACAAAGGGTGCTTTTTAAAAAATGCAAACAATCAACCGGATTGCGACGGACGTGTTCGCATGAATATGCAGCAGCAGCACGCCCCACCGGCCGCTTTGTTGCTAACAGTATTGTTCCAAATCGGGAAATTGTTCGCGTCTTCGCGACGACGACGACGACGACGACGGTGGTGGTAGCGCGCCGCCCCCCCCTCAGCACAGTGCATTATTCAGAAAGGGCGCGCTGAATAATTAAAAGGCGCAGCGAAATTGTTTCCGGTGCCGGTGGAGTGGCGGCTTTTTTTTGCTTCCCCCACACTTAATTTCATTAATGGTAGAAACTTCAATTCGACAATTCTGACAGGTGATTTTTTACAAATACTTGTAGTAAAATAAAATAAAATGTAATATTAAGAAACTATAGTAATATTAGCAATAAATATCATAGTTTGATAGTAAAGGGCCATTTACAATATCTGTCACGGTAACAATTAACAATTACAATTACAACTTAATGCAATCGAGCATTATTTAACTGTTATTGCTATTTATAAACCACCATGAAGTACAATTCTTCTTGTTACTGTCTGTTTGGTAAGTAATCATTTCTAATCGTAATTACCACCATTGCACTATCCCTAACAATAAAAAGCGTGAATTAATCAATCAATACCCCCTCACAAACAGCTCACACAATTAAACGATATCAAAGAAAACTTAATGGCGCCACTGTTTTCCTGTTCTCGTGACGATCGCAATTAAGCACGAATTAATTACAATAAATTTTAATTGCCGGCGTTTAATTTAACACGAGTTTTACTGGCTACGGCTATTATACAATTTTTTCCCTTCCCCGCCCTCCCCAGGGCTTTTTTTTTCTAGCCTCGCAGCGCACGAAGCTCGTCAACGCTAATGAACGCATCACGCCTCTTACGTATTCCCTGTGAAATTTGTGAAAAGCTCTTGTCGCGGAAAGCTTTCGTCCTGGGCATTTAATTGGCCCCGGCCTCATTAGCGGCGACCTTCGCCCATCGTCTTGAGCGATTTAATGCTGTGTGATATAAAAAAAACATAAACGGCGATGGGACGATTTAATCGGGTACAAATTGGCTGGGGGGTTATGTTACAAAAAACTAATATCACTTGGGTAATTCAGTTTTTTTCAGAGTATGTCAGTGCAAATTGTTCTTTATTTTGTATGTATCTGTAAATAATACAATGAAATATTTTGATTTCATAGTGTTTAAATGTTATTGGTTAATTAATTATAACTTTTTATTGTTAGTGCATTATTATATTTTGTAATTTTTTTGTATTGCTATTTAGTATATAAAGTCTTAAGGTCATTTTAGACCAGACAATTTCTTGAATCATAAGTTTTTTAAAGGTCGTTTTAGACAAGACAATTTCTTAGCTCAAAAGTTGTACGAGAAATGAATTCATATATTCTCCTCCCATACAATTTGTCCTTGACAAATAGAACGCGTTATATTTTTCCATTCGTTCTCCAAACCAATTCAATATTTTATATAATTTTCTGTATGATACGAGACAATTTAGATTGTCTCGCTAACTTTTGAGTCAAGAAATTGTCTTGTCTAAAACGACCTTAAGAAATGAATTAATATATTGACTAAGATCTTGTCTTGTTTACTTGATGAATATGTATGAAACGAAACAATTTCAGGAATAAGAATCGGTCCACGATCATGTAGCTCCACATAAAAGTTGTCCTGGAAGAGGAATCTACAATCCAATTCAATATATCAAACAATTTGCTGTATGATAGTAGACAATTTAAATGAACTAATATCTTGACTAACTTTTGGTTCAAGAAATATATATATATATATATATATATATATATATATATATATATATAAATTATATTTTTTACGTATGATATGCAATAAATTATTTAGTAAAATATTAGCACCTGTAAAATTTCCCACACCGTACTAATATCGTCATGCCACAAGACTATTGAAGACTATATGTAGGTGATATTAATTTAATTAGCGTCTAAGCGACGGCTACTTGATCGTCCCCATTTCAAGCGTCGTCCAATTATTATTGATTACCAATTTCTGGTGTCATCTCGAGTTATGGGTGTCTGCCGTGGCGATGAGGGGTTGCGAATTATTAACGCGTTAGCAGCTAAAATATAAATTACTATTCGAGAGCCATGAAGTGGGTTGATCAATTTTGAAATACTAATGCACTTTTTATGAAGATAAGTGCTTTTTACATTAAATATAGAATTAAATAATATAGCGAAATTTGTCTCATTTTAAATCTCACAATATGCAAGTAAACATTGCATTATAGATTTGTTAGATATATTTTTGTAGTAGTATTAACAGGTAACAAATAAATCTCTATATATATACTTGTATTTCATGATTGAAAGTGGTATGACCAAAAACCACTTTCAATCATGAAATACTACTATATATATATATATATATATATATATATATATATATATATATATATATATATATTTAAATTTCCAAAGAGAAAACCACAAAAATATTGGCAAATTTTTGAAATTTAATTTCATGATAGAAAGGGTTTTAGTCTTAGTTTGTATGTTTTTCCTCTCCAAAGCAAAAAAGACAAAAATATTGTAATAAAACTGTACCGTTTTGACGGTAAAGTTGAAGAAGTGAAGAAAAATAAAATAAAAATTGTGAAATCAAAATCACCGTTAGCCTGCAAGATAGACAATTTTAAAACAAATGAATAATCTTAATACATGTTTCCCTACAACAAAAGACACGTAACACGCATGCAGGACGATAGGATCGCCAAGATAGTCCGAGACGGTAAAACATACACCAAACGCCCTCTCGGCAGGCCACCGAAGAGGTGGAAGGACAGCTGGTCGTCGATATCACAGGAGCAGGACCCGGGATAAGCGTTTGGTCAAAACAAGCCACATGGCTTCCGAAAAGAAGAAGAAGAAGAAGAACAAAAGACAGACCCGTCACATTAGAAAATATAAAAGTGATAAAAATAGGTAAAATGCCAAAACTACCTCCGTTCAAAATTGGGGTCGTTCCAGACTGCACTGAAACTTATGTCGAGTGATAATATACAAACCGTTTTTTTGATAATTTTGGCCCAAAAATAAAGTTTGAATGTTTTTATTGCTGTTTTAAAAATCACAGATTTAAGAAATTTTAATTTATGATATTATTTTACATTCTATATTTAATTGGGTTGAAAATAAACCTACTTTGATAATTTTCACCCCAAAAATTATGTCTGCAGGAAGGTTTTTATTAGACGAGCTGTTTTAAGTTAATCGACTGAATTATGAAAAATGATAAAAAATCAAAGATTTAAGAAATTTAAATTTATGATATTTTTTTAAATTTGATATTTAATTGGGCTCAGATTAAGCCACATTTTGATAATATTCACCCAAAAATAAAGTCTATAGGAAAGTTTTTATTCTACGAGCTGTTTAAATTAATGGACTGACTTATAAAATATGTTAACAAATTAAATATTTATAAAATTTAAATTTATGATTTTATTTTACATTTTATATTTAATTATGCTCAAAATAAACCATTTTTTGATAATTTTCACCTATAAATAATGTCGCCAGGAAGGTTTTCATTGTACGAGCTGTTTTAAATTAATCGACTCAGTTATAAAAACATATATAAACATCAAAGATTTAAGAAATTTAAATTTATGATATTTTTTTTTAGTTCTATGTTTAATTGGGCTCAAATTAAGCCGTATTTTGATAATAATCACACAAAAATAAAGTCTGCAGGAAAGTTTTTATTGTACGAGCTATTTTGAATTAATCGACTGAGTTATAAAAAATTATTAAAATATAAAACATTTAAGAAATTTGAATTTATGATATTGAAAATATTCTATATTTAATTGGGCTCAGATTAAACCACATTTTGATAATATTCACCCAAAAATAAAGTCTATAGGAAAGTTTTTATTGTACGAGCTGTTTTAAATAATCGACTGACTTATAAAAAATGTTGAAAAATCAAAGATTTAAAAAATTTTAATTTATGATTTTATTTTACATTTTATATTTAATTATGCTCAAAATAAACCATTTTTTGATAATTTTCACCTAAAAATAATGTCGGCAGGAAGGTTTTTCATTGCACGAGCTGTTTCAAATTAATCGACTCAGTTATACAAAATTATAAACAAAATCAAAGATTTAAGAAATTTAAATTTATGATATTATTTTTAATTCTATATTTAATTGGGCTCAGATTATGCCATATTTTGATAATAATCACACAAAAATAAAGTCTGCAGAAAAGTTTTTATTGTACCAGCTGTTTTAAATTAATCGACTGAGTTATAAAAATGATTAAAAAAATAAAGATTTAAATTATTTAAATTTATAATATTATTTTACATTCTATATTTAATTGGACAAATTATAAAATATTTTTTGATAATTTTCACCCAAAAATAAAGTCTATAAGAAAGTTTTTTTTGTACGAGCTGTTTTAAATTAATCGACTGACTTATAAAAAATGTTAAAAAATCAAAGATTTAAAAAAATTTAATTTATGATTTAATTTTACATTTTATATTTAATTATGCTCAAAATAAACCATTTTTTTTGATAAGTTTCACCTGAAAATAATGTCGGCAGGAAAGTTTTCATTGCACGAGCTATTTTAAATTAATCGACTCAGTTATAAAAAATTATAAAAAAATCAAAGATTTAAGAAATTTAAATTTATGATATTATTTTTAATTCTATATTTAATTGGGCTTAGATTAAGCCGTATTTTGATAATATTCACCCAAAAATAAAGTCTGCATAAAAGTTTTTATTGTACCAGCTGGTTTAAATTAATCGACCGAGTTATAAAAATGTTAAAAAAAAAATAAAGATTTAAAATATTTAAATTTATAATATTATTTTACATTATATATTTAATTGAGGTAAAAATAAACCTACTTTGATAATTTTCACCCCAAAAATTATCTCTACAGGAAGGTTTTTTATTAGAAGAGTTGTTTTATGTTAATCGACTGAATTATGAAAAATGATAAAAAATCAAAGATTTAAGAAATTTCAATTTATGATATTATTTTACATTTTATATTTAATTATGCTCATAATAAACCATTTTTTGATCATTTTCACCTAAAAATTATGTCGGCAGGATAGTTTTCATTGCACGAGCTGTTTTAAATTATTAATTGACTGAGTTATAAAAAATTATTTAAAAAAATCAAAGATTTAAGAAATTTCAATTTGTGATATTATTTTACATTATATATTTAATTACACTGAAAATAAGCCATTTTTTGATCATTTTCGTCCAAAAACAAAGTTTGCACAAAAGTTTTTATTGTACGAGCTGTTTTTAATTAATCGACTGAGTTATAAAAAAAATATTTAAAAAATCAAACATTTAAAAAAATTAAGTTTATGATATTATTTTACATTCTATATTTAATTGTGCTCAAAATAAACCATTTTTGATCATTTTCACCTAAAAATAATGTTGACAGGAAGGTTATTATTAGACGAGCTGTTTTAAGTTAATCGACTGAATTATGAAAAATGATAAAAAATCAAAGATTTAAGAAATTTAAATTTATGATATTACTTTTAATTCTATATTTAATTGGGCTCAGATGAAGCCACATTTTGATAATATACTCCCAAAAATAAAGTCTATAGGAAAGTTTTTATTGTACGAGCTGTTTTAAATTAATCGACTGAGTTATAAAAAATTATAAAAAGTCAAAGATTTAAGATATTTAAATTTATGATATTATTTTACATTTTATATTTAATTGTGCTCAAAATAAACCATTTTTGATAATTCTCACCCTAAAAATAATGTCGACAGGAAGGTTTTCATCGCACGAGCGGTTTTAAATTAATCGATTGAGCTTTAAAAAATTATAAACAAAATCAAAAATTTAAGAAATTAAAATTTATGATATTATTTTACATATATATATATATATATATATATATATATATATATATATATATAATTGAGCTAAAAATAAACCTACTTTGATAATTTTCTCCCCAAAAATAAAGTCTGAAGGAAAGTTTTTAATGTACCATCTGTTTTAAATTAATCGATTGAGTTGTACAAAATTATAAAAAAATTAAAGATTTAAAAATTTAAATTTATGATATTATTTTACATTTTATATTTAATTATGCTCAAAATAAACCATTGTTTGATAATTTTCATCTAAAAATAATGTCGGCAGGACGGTTTTCATTGCACAAGCTGTTTTAAATTAATCGACCGTGTTATAAAAAATTATAAAAAAATCAAATATTTAAGAAATTTCAATTTATGATATTATTTTACATTATACATTTATTTAGGCTCATAATAAGCCATTTTTTGATCATTTTGGTACAAAAACAAAGTCTGCATAAAAGTTTTTATTGTACGAGCTGTTTTTAATCAATCGACTGAATTATGAAAAATCCTAGATTTAAAAAATTATAATTTATGATATTATTTTTACTAACCAAACTATGCCCGTCCACTATTTCAAACGACTTGAACTATGCACTAGACTGTTATCCGTTACTTTCTATCGTTAAATTATTGTCATTTATTAATTTAAGACTAATTAAAAAGATATATGTGAAAAATAATGTAATGCATAGTTCAAGTCGTTTGAAATAGTGGACGGGTATAGTTTGGTTAGTAGGGGACGCCCGCCCACCCCACCTTTGTTCGCATAGTTTTTCTATAGGATAACACTCTGCTTGGAATAGTTTAAACAATATAAAACGTCTATATCGATTGAAAAAAGAATGTGAGCGAAGGTGGGGTGGGCGGGCGGCCCCTACCAACCAAACTATGCCCATCCACTATTTAAAATGACTTGAACTATGTACTACATTGGTTCACACATTTTGTTTACGAATTAGATGTAAATTAACAAATGGAATTAATTCAATAGAATATAAATTAATGGATAACAGTATAGTGCAGAGTTCAAATCGTTTGAAATAGTGGATGGGCATAGTTTGGTTGGTAGGGACCGCCCGCCCACCCCACCTACGCTCACATTCTTTTTTCAATGGATACAGACGTTTTATATTGTTTAAACTATTCCAAGCAGAGTGTTATCCTATAGAAAAACTATGCGAACAAAGGTGGGGTGGGCGGGCGGCCCCTACTAACCAAACTATACCCGTCCACTATTTCAAACGACTTGAACTATGCACTAGACTGTTATCCGTTACTTTCTATCGTTAAATTATTGTCATTTATTAATTTAAGACTAATTAAAAAAATATATGTGAAAAATAATGTAATGTATAGTTCAAGTCGTTTGAAATAGTGGACGGGCATAGTTTGGCTAGTAGGGGCCGCCCGCCCACCCCACCTTTGTTCGCATAGTTTTTCCATAGGATAACACTCTGCTTGGAATAGTTTAAACAATATAAAACGTCTATATCGATTGAAGAAAGAATGTGAGCGAAGGTGGGGTGGGCGGGCGGCCCCTACCAACCAAACTATGCCCATCCACTATTTAAAATGACTTGAACTATGTACTACATTGGTTCACACATTTTGTTTACGAACTAGATGTAAATTAACAAATGGAATTAATTCAATAGAATATAAATTAATGGATAACAGTATAGTGCAGAGTTCAAATCGTTTGAAATAGTGGATGGGCATAGTTTGGTTGGTAGGGACCGCCCGCCCACCCCACCTACGCTCACATTCTTTTTTCAATGGATACAGACGTTTTATATTGTTTAAACTATTCCAAGCAGAGTGTTATCCTATAGAAAAACTATGCGAACAAAGGTGGGGTGGGCGGGCGGCCCCTACTAACCAAACTATACCCGTCCACTATTTCAAACGACTTGAACTATGCACTAGACTGTTATCCGTTACTTTCTATCGTTAAATTATTGTCATTTATTAATTTAAGACTAATTAAAAAGATATATGTGAAAAATAATGTAATGCATAGTTCAAGTCGTTTGAAATAGTGCACGGGCATAGTTTGGCTAGTAGGGGCCGCCCGCCCACCCCACCTTTGTTCGCATAGTTTTTCCATAGGATAACACTCTGCTTGGAATAGTTTAAACAATATAAAACGTCTGTATCCATTGAAAAAAGAATGTGAGCGAAGGTGGGGTGGGCGGGCGGCCCCTACCAACCAAACTATGCCCATCCACTATTTAAAATGACTTGAACTATGTACTACATTGGTTCACACATTTTTTTTACGAATAAGATGTAAATTAACAAATGGAATTAATTCAATAGAATATAAATTAATGGATAACAGTATAGTGCAGAGTTCAAGTCGTTTGAAATAGTGGACGGGCATAGTTTGGTTAGTAGGGGCCGCCCGCTCACCCCACCTTTGTTCGCATAGTTTTTCCAATTTTTTTACGAATTAGATGTAAATTAACAAATGGAATTAATTCAATGCAATACAAAAAAAGGAGACAACAAAAACTGAAATAATTACAGGGAAATATCACTAATATGCACAACTGTTAAAATGTATGAGGTTGTACTAGAAAGTAAACTAAGACAACAAACAGAAATAACGATGGATTACATTCTATATTTAATTGGGCTGAAAGTGTAGCCTAGATGGCGGGAAAATTTCGGATCAAATAGAACCTGGAAAGCTAAAGGGCTTGGCAAAATTTTGCAACTTTGAAAATTTTATTTCATGATAGAAAGTGGTATTTGGTCTTATTTTGTAGGTCATCCAAAGAGAAAAACACAAAAATATTGTTAGAAAGTGGTCTTATTTTATAGGTCTTTCATTTCCAAAGAGAAAATCACAAAAATATTGATATATAGAGTGATAACAATTTTTTTGTTTTGTTTTCTTTAATTTCCAAAGAGAATATATATATATATATATATATATATATATATATATATATATATATATATATATATATATTCTCTCTAAAACAAAAGACAAACCGGTTAAATTATACATTATAAAAGTGATACAAAAATAATTGGGATGGCAGAGACAGCACCAGCTAAAAGAATATGGAGAGCGAATATCAAAAACAAGCAAAAAGGAAGAAAATGGGATAAAGCTATATCGGAACTATTAGAAGGGAAAGGAAAAAACTGGAAGGAAGCAAAAGAACTGGCAATAAATAGAAGAGAATGGAAAACATTTATAAAATAATAGAGGATAATTCAAACCTTTACACCACACTGTGGTAAAAAAAGTCCAGCAGATATATAGTAACTGACAATTAAAGGAAATATTTGACAAATTGATTTCAAAGTTTCCATTGTGCCGTCGTGCAGAAGACATAATGCCTCATGTATATTTAAAACAAATGAACATTTAGTATGCCAATACTTGAAGAACCCCCGCCCACCCACGCGCCGTTTTATTAATAGCACGCCACACGAATCGATTGCAATCCATAAATTATACAGCGCGCGGATGATATCGAAATCAATAGACACTCGGATGTGGCACAAACACGCGCGCCGTCTCCACGCCAAAAGCAATCTACCCCCTTTGCATAATGCAACCCAATTATAATTGTTAGTCGATTATTATTGGTACTAGCGCTGTCTTTGATCGAATGAAAGAATGCACAGCGGCAGCACTCGCGGAATTGTAAATTTATTATGGCTAATATAAATACAATCCCCTTCAACCCCTTTCATGCTTCAAATATACTAGCGGTAATGTTTTAATGCAATCATATAATGCGGTTAGATGATGCTAATTCCGTATGTCGACAAATGAAAGGCGCTCTTCAGTCACAAGTTAATTAATGTTGCTAAGATTTGCAGATTTATATCTCTGAAAGATATTTATCACATAATCAATTAAAATTTCTTGACTGTAGGTAGATTTAAATAGATTTGTACATACAAATTAAAAGCACTTTATCATACAAATATATATTAAATAAGGATAAATAAAACGATTTTTTACTGTTTTTTTTTATCACACTTCAGTTACACGTTGCAACTTGTTTCGGCTAAACTCTAGCCATTTTCAAACAAAGTAAAAAATTGTTTTATTTATCCTTTAAAATGAATTATCACAAAGTAAACGCCTTAACAATCCATTATTTTATATTAAATAAGTTTGAAGGGCGATTTTAAGGAATGTCTGTGAGTTGAAATCTTACCCTCGAGGGGATTTGAGCAGTATCAGTTTGACAGGGCGCGTCGGTATGGAAATACCGAGCGTAGTCAACAGGGACTGCTTTCTCAATTAATATAATTATCAGTTATTGTATAATCAGTGCTTTAAGTTAGCTACTCAGTTGTTAATAAAATGTGTTAGCTGATATACATATACATATACATATACATATACATATACATATACATATACATATACATATACATATACATATACATATACATATACATATACATATACATATACATATACATATACATATACATATACATATACATATACATATACATATACATATACATATACATATACATATACATATACATATACATATACATATACATATACATATACATATACATATACATATACATATACATATACATATACATATACATATACATATACATATACATATACATATACATATACATATACATATACATATACATATACATACACATACACATACACATACACATACACATATACATATACATATACATATACATATACATATACATATACATATACATATACATATACATATACATATACATATACATATACATATACATATACATATACATATACATATACATATACATATACATATACATATACATATACATATACATATACATATACATATACATATACATATACATATACATATACATATACATATACATATACATATACATATACATATACATATACATATACATATACATATACATATACATATACATATACATATACATACACATACACATATACATATACATATACATATACATATACGTATACGTATACATATAAAAAATTATTTAATTTTCTCTACGATGATTGAAATTTTTACTATTATTACCAACGTATTTCATACAGCTACAGTCTGCTTTGAATTTGCTTAACATTATTAGCCGCGAATTAGATTTAATTCGATTGCGCGCCAGCTCGTGGCTGGTGCATGAGGAAAAAAAATGATAAGAAAACGGGGCAAAATTGAAAATTTCCATCTCGCGAGAATTTCCGTCACGGGAGCGGCGCAATTTCCGTTGGCGGCAAGATTTTTGCGAGCATTTCGGTTTAATTAATCGCCGCAGGGCAAATCGCTGTGAAATTGTCCACCAAAAAAAATGTGTACATTATAGAGAAATTTGTGCTAATATATTTTTTATAGTTCTGGTTAGTTTGGAGATAGGAGTGTAAACACAGCTACTTATAACAGTTAAATACAAATTTCACAATTTTAACATCGATAAGGCTGAAAGACCACGGTCGATGGCCTCTTGTACATATATGTATATCTTGTATGTATGTATGTATGTATGTATGTATGTATGTTATAATAAATATATTTTCTTCTTCTTCACACACATTATATTAATTAAATAAATTTCGCCAGCCATCACAATTGACTAATAGTTCTATCTTTTGTTTATGTTTTTTTATTGTTCACCTTTTGGAAAACATGAAATTAAATTAAAAGAACTATAGTATAAACAGTAATCATAAAATTTCATTATATATATATATATATATATATATATATATATATATATAAATAAATAAATAAAATATAATTACTATGTTTTAAAGGCGATTGGGTTTGTTTTAAGTGAAACACATTCTAAAGTTGTATCGGTGTAACTTGAAAAATAGTGAAATTTCATTCTCACAGGTTCATATGTATGTATGCATTCGAATAGAATATAAAATGGCAACAGTATTAATTTCGATCCGCCCCAATGGCACAGTGACCCATTTCTCATCCCCCTCGTTCAGCCGAAACAATCCCCAACCACCTACACGGCCGGCAAGTTCGGGTTTTCCGTTTTCGCACGCGAATTTAAAAAGATTTGCGGACATGCAACAGCGGTGTAACCTTCGCCCCCCACTGGATTAAAATTAACCCGACAGTAAATTACACCTATTACAACAAATGTAATTTTAACCGGCGACATCCTGATTATTGCACATAACCACGCACCTTCCAACTCTTTTTTCAAACTTTTTATTATTGCGATTGTAACTAGTAATTTATTTACGCATATTTTTGTATCTCAGTTTCAAATTGGGCTAGCAGATTGAAGCAAACTAATCGATTCAACCAATGCATGATAAATGCTCAACAATGTTTTTTTCTGCTAAGAAGTTTTTTAGGTCGTGAAATTAAAAGGCTAAGGGCCGTTTCTACAATTGACTTTTAACTGGAGTATTAAGCTATTCGTGGAATAAGTTTGAGATATTGGCATTAAAATCTCAAACTTATTCCACAAATAGCCTTATTCTTCGGTTAAATGGCAATTGTAGAACCCGCCCTTAATTCCTTAACCTTTATACATTAACTTGTTGTGCATGCCAATACCATAATATTTTTATAACGGTGAGTACAGCCCCCGCCTCTGGGTTATGTGCCCTATGTAGACCAGGGCAATAATCAGGATATCGCAGGTTAAAATTACATTTGTTATAATAGGCGTAATTTACTGTCGGGTTAATTTTAATTCATATTGTGCCTTATACAATTTGATCCTAGTTAGATTACTGATGCTTTTCAGTAGACCTAACCAGGAAAAAAAATAAGAAAATACCAACTATACAAATCTTAGATATATTTTAGTAAAGGTCGTTTTAGACAAGACAATTTCTTGACTCAAAAGTTAAGGTCGTTTTAGACAAGACAATTTCTTGACTCAAAATTTAGTCAAGATGCGAGACAATCTAAATTGTCTCGTATTATAAAGCAAATTATTTGAAATATTGAATTGAATGATAGATCGAATTGAAAAATATAACGCTTTCCATTTGTCAAGGATAAATTGTATGAGAGGAGGATATATGAATTCATTTCTTGAACAAATTTTGAGCTAAGAAATTGTCTTGTCTAAAACGACCTTTAGTCAAGATGCGAGACAATCTAAATTGTCTCGTATCATACAGCGAATAATTTGAATTATTGAATTGGATGGTGATCGAATGGAAAAATATAACGCGTTCTATTTGTCAAGGATACATTGTATGGGAGGAGGATATATGATTTCATTTCTTGAACAACTTTTGAGCTAAGAAATTATCTTGTCTAAAACGACCTTAATGCATTCTGTGTTTATGTCTCTGTACGCTTTAGTTTCAAAATATTTCCTTAGGACACTGTCAAAAATTTCTTTATTTGTTACTGTCAAATAGTTTGTGTCGTTAGGTAAAGGACATTTTATTGAATATTGTAACACACACCTTATCACGTAGTGATTTGATATGTTTGTTATATAAATATTCAAAATCCAATTTTATTTTTATTAATTGCAATTATTTTAAATAGGATTTATTATAATTTAAAAAAAATGGATTTATTACAATTTTTTTAAACTTAAAAATGTGTTTCATTTAAATTTTCTATCACCTCGATTTTAATTTAAGGGAGAAATTAATACATAATAGCTCATTTTGAAGCTAAATAAACGTGTAATTCAACTATGTGATCATAATACTCAAAATCCAAAAATTGGATTTATTGCAATTTTTTATACAAAAAAATATGTTTTGTTTACATTTTCTTTCACCACGATTTTAATTGAAGGGAAAAATTAATAAATAATATCTCATTTGGAAGCTAAATTAATACGAAATTCAATTGTCTCATCACAATATTGAAAATGCAAAAATTGGATTTATTACAATTTTTTTAAACTTAAAACTGTGTTTCGTTTACATTTTTTATCACCACGATTTTAATTAAAGGGAAAAATTAATAAATTATAGCTCATTTTGAAGCTAAATAAATTTGAAATTCAATAGACTTATCATAATATTGAAAATCCGAAAATTGCATTTATTACAATTTTTTAAAATATAAAAATGTGTTTGGTTTACATTTTCTATCACCACGGTTTTAATGAAAGAAGAAATTATTATGTAACAGCTCATTTTGAAGCTAAATAAATGCGTAATTGAAATGTCTAATCATAATATTCAAAATTAAAAAAAATTGTATTTATTACAATTTTTTTAAACATAAAAATGTATTTTGTTTACATTTTCTATCACCACGATTTTAATTAAAGGGAGAAATTAATAAATAATAGCTCATTTTGAAGCTAAATGAATACGAAATTGAATTGTCTAATCATAATATTGAAAATGCAAAAATTGGATTTATTACAATTTTTTTAAACTTAAAAATGTGTTTCATTTAAATTTTCTATCACCTCGATTTTAATTTAAAGGAGAAATTAATACATAATAGCTCATTTTGAAGCTAAATAAACGTGTAATTCAACTATGTGATTAAAATATTCAAAATCCAAAAATTAGATTTATTAAAATTGTTTAAAACATAATAAAGTGTTTTGTTTACATTTTCCATTACCACGATTTTAATGAAAGGAAGAAATTATGAAGTAATAGCTCATTTTGAAGCTAAATGAATACGTAATTCAATTGTCTAATCATAGTATTCAAAATCCAAAAATTGGATTTATTACAATTTTTTTATAAAAAAAAATATGTTTTGTTTACATTTTGCTATCGCCACGATTTTAATTGAAGAGAGAAATCAATAAATAATATCTCATTTGAAAGCTAAATGAATACGAAATTCAATTGTCTCATCATAATATTGAAAATGCAAAAATTGGATTTATTATAATTTTTTTAAACTTAAAACTGTGTTTCGTTTACATTTTTTATCACCATGATTTTAATTAAAGGGAAAAAGTAATAAGTAATAGCTCATTTTGAAGCTAAATTAATACGTAATTCAATTGTTTAATCAATTTTGAAGCTAAATAAATTTTAAATTCAATAGACTTATGATAATATTCAAAATCCGAAAATTGGATTTATTACAATTTTTTAAAATATAAAAATGTGTTTGGTTTACATTTTCTATCACCACGGTTTTAATGAATGGGAGAAATTATTAAGTCATAGCTCATTTTGAAGCTAAATAAATGCGTAATTGAAATGTCTAACCATAATATTCAAAATTCAAAAATTGTATTTATTACAATTTTTTTAAACAAAAAAATGTATTTTGTTTACATTTTCTATCACCACGATTTTAATTAAAGGGAGAAATTAATAAGTAATAGCTCATTTTGAAGCTAAATGAATACGTAATTCAATTGTTTAATCATAGTATTCAAAATGCAAACATTGGATTTATTACAATTTTTTTAAACATAAACATGTGTTTTGTTTACATTTTCTATCACCACGACTTTAATTAAAGGAAGAAATTTATAAATAATAGCTCATTTTGAAGCTAAATGAATACCTAATTAAATTGTCAAATCATAATAGTCAATATTCAAAAATTTGATTATTTGCAATTAAAAAAAAATGTATTTTGTATATATTTCATCACCATGATTTTAATTAAAAGAATAAATTAATAAATAATAGCTCATTTTGAAGCTAAATAAATTCGAAATTCAATAGTCTAATCATAATATTCAAAATCCGAAAATTGGATTTATTGCAATTTTTTTATACATAAAGATGTATTTTGTTTACATTTTCTATCACCACGATTTTAATTAAAGGTAGAAATTAACAAATAATAGCTCAATTTGAAGCTAAATAAAGTCGAAATTCAATAGTCTAATCATAATATTCAAAATCCAAAAATTTATTGCAATTTTTTATACATAAAGTTGTGTATTATTTACATTTTCAAACACCACGATTTTAATTAAAGGAAGAAATTAATAAGTAATAGCTCATTTTGAAGCTAAATGAATACCTAACTCAAATGTCTAATCATAATAATCAAAATGCAAAAATTGAATTTATTACAATTTTTTTAAACATAAAAATGTGTTTTGTTTACATTTTCTATCACCACGATTTTCATGAAAGGGAGAAATTAACAAATAATAGCTCATTTTAAAGCTAAATGAATACGTATTTCAATTGTCTAGTCATATTATACAAAATGGAAAAATTGGATTTATCACAATTTTTTTAAACAAAAAAATGTGTATTGTTTACATTTTCTATCACCACGGTTTTAATGAACAGCAGAAATTATTGATTAATAGCTCATTTTGAAGCTAAATGAATACGTAATTTAATTGTAAAATAATAATATACAAAATCCAAAAATTGGAATTATTACAATTTTTTTAAACATAAAAATATGTTTTGTTTGCATTTTGAATCACCACGGTTTTAATTAAAACAAGAAATTAATAACTAATAGCTCGTTTTAAAGCTAAATAAATTCGTAATTCAATAGTGTAATCAAAATATTCAAAACCCAAAAATTGGATTTATTACAATTTTTTAAACATGAAAATGTGTTTTATTTACATTTTTCTATCATCGTGATTTTAATGATAGGGAGAAATTAATGAATAATATCTCATTCTGAAGCTAAATGAATACGTGATTTAATTGTCTAATCATAATATTCAAAATTCAAAAATTGGATTTAATACAATTTTTCAAACATAACAATGTGTTTTATTTACATTTTCTATCACCACGATTTTATTGAAAGGGAGAAATTAATTAATAATACCTCATTTTGAAGCTAAATGAATACGTAATATAACTGTTTTATCATAATATTCAAAATTCAAAAATTGGATTTAATACATTTTTTTTTAAACAAGAAAATGTATTTTATTTACATTTTCTATCACCACGATTTTAATTAAAGGGAGAAATTTATAAATAATAGCTCATTTTGAAGCTAAATATATTCGAAATTCAATAGTCTAATAATAATATTCAAAATTCGAAAATTGGATTTATTGCAATATTTTATACATAATGTGTATTATTTACATTTTCTAACACCACGATAATTAATCACCACGATTTTAATTAAAGGACTAAATTAATAAGTAATAGCTCATTTTGAAGCAAAATGAATACCTAATTCAAATGTCTAATCATAATAATCAAAATGCAAAAATTGGATTTATTACAATTTTTTTAAATATAAGCATGTGTTTCGTTTACATTCTGTATCACCACGATTTTCATGAAAATGTTATTTAATGAAAGGGAAAAACTACTGAATGATAGCTTACTTTGAAGCTTTCTATAAATTAAAGTAGTGATAATTCCGATTTAGTTTGTGCGCCACTTTTTTGTAACTCAGTGTATATATAATATACAATGTATATGCAATAACATATGTTCTGAAACATATACAAATATAGAATAGTTGGCATAGAAAACAGTTGAAGTGACTAAGCTCTAACTTCTGTATGAAGAAAAAGTACGCAACGCTCTAATTACACGCTTCCAGTGTTTGTGTGCGGCACGTGCTGCACATCCCCGGGAGCGTAAATCAGGTGCATCGCCCCCTCCCCACCCGCTGGAGCAGGGGGCGGCGAGAGTACGAGCGCCACGGGGGCACATGGAGCGCGCGTACAACTCCCGGACACGGAGCCTGCGCGCCGGTCAAGGTCGGCGGCGCAGCGATGCCCCGGACCTCATCAAGGTCACAGGTGCGCTCGCCGCCGCCGCCACCGCCCCCCTTGCGTTCAAGACACACCGCTACTATCTCGCGAGCGAGCGTATCGATTTCGCGGGGCTGGGGGGGCCGGTAAAACAATCCGCGCGATGGCCTCGCCGCCCCTAATTACATTCCCGCCAGGTTTTTTTATGTGCTTCGCCGCCGCCGCCGTCGGTGGGGGGCGAGGGAGCGTCGCCGACCCACCGGCCGGCCTTCGGACGACGTAGTAATCACGTTTATGCGGTAATCGATGCGAAGGAAAATAAAGATAGCGACATCAATTCTTGAGGCTGTCATGCGAAAACAAACAAAAAAATAAGAGAATGAGATTGAGTTTTTTTTTGTTGGTCGGTTGTTACAATGTTATCATATAGTGTCGCCTTCTTTTGCAGATAAACCGTAGCATAAAACGTAATACTGACATTGGCTAAAGGTCGTTTTAGACAAGACAATTTCTTGACTCAAACGTTAGTCAAGATGCGAGACAATATAAAGTGTCTTGTATCATACAGCAAATTATATAAAATATTGAATTGGTTTGGAGAACGAATGGAAAAATATAACGCGTTCTATTTGTCAAGGACAAATTGTATGCGAGGACGATATATGAATTCATTTCTTGAACAACTTTTCAGAATGAGAAATTATCTTGTCTAAAACGACCTTTAGTAATTCTTAAATATCTTAAGGTCGTTTTAGACAAGACAATTTCTTAGCTCAAAAGTTATTCAAGAAATGAATTCATATATCGTCCTCCCATACAATTTGTCCTTGACAAATAGAACGCGTTATATTTTTCCATTCGATCTACCATTCCATTCAATATTTCAAATAATTTGCTGTATGATACGATACAATTTAGATTGTCTCGCATCTTGACTAACTTTTGAGTCAAGCAATTGTCTTGTCTAAAACGACCTTTAGTCAAAATGCGAAACAATCTAAATTGTCTCGTATCATACAGCAAATTATATAAAATATTGAATTGGTTGCTAGAACAAATGGAAAAACATAACGCGTTCTATTTGTCAAGAACAAATTGTATGGGAGGACGATATATGAATTCATTTCTTGAACAACTTTTGAGAATGAGAAATTATCTTGTCTAAAACGACCTTTAGTAATCCTTAAATATCTTATTCGGTATATACTTTTATATTTAAAAAAATATTCATTACTATTAGTTCCTTCTGTGTATATTTTCCTGTAACTGGGCGACTGTGAAATAAAATGTTATTATTATAATAATAATAACATATTATTATCCTTATTATTGCTTTATTTAGAGCCCTACTTTTTCTAGCACGAAACTTTTTCTGATTTACACGAGTGAAGTTTAAGCTAGCGCAATCTAGCATGAAACTTGTACTAGTTTCTTGACGAATCTAGTACAATGTAATTCACGCTTTAGTAACCGCTTGGTAATCCGAGGCTCATGGGCCAGCGATTTTATTGCGGCCCTTCAACGATTTTATTGCCGCCTTGCAAAGATTTTACATTTTGACTTTCATTCCTAGTGTCCCACTGTCTCATTGTGCCCTACATGTGTTAAATTAATTTCTAAAAATTATGCCGACATCATAAATACATCATTTGTGTAATTTTTATATTAGGTTTATATTCGATTTCTTGTAACTGCAATATGGCGGCCGCAATGAAATCAAAAAAACAAAACGTGTTTGCACAGGTTCAAAAAAATATAGCTACGTGGCTATAACTATAGTTATCTTTTATATTACACCGCGCGATCCTCAAGTAATACCCGCATTTCTATCTAATATCACATAATCCGTCTTATCTTTCTTTTTATGAGATTTTGTTGGCGGAGGAGGCGGAAATAAAACAGAGCGCCGGTTCGCCCGTGAAGACGCATTACACCTCGGTCACCTTAATTCAATTCTCCTGCGCGCCCCTCGTCCATCACCCCCCTTAAGCCATCTCGGCACGGCCGCCCACGCCTCGCCGCCACCTACCCAGCCCCCGTTTATTTGCTTTTAATCTCCCAGGTATTTGGATTGCCCTTAGAACAACCGTCCTCGTGCTTTAATAATTGACGCGACCTCTCGCAAACGGCTCGAGACGTTTCTCGTCTGCCGCTCGTTTATTTTACTTCTTATAGCTATTGCAATCTAACCCCTTTAATGTTGATGTAATTATCTGGAGGTGTTAAATTAACTGGAAAATAATAGCTCATACGTTATTTGTATAACACTTTAAAATTAGCTCTCTTATTATAGAAACTGTGATAAATTCTTTCTTTCTTGGTCTTTACCCTCTTGTACCCATGTTGGATGTCGAGGGTCTATGATAAATAATTAGTGTATATTTATTTTATAAATAGGTGAGCGTGAATTTTATTTGAATAGTACAAGGCAGAAAGAAGGAATGTCAGTGTAACTCTAGAAAACCAAATTTCATGTTTAGAGCACATTGCTTTAAGCATGAAATTTGGTTTTCTAGAGTTACACTGACATTCCTCCTTTATGCCTTGTACTCTTCATTTCAGTTCGTTGTTAGACAAACAGCCTGCAGTTCGCAAATGTGTATGATAACGCTTACGTCACCTCGTAAACTATTCGGTATTATAAGAATAATTCAGCGAATTACATTTAATTAGTCTAAATCACCCGGTAGTCGTGACAATACATATAAAAAAAATACTGTTTATACAAAATAAACTTGACACAACCCAATTGCGACCCGTAATTTGAAAATCACTTACTACTTGTTGCGGGTTTAATTCACGTTAGGAAATACACCCGTTGATGTCTTCAATTTACTTGCGCGGTGCTCCACCATTCCATCTCCAGCCCATATAAAGCACTGAATTTAGTTAACACACACAAAACACTGCTATCCTGACTTGAAATAACGACTTACACTCGCGACCCTAACGTGGTTTAAAAACGCGGACTAGTTTAGACGGCACTATTGGTTTATTTTGATTGAACAAAAGCTACACATGAAAACACCTGTAACATAAAAAAAAACAATATATTAGTAGGTATTATATAATTAGGGTTGTTTGTTACTTACATTGCCCCTCCAGCGAGTCCAGCTTGACTGTTGTGGGATTGTACTGCATTCGCTGCTAGGTGCAAAACACACGCGGATTTTTAAGCACGAGTTGATTCGCGACACGAGCTGTTTCGCGACACGAGTTAAGTCACAACACGAGTTGTTTCACGACACGAGTTGATTCACGATACGAGTTGATTCACGATACGAGGAGTTGATTCACGATACGAGAAGTTGATTCACGATACGAGTTGATTCACGATACGAGTTGTTTCACGACACGAGTTGATTCACGATACGAGGAGTTGATTCACGATACGAGAAGTTGATTCACGATACGAGTTGATTCACGATTCAAGTTGATACACGACACGAACTCATTCATGATTCGGGTTCATACGCGACACTAGTTTATACGCGAAACAATTTCATTCGCGACTCATACTAAAGCGAAACGAGTTCATTCGTGGCACGACTTGATTCACGAGACGAATCGATTTCCGACACGACCGCGTTTTTAACGAACGGAATTTCAAAATTTGATTACAAAAATCAGTTTTTGATACGGGAAATATTTTCCACTTTACATTGAAATATTTTAAAGTCTATTCCAATCGATCCATTATTAAAAATAATAATAATGTAACCAAATTGATCGAAGGGAACCGAATTAGTTTTGGTCTCACATTTACATTAAGAATACCTTTGCACCCTAAAAACACGGCTAAAACAGTTTTAATAAATTTCAATTCAGAATTTGTATGACCTCAAAATAAAAATTAATTAAAAATATTTTTGAATGCAAAATTAGATTGTTATCCGTAACTTTCTATGATTCAAATAATTTCAGGGATTCATTCATCATTAACATACTTCATTACACTTCCTCTGTAAGTATAAAGAAGTATGTTAATGATGAATGAATCACTGACATTAATTAAAGTTACGAATAACAATCTACAAACTTCAAGTACATTTACACCCTAAAAACACGCTGAATTAAAACAGTTTTTATAAATTTTAATTTAGAATTAGTTTGGCCTCAAAATAAAACTTAATTAAAAATATTTTTGATTGTAAAATTACACACAGAGAGAGAGAGAAAGTGTAAAGAAGTATGTATACACACGTGATGTTAGGAATGAATCAGTGAAATTAATTGAATCATAAAAAGTTACGGATAACAATCTAACTTTGCAGTACAAACTACTTCAAGTTGTTGAAATAGTAAATAGACATATCCTTTACGGATTTCCTCACATAAACTAAAATGATTTCAACTGATACGTGTTTAAACTTCATTACCATTTTAAAACAATATACTATATGTTTCGAGTTCTAAATTAGTTTGTAACATATATCGTACTGTGAGATGACAAATGTCGTAACTAAATTTTTTTTTTGGGATTAATGCATTTTAGTAGTAGTTTTATCATTGACTATAATGTTATCTAATTGTTTTAAATCATAATTTCAGTAGTAGCGTGAAAGTGATCGGAAATTATTTTAAAATATTGAAAATAAAAGAAATATGTAACAGCCATAATTATATATACAGATAATATTAAAATGATATTAAAATGAAATACATGCGCGAATTAATAATTTAAAATAAATAAATAAAATTTAAGAAAAAAATAATTAAAAGGGTCATGTTCTCAATGTAAATGTGATTAAGCCTGCTCACCTCGACAAGGTACTAATTCACCGAGCAGGATTTTTATAAATATAACAAATAAGTACGGATCTGTAAAGTAAACTGTACAGACGTGTTGTGAAGCCGCGTCGATTAATACCTATACAATAGGCGTCGACAGGCGAAACAACACAGGAGTGGTACGAGGGTGGTGAAACGGAATATTAGAATTGGTAAAGAAGTAAAAGATATGGCGAAGACGTACTAAATGAAAATGGGAAGAAAATGCTAGATTACTGTAAAATGAACAACCTAGTAATAACGAACACACTATTCACACACAAGAACATACACAAAACACATAAGAAGTGGTAAGCAGGAACGAAAAATCTATAATAGATTACGTTTTAATAGATTAAGGAAAAGGGAGCAAAATAATAGATACAAGAGTAGAGAGAAGCTACGAAATTGGAGGTGACCACTATCTAGTTGTGACGACAATTAAGTAAGACTGCCAAGACAGTGACAGAAGGATACAGCGACTAAATATATCAATAAACTAAAACACGATAAGATCATACAAACAGAGAAAAAGAACCAGCAATACAATATATGGAGAAAATAAAGGCGAAACTAGAAGTGAACTAAGACAGAAAAGAAGTAGAGGAAATTTGGAATAACCTTATGAGAAATATGCTTGAGGCAGGAAAAGAGATATGTAGTGTGAAGAAAAGTACAAACAAGAAATATTTCTTTACCAATTCTGCTATTGAAGTCACCCGCGACAAAAACTTCACCGTTGGCTGTTTCGGTTGTCTCGCTGAGTTGCTCCAAAAATGCTTCTTTGTGCTTCTTTATGCTTACTACATCGTATTCATTTGTGCCATATACTATAATTATTGACAGCCTGGTGGTCGGAGGACGTACGAGAGAAAACATAAGAAAAGAAAAAAGCATCGCAAAAATACCTAAACGACAAAAATAGTGAAAACTACAAAAAAAATATATAGAGACAAGAGGAAAATAGTAAAAAACTTAGGTTAGAATAGCATAAACCAGGGAATGGGAAAAGTTCGGGGACACAATGGAGAAAAACGAGAGGGTAAACCAAAAGCTACTTTATAAAACCCTAAAATATTACAGGAAAGAAAAAAGACAAGAAGTGAGATACATTCAAGACAAACAAGGAAGAATGCTGAAGGAAAACGAAAGAATATTAGAAAGATGGAAAGAATATTTTGAAGAATAACTAACCACAAATAACGACAAAGAACAAATGACAAGAATCAGAGACAAGAACAACACAGAAGCAGATACAGAGAGTATTAAGGAACAAGAACTACTAGAAATAATATGGGAATTAAAAATAAGAAAAGCAACACATTACAGGTGAAATGATCAAGCACCTGGTACCGGCAGATAAAGAAAAACTACTGAAACTACTAAACAACATATGGAAGACCAATATCATACCAAAAGACTGGCAAACAGCATTAATCGTACCGATATACAAGAACGAAATGCTCAAACTATAGAAGCATAACACACTTATTAGTGTTATGCTTCTATAGTTTGATAGAGATAAACACATTAGAAATGACCATAAACAAGAGAATAACAACAATAACTAGAAGAATCGCAATGCGATTTTAGGAAAGGAAGATCCACACAGGATAACATATTCACAATAAAACAAATCACAGAAAAAAGAACTACAAATAATAAAAACACATATTTAGAATTCATAGACCTAGAAAAAGCGTTCGACATGATCCCATGAAATAAATTATGGAAAATCCTGGAAGAGAGAAGTATAGAAAGAAATACAGTCGAATTAATACAAAACATATATAACAACAACACCCATGCAATAATACACAAGGGACAAACATCAAGAACATTTAAGACAACCACTGGACTAAGACAAGGAGGCGGGCTTAGTCCTACGTTATTTATCATATACGTGGATGAAATAATGAAGAGCATGAAACCAGAAATCAAAAAAGCAAATATAGGTTACAAAAACATGCAAGTAGTAAAAATATCGGAAGGAGCATTAGCTGATGATGTCGTAGTGATAGCAGAAAAGGAAGCTAATCTGCAGCACAATCTGAGTGTATGGAATAGGCATCTAGAAAATAATAGTAATATGAAAATAAATTATAACAAAACAAAAGTGATGATAATAGGAAACCGGAAAGAACAAATAAATATAAAGATAGAACAACACAAAGTAGAGCAAGTAGAACAATTCAAATACCTAGGAGTAGCATTGACAGAAGACTGAAAAATGGAAGGTAAATTTAGTAACAGAATAAACAACACAGTCAAAACATACCACGCATTGAGCAATATACTGATTAACAAAAAAGGGATGCAGCAGAAGTGCAAATATAAATATATACAAACCATATATTGATCTATACTGACATATGGATCTGAAATGGAAGGGAAGGATGATTGAGAGAGTGAATATCTGGGCTTTTTGTTTGACAGTGGAGGAGGATTTAGGGTGCATGTGAAATGTATGCAAGCGAAAGCGAGACTGGCTTGGGGGAAAGCGAGAAGGAAATGGGAGAGGATTGTGGGGCGGTAACTTCGTAATAGCGTGCAAGATCTGGGATGCGTGTGTAAAACCTATTCTGTTTTATGGAGTGGAAGTATGGGGATTGCGTGAGTGGGATGTGATAGAGAGAGAGAGCAAGGTTTGCTCCTGAAGAGTCTCTAGGTCTCGAAAAGGCAACACCGAGAGCAGTGCTGTTGCAGGAGACGAATCGTATGAGTATGTGGTGGGAGTCGTGTGTAAGGGTTGTGAAGTTTGAAGAAAGATTGCAGGAATTGGGCGAGGAAAGACTGGTTCGGGAGATATGGATGAGGTGTAAGAGTAGGACGGAGAATGGTTGGAGAAAGGATAGAGGAAGGATGTATGAAAGAGTGGGTATGTCTGAGGTTTGGGTAGAGGAGAAGCTGAGAGAAATGGGAAGCCTAGGAACTGAGGTAAGAGAGAGATTGAGAGATATTGAGTGGCAAGAACGGCAGACTAGAATGAATGAGAGCTCTTAGAACCCTGGCTACGTAGAGTGGCAAGTGCGTGGGAAACTCCCGAGTTACTTAGCCAGGGCAGAGTGGAGCAGGGAGGACAAGGTATGCATGGCAAGAGCGAGGTGTGGGTAGACGAGAAAGGGAGGAAAGTGTGGATGGGTCTGGGGTACACCGCGTGTGCGCTGTGTAGTAAGGGAAGCGACACGTGGTGGCACCTTAGCGAAGAATGTGAGGGTGTGAAAGCAGAGTGGGTGAGAGACTGTAGAAAGCTGAATGAATGGTTAAGCGAGAATGGGGAAGGCGTGAAAATCTGCAGGAGGCTGACGTGGGAGAGGAAAGTGGCGAGGGCAGAGGGAGCGGTGATAGATGAGGGGAATTTGTAATTTTTTGCGGAATATTACTTTTATTTATATTTGTATTTTATTTTTATATATTTTTGATGTGGTTTATGATGTGGAAGGGCAGTGAGGGATTCATATTGTATCAATTGTATTTGTACTAAAATACATTCATATTATTTTTTGTTACTATAAATACTGATATTTAAAAATATTGTATTGTTAAGTCGTCTACTTTGTGATAATTCATTTTAAAGGATAAAACGATTTTTTACTTTGTTTTTTATCACACTTCGGCTACACTTTGCTAAGCTAGTTTCGGCTAAGCTCTAGCCATTTACGAGCTCCTCCGATGACTGATACTCTACTCGAGTTTAATAACTATTAATACATTGAATAAGTTATGGAATATTCATGAATAGTAGGGTAAGAAACGTAATAAAATTACATACGTACATTCGAAATTTTATAATACAATCTCATATAAATTATCTGTGGTGAGGCATACGTATATCTGAGCAATTTGCATCGCATACATTTTTTTAGTCACGACTAGGTTAGTCACAGTTAAATATGGAACCAGAAAGAACGCAATATAAAAATAAGATGTAACTCTCTGTAAATAATTAATATAAGAACATCATTACCCAAAATATTCAGCTATAATAAAACTATTCAACTGAGTTATGTAATATATGTGCGTGCAATGTACGGAACATTTAGTAAATTCAACCTGTACACAATTAAACATATATGTCTGTGTATGCCGGTTGATAATATACATCAAGTATTAACAATAAATCTGCACGTACATACATACACATGTGATTTAACCAAGAAATTGTGTTATAAAAAAAACTTACATGGTCATTTTACACGAGGCTTCACCGGGTGAGATTACATGCCATACTACTGCAACAGGCACTGTTCACTATCACAATAATACACTGACGAGATGCACTTTTCAATTGTCACACTACATTTATTTAAACTCACAAATTTTAGATTAAAATGACGGGAAAATGCAAAGCGGGTACTGTCACAGCGGCGGCCGAACTGCAAAGAGCGAGCTGCGCGGGCTCGTTGTCAAACGTGCGCGTGTGAATCATCTTGAGCGGAAAGATTTGATTTTATATATTGTTTAAATTATTCTAATATTTATTTAAAAGGTTAATAATAATCATATAAGATATAACGGGTGTTTCATTATCTTAAATCACATGTGCAATAAAGCAATTAATAGTATGATAGTTGTGGTTTTAATAATTAAATTAATTATTAATAGTAAAATTATATATAAGTCAATTTAATGTACCAATTTTCAAAATGATGTTTCTAGTTAACCCTCTAATGCCAATTTTGAGCTTCAACTTTTGAAGAGTGTTTTTATTTAAACAGAAGCAACTACAGACTACTACAGATTTAAGAGTCTAAAGAGAGTTAATACAATATGCAATATTTAGTTTATATATTAAAAGCTTATGTTACTGTCGATTGCCTCTTGTACATGTATGTATATCTCGTATGTATGTATGTTACAATAAATATATCTTTTTCTTCTCTCTATGTTAGTGTCTAATGCTGCTTTCTGCTATCGCACCAGACACTTTCCAAGGCTGCTGACAGCTCGGATTGGCCGCACATAACTTCCCTTACGCCCGGTTTCTCCAACGAATCTTAACTAGTTTAAGACCGTCTTAATAATAAAGACGCTCTTAAAGCGTTGCACCAAACAAAAATCGGATCTTAAAACGATAAGACAGTCTTACATTGCAAGACTAAGTAAGATCTACATATGTTTAGTGCAACATAATAAAATTTATATATATATATATATATATATATATATATATATATATATATATATATATATATAGAGAGAGAGAGAGAGAGAGAGAGAGAGAGAGAGTTTATATAAGACGAGCTTTAAGGTCCAATTCACAAATAAGCGGGCGCAGGCGCGGTGTAGGCGAGGCACAGGCGCGACGTCGCACAGGCGATTATGATGTCCATATGCAGTGAAGGGGTGGACATTGCACCTTATGTTTACGTAGAGGCGGCGTGGAAGAGTTATGCCGGCACCGCGTCTTCGCCTAAGACACGGTAGACGTAGAGGCGAAAGGCATAACTCTTCTACGACGCCTCTACGTAAACATAAGGTGCAATGTCCACCCCTTCACTGCATATGAACATCGCAATCGCCTGTGCAATGTCGCGCCTGCGCCCGACGCCGCTTATGTGTGAATTGGGCCTAAGATTAGTTGAACAAACGTGACGAAAGTTTTTTATCGTTGCGAAAAAGTGTTCCTCATATAATTGATGACTGCTGATGTATGTATGAATGAATTTGTATTAAAATATTGGCTATCGGTACACCGACTCTTGGTACACCTGCTAAAGGTATGCCCGCCTTGAGACGTTGGGCATAGAAGCTATAAAATATTTAAATACATCGTTACATGCGATTAAACGTGGTCCGCCTTGAGGCGTACTTGGGCATTAGAGGGTTAAACACTGCTACAAGAGACGTAAAACTGTCATTAGTTATAAATTGCTAGTACTTGAAAATGTGTTTATAGTTATGGCTATAGTAAAAATGTATATATTAAAGATAACTTAAAGCATTGATTAATCATCACATAGATGTTTAACGTCTGTCAACGTCCTGCTGTTTGCGGTGGCGACCTACCGATGGCTCTGTTGGTCAACTTTTGACTATTTCAAACAGACGTTGAACATCTAGGTCATGATTAATCAATGCTTAAAGCACTACAACTATTCAAATTGAAGTTTTTCGCTAAATTTGGAACTGTAAATTCCAAACCACAATAGCATATATTTGTGGGGTTGAAAACACACAATTCTTTTCGTATTTACAGCATTAAATATTAAACAACCACCCCCTGCTATTGTCTTTCCATCCCTTGTTCTCCGATTCCATTGTGCTGCTTAACGAGATCAATTGATTTACACCGAACCGAGTGGCGAATTGGAAAAGTTGTAATAACCCCCTCGCGCACGTTAAGCGAGGGAGGGGGGCGGCTGTGCGCTCTCTAATGAAAGCGATATATTTTTAAATTTCAATTTGCCGGAAACAATTGGGGGGAACGGCACGCGAGGCAATAAAGCCGGGGCAATTAAACAAAACTACTCGGAATCGAACGCGGCCCCGCGCGCCATTAATTATTTTATAATTATAGGCGGTTTCTTCGCGAAACAACGCGGCGGGGTGGGAAAAGTTACGTCGTTTGGTAGTTGCGGAACGGAAAGGGTGGTAATTGCTGAGTGTGGCGCAGTAATTATGTTCGGGTTTGATCGAAAAAAGTTACCACAAACGTTATTAATAGATGATCATATATTTTTTCTATTGCACTATGGTGCATAGAAAATAATAATAGAAAATGGAGAACAAAAATTCAAACCACTGCAGAATTGTCTCACATTACCTTACACTTATTATTTAGAGGTTTTAAGGTAAATACCCTATAAAGATAGAAAGCAGACAAAAACTATCTTTCTAACAATTCCTAATAGTACAGCGTGACATCAGCATGTGTCACTAGTAGTATCTAGTAGTAGCCAAACGGACAGGGCGTATATCTTAAAAAAAACTTTCTATCTTTATAGTGTATTTAGCTTAAAACCTCTGAATAACTGTGTAAGTTAATTTGAGACAATATGCCTACAGTGGTTTGAACTTTTGTTCTCCATACATGTTCTACATACTCTACTATACTACTACTATACTACTACTATACTACTACTATACTACTATACTACTATACTACTATACTACTATACTACTATACTACTATACTACTATACTACTATACTACTATACTACTATACTACTATACTACTATACTACTATACTACTATACTACTATACTACTATACTACTATACTACTATACTACTATACTACTATACTACTATACTACTATACTACTATACTACTATACTACTATACTACTATACTACTATACTACTATACTACTATACTACTATACTACTATACTACTATACTACTATACTACTATACTACTATACTACTATACTACTATACTACTATACTACTATACTACTATACTACTATACTACTATACTACTATACTACTATACTACTATACTACTATACTACTATACTACTATACTACTATACTACTACTATACTACTACTATACTACACCAACTACCTTATAACTTTGAGTGTTTAAATTTATTTAAATATAGTATTATAAAGCAGTGAGGTTTGTACTAAAAATATTATATAGTGCTTGTCTATTTACCCGCCCCCTCTAAAATGATTTAAACGCCCTGCAAATTACCTCCCCGGGCAAACCTAGACCTCGCCTCGCTGCAACAATTTCCAAAGTGCAGACCCGTTCGTGTTTTCGGCGGATTTTCAATTTAAATATTTATCGCAACGCAACAAGATATAGGCGGACGAACTAAAGTGCATATCGATCTTTCAATCAAACAAGTGCGCGCTCGTAACAGCTTGTATTGTGTGCGCGCGGGGGGGCGGCGGGCGCAACAAAAGCATCGCAATGCATGCAGCGGGAGCGCACGGTATAATATAATTACGTGCATATAAAATGCCGTTTCTATATTTAGGGGCTGTTTGTTAAACTCATAATAGACGATTGTCGCACTCTAATTGCGGTTTGGTAGCTTCTTACAACTTGTTATCATTATAATACGGTTGTATAATCTACACTAAGCGTTTTGTTAGTATACAAAGACTTTACATTTGACTTTGTATAGTAATTATTTTAGTAATGTATATGTTTTAGGTAATTATCATATAAATACAACCTTTCAAACCACAAATTTATTTAAAACATGAAACTTAAAGGATTTCAATGGTATCCAGTTATTGGTTTAGGTTTATGTTTAGTTTAAGTAGGGTTTTGGACTGTTAAAATTTACATTAAATTCTGTTTCATTTCGTTTATTACTTTTTACCTAGTATTACCTAGTATTACCAGTATTACCTAGTATTATTTAGTAATACCTAGTATTATCTAGTATTACCTAGTAATACTCATTTTATTCTACATTATTTCTTCCCTTTTTAACGAATTAGGCGTAAATTAACAAATGGATAACAGTATAGTGCATAGTTTGAAATAGTGGACGGGCATAGTTTGGTTGGTGGGGGCCGCCCACCCACCCCACCTTTGTTCGCATAGTTTTTCCATAGGATAACACTCTTCTTGGAATAGTTTAAACAATATAAAACATCTATATCCAATGAAAAAACTATGCGAGCGAAGGTGGGGTGGGCGGGTGGCCCCTAGCAACCAAACTATGCCCGTCCACTATTTCAAACGGCTTGAACTATGCACTACACTATTATCCGTTATTTTCTTTGATTAAATTAATGTCATTTATTAATTTAAGACTAATTAAAAAATTATATGTGAAACATAATGTAATGCATAGTTCAAGCCGTTTGAAATAGTGGACGGGTATAGTTTGGTTGGTGGGGGCCGCCCACCCACCCCACCTTTGGTCGCATAGTTTTTCCATAGGATAACACTCTTCTTGAAATAGTTTAAACAATATAAAACATCTATATCCAATGAAAAAACTATGCGAGCGAAGGTGGGGTGGGCGGGTGGCCCCTACCAACCAAACTATGCCCGTCCACTATTTCAAGCGACTTGAACTATGCATTACATTATTTTTCACAGATATTTTTTTACTTAGTCTGAAATTAATAAATGACATTAATTTAATCAAAGAAAATAACGGATAATAGTGTAGTGTATAGTTCTAGTCGTTTGAAATAGTGGACGGGCATAGTTTGGTTCGTGGGGGGCGCCCGCCCAACCCACCTTTGTTCGCATAGTTTTTCCATAGGATAACACTCTTCCTGGAATAGTTTAAACAATATGAAATATCTGTATCCAATGAAAAAACTATGCGAGCGAAGGTGGGTTGGGCGGGTGGCCCCTACCAACCAAACTATGCCCGTCCACTATTTCAAACGACTTGAACTATGCACTACACTATTATCCGTTATTTTCTTTAATTAAATTAATGTTATTTATTAATTTAAGACTAATTAAAAAATTATATGTGAAAAATAATGTAATGCATAGTTCAAGCCGTTTGAAATAGTGGACGGGTATAGTTTGGTTGGTGGGGGCCGCCCGCCCACCCCACCTTTGTTCGCATAGTTTTTCCATGGGATAACACTTTTCTTGGAATAGTTTAAACAATATGAAATATCTGTATCCAATGAAAAAACTATGCGAGCGAAGGTGGGGTGGGCGGGTGGCCCCTACCAACCAAACTATGCCCGTCCACTATTTCAAACGGCCTGAACTATGCATTACATTATTTTTCACATATAATTTTTTAATTAGTCTGACATCAATAAATGACATTAATTCAATCAAAGAAAATAACGGATAATAGTGTAGTGCATAGTTCAAGACGTTTGAAATAATGGACGGGCATAGTTTGATTGGTGGGGGCCGCCCGCCCACCCCACCTTTCTTCGCATAGTTTTTCCATAGGATAACACTCTTCTTGGAATAGTTTAAACAATATAAAACATCTATATCTTATGAAAAAACTATGCGAGCGAAGGAGGGGTGGGCGGGTGGCCCCTACCAACCAAACTATGTCCGTCCACTATTTCAAACGGCTTGAACTATGCATTACATTATTTTTCACATATAATTTTTTTAATTAGTCTGAAATCAATAAATGACATTAATTTAATCAAAGAAAATAACGGATAATAGTGTAGTGCATAGTTCAAGACGTTTGAAATAATGGACGGGCATAGTTTGATTGGTGGGGGCCGCCCGCCCACCCCACCTTTCTTCGCATAGTTTTTCCATAGGATAACACTCTTCTTGGAATAGTTTAAACAATATAAAACATCTATATCTTATGAAAAAACTATGCGAGCGAAGGAGGGGTGGGCGGGTGGCCCCTACCAACCAAACTATGTCCGTCCACTATTTCAAACGGCTTGAACTATGCATTACATTATTTTTCACATATAATTTTTTTAATTAGTCTGAAATCAATAAATGACATTAATTTAATCAAAGAAAATAACGGATAATAGTGTAGTGCATAGTTCAAGTCGTTTGAAACAGTGGACGGGCATAGTTTGATTGGTGAGGGCCACCCGCCCACCCCACCTTTCTTCGCATAGTTTTTCCATAGGATAACACTCTTCTTGGAATAGTTTAAACAATATAAAACATCTATATCTTATGAAAAAACTATGCGAGCGAAGGAGGGTGGGCGGGTGGCCCCTACCAATCAAACTATGCCCGTCCACTATTTCAAACGACTTGAACTATGCACTACACTATTATCCGTTATTTTCTTTAATTAAATTAATGTCATTTATTAATTTAAGAATAATTAAAAAATTACATGTGAAAAATAATGTAATGAATAGTTCAAGCCGTTTGAAATAGTGGACGGGTATAGTTTGGTTGGTGGGGGCCGCCCGAACACCCACATTTGTTCGCATAGCTTTTCCATAGGATAACACTCTTCTTGGAATAGTTTAAACAATATAAAACATCTATATCTTATGAAAAAACTATGCGAGCGAAGGAGGGGTGGGCGGGTGGCCCCTACCAACCAAACTATGTCCGTCCACTATTTCAAACGGCTTGAACTATGCATTACATTATTTTTCACATATAATTTTTTTAATTAGTCTGAAATCAATAAATGACATTAATTTAATCAAAGAAAATAACGGATAATAGTGTAGTGCATAGTTCAAGTCGTTTGAAACAGTGGACGGGCATAGTTTGATTGGTGAGGGCCACCCGCCCACCCCACCTTTCTTCGCATAGTTTTTCCATAGGATAACACTCTTCTTGGAATAGTTTAAACAATATAAAACATCTATATCTTATGAAAAAACTATGCGAGCGAAGGAGGGTGGGCGGGTGGCCCCTACCAATCAAACTATGCCCGTCCACTATTTCAAACGACTTGAACTATGCACTACACTATTATCCGTTATTTTCTTTAATTAAATTAATGTCATTTATTAATTTAAGAATAATTAAAAAATTACATGTGAAAAATAATGTAATGAATAGTTCAAGCCGTTTGAAATAGTGGACGGGTATAGTTTGGTTGGTGGGGGCCGCCCGAACACCCACCTTTGTTCGCATAGCTTTTCCATAGGATAACACTCTTCTTGGAATAGTTTAAACAATATAAAACATCTATATCTTATGAAAAAACTATGCGAGCGAAGGTGGGGTGGGCGGGTGGCCCCTACCAACCAAACTATGCCCGTCCACTATTTCAAACGACTTGAACTATGCACTACACTATTCTCTGTTATTTTCTTTGATTAAATTAAGGTCATTTATTAATTTCAGACTAAGTAAAAAAATATATGTGAAAAATAATGTAATGCATAGTTCAAGTCGTTTGAAATAGTGGACGGGTATAGTCAGGTTGGTATCATTGATTGACATGTTTTAATTTTTTTCCCGATTATTCATTGGCCTTTTAGTGCAGCACACAAACTGACGTTTGGATCTTTTCACAATGCCCAAATCTAATTCATCAAATAATATTCTTCAAATTGTAACATTTTGTTCAATATCTTTTAAGTGTAGAGTGTAGAACAGCGATGATCTACACTCTACACTTAAAATATATTGAACATAATGAAATTTTACAATTTGAAGATTGATATTCATAGTCATATTATAGAACGCCTTATAACATACCGGCGGTTTCTGTTGGAAATAAATAAATAAATAAAATTGTATCAACTCATGAATATAATTGCATTACATATTTAATGTAGATTGCATAGTGCTAACAAAATTTAAAAATAAAAAATAAACAGTTGTGGTTCACGCCATACCACATATCCGCTAAATTATTAACACACCTGCAATTGACATAAATGTAATTGCCACACCGAACCACGCGCCCCGGGCTGCGCTTTTCAGGAAGTGGAACGGCGCCGCGCCGGGGCCGATCGGCGATGAATAATCGTTCGATTTAGGGGAGCGGATGTATAAAACTCAAAATAAACGGGGCTCGTTAATGCTAAGAACTCGGACGCGCCTTCTCCACTCCGCCAACGGCAAACCGAATCGATTTCGTGTCGATAATTGACCCCGTTTCGCTGAGGGATGGTGCGAGACGTCGTCGAATTTAATAGCTTGATGGCAAATTGAAAATGTAGTAGTAAAAACTATTATCTACAAACCATTACGAGTGAAAAAATGGCTTTTTCAAATCATTTATTTAATACCGAATATCCATGGAAAGAAAAACATTTTTTTTTGTAAACCAACTACTAAATATAGCTGACTCAACAATGGACAGTCGAAAATGGCGCGCTAATTCAAAATTAAAGGCACACTATGAATGGATATTTCGAAAAATAAAAGTCAAGAAGCAGAAACATATATATATATATATATATATATATATATATATATATATAACAAAATACAAGAAAAAATGCATATATCTGATTCTTAACTTTTATTTTTCGAAATATCCATTCATAGTGTGCCTTGAATTTTGAATTACGCGCGATTATATATATATATATATATATATATATAGCCAAAGATGGCAAGAAGTACTTCTCTCTCTCTCTCTCTCGCTCTATATATATATATATATATATATATATATATATATATATATATAGAGAGAGAGAAGTACTTCTTGCAATCTTTGGCTATCTGAATGAAGAATCACCAGATATATCAATATTAATTAATAATTTCTCAAACATTTGTGGGGATTAGGTGATATTTAAATCTCACAGTTGGAAAAACTAAATATTGTGAGATGTGCCAAATTATGTCCATATTTATTAGGCACTTATTGATGGTGAAAGCGCATCCTTAAAACATTTCAAAAAAACAAGACATAAAAATATACAGTGATCGTAAGTAACTCGTCGAAACGAGTAAAAGATTACACGGAATTGTATTGGCGATGTAATTCAAAGTTTCCACGAGTTTCTAACTGAAATAACTCTTCTGACATAAAACCGCATTACTAATTCATGCCCCGTTAACAATTACAATCGAATCGGCGCCCCATCGACCGCCCTCGCCGCCGCCATTAAAACTAAATTAGGCCGAATAAGTGAGTGGTCGTGCTCGTGAACGTGTACATTTAACACACACAAAAAACTCCTTACCAGAAATATACAAATTTATATTTAAATAGCGGAAACTTAACAGATATATAGAAATATAAAACGGTTGGCACATCAGTTAAGTCCTGGTTTCCTAGGAGAGCGGTCGCTCGTCATTTACACATCACAAAAATCATATTAAAAAGTGCCTTTCGTTTAACCACTCTGGGCTGGTACGGGCTTATTGTTTCTTGGTCTATTTGCCGCTTCCGATACGCGATTACAACCGGCGGTGCACGACCGCAAGACCTGAGTGATACTGCACGCCACGGGGGCGACTAGCAATGATAAACCATGTTAAACGAAAGCACCTTATGTATGTAATAACTCACAAATTTTCATAATAATTCATTGCGACTTTACAGTACGTTGAGGCATTACTCTGTATGGAAACCCGTATTCGTTTATATACACGTACAATTATGTATGTGGTGTAAAAATGACGTCAAATGCGGCCGCATTTAAGCTACCGCCCTCCTAGGAATCCAGGGCTTTACGGAAATAATAAAATCTTAATGTGAAATTAATACAATAGATAGTTTTAGATAGTTAGCTGGAGGGTAACATAGCTACAGACACTTAGGCCTCAAAATAGGCCCATTTTGGATCCCTTTAAGGCTACTACACCAGTCAATTCTGCGTGCAAGCAGCAAAATTCTGGCGGGTGAGGAGTTGCCAATGCTGGCCATAATAGGTCAGCACTCCCCTAGTATTAGATGCCTAGTGTTTACTAGAGCTGGGAGAGGCATATTACATGCTCTGCTGTAATATAATAGAAATTTATACAACTAACCCCCTAGGCGGAAAGTTAAACGCCACCTGGCGGCACCACTTCACGCTTATATATGAATATAAATTTATTATTTAAAAATAAATTAGTTTAAAATGCATTTTATTTTTCTTACAGGCACCTATTTCATCCTCTACGACTTCATAGACTTCTTCGAGAAAGATGGCCCGAGCTACCTGCAGAGGGACAAGTACCATGACATCGTCAATACGATATTCAAGAACATGAGCCGACTCGAAAGAGATGCTATTGTTTTCCAGGTAAGAAAACTTAATACACTATACATTTTGAAAGGATAATACTACTTAAATATCACACCTTAAGACGACAATTATAACTTCCAAAACATTTTTTTTTATAAATGCATTTTAAAGATTGCAGTAGTTTTACCATTGAGTATAATGTTATGTATTTTTTGTTTAAATAATAATTTGGTTTATTCAAAAAGAAAAAAAAAATCAACCATCAGAAACGTTTGCTATGAGATGTGTTGTAACTGCACTCCTTCATTAACGTTATTAGATAAACCTCTAACGACAGGAGAGAATTTACGTTTATAATTTATTTGATTTACAGTATACGGATTGGGAGCACGTCAGTGATGGTTATCTCAATCAGAAAATGATCGGTGATGTCGTGGGCGACTACTTTTTCATCTGTCCAACAAACTTGTTCGCGCAGGTAGCCGCGGAGCGGGGGATGAAGGTGTACTATTACTTCTTCACGCATGTAAGTACAATTTACAATTGAAGAGTACACGGCAAAGAGAGGGTTAGATGTTTTGTTGGCAACACTTGTATACCAGCTGTACGGTTTTATTGTAAAATCAGGTGGACCTACAGTTTAATTTATAAAAATCCTGCTTTGGCGAATTAGTACCTTGTCGAGGTAAGCAGGCTTAATCACATCTACATTGAAAATATGACCTGTTTAATTTTTTTTTTAATTATTTAAAATTATTAATTCACGAATGTATTTCATTTTAATATCATTTTAATCCTATCTGTACAAATAAGTGGATTCCGAACCATTAATTTTATAGTAAAAAAAGAGAGTCTAGAGTTGGTTTTTGTCACTTGTTTTTCATGGAAATTAGTAGTCAACTGTAAAAATAATAATTTTGCAACATGAAATGTTTTTACATGCCCCGCCGCTCCACTTTGTAGCCCTGCACATAGCATGATGTTTATACGCCACGTCACCCGGCGAACTGCCTCGCTTTATACTTGAGCGCGGCGGCGGCGCGTTTAAATAAATCGCCCGGATTCAATTGGGAACGGGGACGTAAAATTTTTCCAAACTGCCGCCAGCTATTTATTCCGCGTTTACTTTTACGAGCGCCGGGGTTTACGATCGGCGAATTTAAAGCGGGTTGGGGGGTGCGCGCATTGTTTCCCAACCCCATCGACGAGCTAGGGAGTGAGAGGCACCCCCCTATCAAACGCGAGGTGTTTATTTTTTCGCCCATCTTATTTTATTTGCTTCGTTTGATCTCGAGCCAGTGCGCTCGGATTTAGCGGATGAAACTGGAACAATTTCCGCGCGTGGCATTGCTAATGGCAGTGGGAAACGTTTTAATTAGGTTCCTCATTATCTTCTTGCCTTGGGTGGAGATGTTGTTGAAGGCGTTCCGTATGTATTTCTCATTAAGTGGGGCTTGGATTAACAGTTGAAAAAATACAAGAATTATATCATCATCAGTTTGCAAAATCGTTTAAATATAAAAATATTGAAAAAATTTCATCTAAACGTAAAATTTGGTTTTCTACAGTTTCAGTTTCTCCTTTCAGCCTTGTACTCAATTTGAATGCGTCTTTTAAAATAATATAAATTAAGGGAAAGCATACAACAATATCCAAAGTAAACTAAAATAGGTAAGAGAAAAGATTTTATTCACTGACGTTTCTCCTTACTGCTCTACAAGCCTGATCTTCCGCTTTCCTGTCACTGATGAATATTTTTGATCACTGTTTATTTACTGACCATTCCTGTTATATATATTATATCTTTATGTGACATAAGGGTAGAATCAGCCAACGAAAGTTGTTTGGAGCATTTAGTAAGAATTACATATGTGTATTAAAAAATTTATAGTATTGTAAATTTAATACCATACTATAAAATTAATGGTTCGGAATCCACTTTTTTGAACCAGATAGGATTAAAATAATGAATGAAATACATTCTCGAATTAATATTAATTTAAAATAAATAAATAAAATTTAAGAAAAAAAAATTAAACGGGTCATGTTCTCAATGTAAATGTGATAAAAGGCCAGCTCGCCTCGACAAGGTACTAATTCGTCGAGCAGGGTTTTTATAAATTAAACTGTAGGTAACTAATGTACGGCGTCGAATCCTAGACTTTATCAAAAAATACAGAGAAAAAACTGGAGGCCTTCGAATTATAACATATCGTCGTATCCCAAATATCCCATGGAAAGAACACATTAGTAACGAGGAGGTTCTGCAGAGAATGGACAAGGAACGGAAAGTATTGACCGCTGTGAAGATTAGGAAATTGGAATACCTCGGACACGTAATGAGAAATAGTTATTCCAGAATCAGTTGGAATATTCTGTACCTAGAATACTCCAACTGATTCTGGAAGGAAAGGTTCTGGGAAAAAGAGGCCCAGGAAGACGACGAATATTCTGGCTAAAAAATCTACGCCCGTGGTTTTGCATGACACCCCTGCAACTTTTTCACAGTGCAGTAGACAAGATGCAGATCGTGAGGATGATCGCTAATATCCGGAACGGATGAAGCACGCTAAGCAGAAGATGAACCTGTAGGTCCACCTATAGTGCCAATTGCCAGCACTATAGGCTGCCTTAGTGTTGACAACTGACACTACAGGTGGGCCTACAGTTTAACGTGGAATTCGAACCATTGGATTGTTTAAATGAGAATATGATTTCATATGCCAGGAGTGGCGTGAAAGTGGTCGGCAATTATTTAAAAATATTGAAAATAAAAGAAATATAACAGCCAAAATTATATATACAGATAAGATTAAAATTATATTAAAATGAAATACATTCGCGAATAAATAATTTAAAATAAATAAATAAAAATTAAGAAAAAAATAATTAAAAGCGTCATGTTCTCAATGTAAATATGATTAAGCCTGCTCACCTCGACAAGGTACTAATTCGTCGAGCAGGGTTTTTATAAATTAAACTGTAGCTCCCTGTATAGTGCCAATTGCCAGCACTATAGGCTGCCTATAGTGCTGGCAACTGGCACTACAGGTGGGCCTACAGTGCTGGCAACTGGCACTACAGGTTCGCCTACAGTTTAAGGGTGGGATTTTTTGATTAGGCAACTTGTGATGCACATGTAATGCATATGCGAAATGCGTATAAGAAATACGCACCGTTCTCTTTAACTACAACATAAATTGAGTTGCAAAAATACGTATACAAAAGAATAATGTTGCACGTATTTCGTAGTCTAGGTGGGAATGTCCAAAAATTATTTTTAATATGATAAAAAAAAACATATAGTGTAAAGAATTCTACGCAACGTTTGCGAATATGACCCTTATCAACATTTAATTATATTCCAATCTTTCCAGCATTAAAAATGAAGGAGATATTTATTTGCGCAGCAATTTTTGAAATATTATAATACTTATGGATGTACAGGGCATGATTATCTTGAATTTTCGATATATGATTATTTAATATGTATGGGAGTGATTAAACTACTAGATTGCTACCTTCTATACAGTCTAATCTTTAACATGCTATAACGACAAATTTTAGTCATCAATTCTTGCAAACTAAGTTTCAATACCAAGGATGAAGTGTTTTTATTGACTTGCATAAATTGTATGCCATTCCATGGCGTAGTTTTGTCTAAAAGCTGGAAACAATTACACAAGTTTCGCCATAAGGAACGTATAGGCTAAATCCCAGCCTTAACGTGAATTTTGAACCATTGGATTGTTTAGATGAGAATATGATCTCATATGCCAGGAGTGGCGTGAAAGTGGTCGGAAATTATTTAAAAATATTGAAAATAAAAGTCGAAATATAACAGCCATAATTATTTGTACAATTAGAATTAAAATGATATTAAAATGAAATACATTCGCGAATTAATAATTTAAAACAAATAAATAAAATTTAAGAAAAATATAAGTAAATGGGTCATGTTCTCAATGTAAATGTGATTATGCCTGCTCACCTCTTCAAGGTACTAATTCGCCTAGCAGGGTTTTTATAAATTAAACTGTAGGTCCACCTATAGTGCCAGCTGCCAGCACTATAGGCTGCCTACAGTACTGGCAACGGGCACTACAGGTGGGCCTACAGTTTAACGTGGATTTCGAACCATTGGATTGTTTAGATGAGAATATGATCTTATATGCTAGGAGTGGCGTGAAAGTGGTCGGAAATTATTTAAAAATGTTGAAAATGAAAGTCGAAATACAACAGCCATAATTATTTGTACAGATATAATTAAAATGATATTAAAATGAATACATTCGCGAATTAATAATTTAAAATAAATTAATAAAAGTTAAGAAAAATATAATTCAAAGGGTAATGTTCTCAATGTAAATATAATTAAGCCTGCTCGCCTCGACAAGGTACTAATTCGTCGAGCAGGGTTTTTATAAATTAAACTGTAGCTCTACCTCTAGTACCAGTTGCCAGCACTATAGGCTGCCTATAGTGCTGGCAACTGGCACTACAGGTGGGCCTACAGTTTAACGTGGATTTCGAACCATTGAATTGTTTAGATGAGAATATTATCTCATATGCCAAGAGTGGTGTGAAATTGCTCGGAAATTATTTAAAAATATTGAAAATAAAAGTCGAAATATAACAGCCATAATTATTTGTACAGATAAAATTAAAATGATATTAAAATTAAACACATTTGCGAATAAATAATTTAAAATAAATAAATAAAAATTAAGAAAAAAATAATTAAAAGGGTCATGTTCTCAATGTAAATATGATTAAGCCTGCTCACCTCGACAAGGTACTAATTCGTCGAGCAGGGTTTTTATACATTAAACTGTAGCTCCACCTAGTACCAGTTGCCAGCACTATAGGCTGTCTATAGTGCTGGCAACTGGCACTACGGATGGGCCTACAGTTTAACGTGGATTTTGAACCATTGGATTGTTTAGATGGGAATATGATCTCATGTGCCAGGAGTGGCGGACCTGTAAAGTAAACTGTATAGACGTGTTGTGAATTCGCGTCGATTAATACCTATACAATAGGCGTCGACAGGCGAGATAATGCAGGAGTGTTGCGAGGTTGGTGATAAAGGAATAATAGTGAGGAGAAACATAAAAAACAGAAAAGGAATAGTGGTGCAAGTGGCTGCAAAGCAAATAATAAGCGACACAGTAGAGGTTAAGTCGCCTCCGCGGAGAAGATCTGAGCGACGGGTCTAGCGATGCGCGAGACATAAAAAGCAGAGCAGGACTCAACATAAATCAAACAAACAAAACAATACAAAATAACAAAAGAAGTTGCATTAAATAAAGTGAAAAGCGCAAACAGGAAAGAATATAACAAGAAAAGAGTGAATGGCAGATAAAAGAAAGAAATCAGATTTAGACAATAGCATCGAGCTAGAAGAACAAAGCAACATAATAAAATCATAGAAATTGTCTAAGCAGAGAAAAGTTAGTGAAAACGAAGAAATGGAAAAACTTGAAGAAATGATAGCCATTCTAATAGAAAAAGTAGAAATAATTTCAAATGAAAATAAACTATTAAGAGAGGAAATGAAGAATCAAACAGAAAAATGGATAGATGAAAGAAGAGTATCAATGAGAAGTTGAAAAACTGGAAATAAAGATGGAATAGCTAGAGAAAAGGGATATAAAAAATAAAGGCTCCAGACAACTTCACAATTTGCAGAAAAGTATCTTATAGCGAGAATTGTTAACCCTTAAATGCCTATTGTAGAACAGAACTACAACATATTGCTAATAAATGGCGATTCTTATATTTTGTAGCAAGTGGACGACTGGCGGTAACTATTATTTAATATCAATTTAAACAAATCATGCATGTAAGGGTTAAATCCTGTGGAGGTCAAAATTTCGCAAATCACGTTTCACAGTTGTTCGGTGATTTTTTGTGAAGTTAAGGTAAATACACTCTACTGAGCTACTTCCTTTGCCAGCAGAAATACACATTAACATTTAATATTTTACATTTAAATTAAAAATACCAGATCAAAAGTACGATCGACTATATGTGCACCTACAGTTTTATTTATAAAAAGCCTACTCGGCGAATTAGTACCTTGTCGCGGCGAGCTGGCTTAATCACATTTACATTGAGAACCGGAGAGGATTTTTAAGCAATAATTAATCTAGCATTCATATATCTGTTGCTTCTTCAGTAGTCGGATAGCCGTATACGGAAGATATTCCTTCGCTACATATAAGATTATAATAAATAAATAAATAAATATATATATATATATATATATATATATATATATATATATATATACATATATATATATATATATATATATATATATATATATATATATATATATATATATATTATAATGAATGTTTGCGCGAATTATTTTCTGTAGAAACATGTTTAAATATCTATCTATGTAGACTTAGAAACAAAGTAACTCTCTCTAGTTTTAATATCACAAGCCGCCCCCCAAATAACACTCACGGTTTACTCAGCATTACAACCTGGTTTCATCGCGGTTGAAATATTAAACCCATGAGGTCCCCAGCGGGCAACCGCTCCATATCTTGGTTGTGAATTATTTGCCGGCCCCGCCGCCACTCGGCGGCCGAATGACCGGCAAAATTCGGGCTCTATGCCGAGCGCAATCTGGCCTCGCAAATGGGGAGGGCGGCGGATGCCTCTAAAGGGCGGCCGGACGGATTTCCGGCACAGATACAGCGTGAACTATTGTCACGCACCGCCCCCGCCTACACCCCTGCTCGTTATCGTGCGTTAACCGGGCACAACTAATGTAATTGACCTGTCCGGGGGCGGCTAAACGGAAGGGAGAGAGAGTGGATTTGGAAGTTCGGTGTGGATTAGGGCTGTAGAATTAAATTTGAGTGTAATAAATTGAAACTTATATAGCTTCTAATATATAACAAATGTAATTATATATATATATATATATATATATATATATATAAATATATATATATATATATATATATATATATATATATATATATATATATATAATATAAGTGTGAATCCACCCCTTCGATCTCATCAGTGTAGCTCAGCTTGTGAGGATGAATTCACACAATATCTCGAGTGGTTATATACAAAAATGATACAACTAACCCCCTAGGAGGAATATATGTTTTATAAGATTGGCCTTGTGCTGATATCTCTAGTTGGAATATTATTCTATAGAGGGCACCACCAGGTGATCCTGATGGCATGAGCATGTTGACGGTTATTACCATATGGGTGTGCATTGCTAATTGATGTGGTGCCACCAGATGGCATTATACTCTCCTCTTAGGGTTGAAGCTGTATAATAAATTGACTAAATTCGTTAGGATTATATAATTTATTTTTTCATGAATTCTGTAAACCAATAAAACATGCCTGATAAAAATGTTTAAAATGTTAAAATGTATATTGGAGGCATTTATATTAACTTTTTTAATTGGTTGCAATAAACTCGGAGAAATAATACTGCGAAATTCTTTGTATTCGGGGCACTGCCCTTGCGAATGGAACTTAATAACGCAAATTCGCTCAGCAATTTTCCTCCGAAATTGGATTAACGTTAACAAGAAGTATCTGGCGAGGGCGGTGAGTTTATTTTCAACGGGGGCAAGGTAACGAGGGCTGGGCTCGAGAGCCGCGTAATCCTGCTCGTTTTCAAGCGATAGCGCTAATAGTTTTTAAAAGCCAGAAGAGCATGCGGGTGACAGGCGCAAGGGTCGAGCACCGGGGTTGTTTAAATATAAAGTTAATATTTTCAAATGTTGACGTTAATTGAATTTTAAAGTAGAAACAATTATGTTTAATGTATGTTATGTTATACATATACTTGTAATGAGTTACAATATAACTCATTTCAATTACTACAATCGAATTAGGTTAAATGAAGCTTTAATTCATATCGTTGTCTAAGCAGCAACACCATACATCTAAAATTTTATTTGAGGTTGAGGACGAAATCCTTTGAACTAGAAAATTATAAAAATAGTGTAAAAGAAGAGTATGTGTGGGCATAGTGAAACGTAACTGATTATTGCAAAAATAGAGCTTAGAGGGAATTTACAATGTGGTAAAAATATACAATATGAGAAACTAATTATGCTACACTTTGGCGTCTACTACGTGGTAATTCATTTTAAATAAAGGAGATGAATAAAACTACTATGTTTTTTACCACTTATTTATTATATTTATAAATAAGTGGTAAAAAACATAGTAGTTTTATTCATCTCCTTTATATATATATATATCTATATATATATATATATATATATATATATATATATATATATATATATATATATCCAAAATTATCCGGGAGGAAAGAACTATTTAAAAATGCACCATTTTCGGCGAATTAGTACCTTGTCGAGGCGAGCAGGCTTAATCACATTTACATTGAGAACATACGGGTCATGTTTCATGATTTAAAATGAATTATCACAAAATAACAATCGAATATTTAATAAAAATCCATATATATATTGATGAATTATAAATGTTCATACAGCAGGCATGGTGAGTTATATTGTTCGAGTGACTTTTTGTACAATATTTAATGTAACTGTTGATTCTTCAGTCAGATAGATTCACTATAGATTAAATTCAACATTATCCGAGAGGAAAGAACTATTCAAAAAAGCACCATTCTCAGCGAATTAGTACCTTGTCGAGGTGAGCAGGCGTAATCACATTTACATTGAGAACATGACCCTTTTCATGATTTAAAATGAATTATCACAAAATAACAATTGAATATTTAATAAAAATCCATTTATATTGATGAATTATAAATGTTCATACAGGAGGCATGAAATAAAGCTGTTTTCAAACAGAATCCTCTTGTAAAATATCCAATAAAGTTATTGTGTGAAATATTCATGGATCGTACAAAATGTTAAATCAGCCATTAACAGACAGGCAAAAAGTTGTTAACAAGAAAAGTAATGACTAAATCTCGGCCCCAAACACCTCCCCAGCGAAAGTTACATAAGAAATAAGTAACCGGAAATGGCTTAATATAAAGTACAACCACCCCAGCCCCTCGCACAGTGTTAGGTGGATGGAACGAATTAGATTGCCATGGAGACGTCCGCGGGCGGGCCCGTTTTCGACTTGGTTTGTTGATACGGTAAACAAACATTATCGACTGCTCGGCGCAACAACAGACAACGATAATAATAGCGGCGGCGCCGGTGAGCGCACACGCACACACCAGCCGCCCCCAATACACTATACGTTTCCACTTTTAATGCAAATAGAGCGCGCGCCCTGGCGCCCCGCGGTGCGATTCCGTGGGAGTTTGAAAAATTGAAAGGCACTTTGTGATGCATTTTCAATGGCGAGTGGGGGGGGGGGGGGGGGGGGGCGGCGTGTATGCGAGGGTGGTGCCCTTTATTCGCGACTGTCGCAAGAAGCAAAAAAAATCTATTTTGTTTGTATATATATATAGAGTATTGTGCATGTTTGTTGCGATAATATTTTATCCAAACGAGGCCTTTGTAAAACCATATACCTTTACGTTTGTATCTTAATGTATAAAGGGCAATTTAATGTAAAGTTGATTATATGTATCATAATTAAATTGTATTATTTGTATATAAATATAATTCAATACAATCAGATGGATTCATTATTATTATTATCTAGAATATAAATTATATACATTACTCAATAAAATTTATGATTCTTTATCAATGATTTTGCATAAAAAAAATAAAATAAAAAAAAGACCTTTATTTGGCATATCAGCCCAACCCTTCCCTTTTACACACATTGCAAAACAGTACTTTCACAGAAAGAAATCAAGAAAGACACACAAAAAGAACACAAATTAACATAAAATACATTTTTCTATCCATTAAAATAAACCCCCTCTGCCCTCGCCAATTTCCTTTCCCACGTCAGCCTCCTGCAGATTTTCATGCCTTTCCCATCCTCTCCTAACCATTCGTTCAGCTTTCTATACTCTCCAACCCACTCTTCTTTCACTCCCTCACATTCTTTGCTAATGTGCCACCACGTGTCACTCCCCTTCCTACACAGCGCACACGCGGTGTACTCCAGCCCCATCCATCCACACTTTTCTTCCTCACTCTTCTGAACCACACCTCGCTCTTGCCATGCATACTTTGTCCTCTCTGCTCCACTCTTCCCTGGCTAAGTACCTCGGGAGTTTCCCCTGCACTTGCCACTCTACGTAGCCAGGGTTGTATGACCTCTCAGCCATTCTCACTTGCCTCTCTTGCCACTCAATATCCCTCAATCTCACCCTTATCTCAGTTCCTAGGCTACCCCTTTCTCTCAGCTTCTCCTCTACCCACACCTCAGACATACCCACCCTTTCATACATCCTTTCTCTATCCTTCCTCCATTTACTCTCTGCTCTACTCTTACACCTCATCCATACCTCCCGTACCAGTCTTTCTTCGCCCAAATCCTGCAATCTTTCCTCAAACTTCACAACCCTCACACACGACTCCCACCACATACTCATACGACTTGTCTCCTGCAACAGCACTGCCCTCGGTTTCGACCTTTCGAGCCCTAGCAGATTCTTCAGAAACCAACCTTGCTCCCTTTCCATTACCTCCCATTCACGGAATCCCCACACTTCCACTCCACCGTTTGCATAAAAATAAATACATTTTAAAATATCATGAAATAGTAGTAGTTACTGTATTTGTTAAAATGTGTATATTATTTCATAGTCCGTTTCATTATTATGGTACGTATTGTATTGAGGAAATTGTATAAATATACAATTTAGTCTGTCGGATTTCACATAAAAAAAATATATAATACCATTTTTTTTTGCTGTAGAGTAAAGTGAGGGCCGTCCAGGCCTATTTTATAAAATTTATTCTTATTTTCGATGTTATAAGCTAACAAATTATGGCTATTTTCAACATTTTTTTAAATTTAACTAGAATTATTTTGTTCGAAAAAAGGCTCTGTACGACCCTCGTTTACTTACTCTTTTTTCAGGTAATACTATTTTTATGATTCTATCTCGAAAGATATAGCCGTGAGCCGACAGGAGAAAATATACTATTTTTGCACCCACCGATTGCCGCCTTAAACCTTTTAATCACAGTTTTGCTATAATATAATATAATAATATAGAGAAAATTTGTCTCCTTATGTTTTCTGTTTTATTATTATTCTTTTATTTTGTCTTAATTCATTAATACCAAGTGAAATTTTTAAAATTTGGGGTACAAATTTTTAAAAAAATATTTAGTATTTCAATTTAACCATGATTTTGCAAAATTAAGTATTGTTTTTAATTTACGTTTGTTTATCTCATATACACTAGCGAAAGAAATTAACGCATCACGTTTTAGATGCATTGATTTCTTTCGTCAGATAAACAAAATTAAAATTAAAAACAAAAATTAATTTACCAGCATTTTTCATACCCTCTCCGACATAAATCCATCCGTCGCCTATTAAATCCCCGCAAACGCTTCTATTTTTCAATTTAATTACCCGGGCCCGGAATTAAATTTTAATACCTCCCCGCGGGGTGCTCGCGCCGGGCTCTCTTCTAATTGCCCAATCGTCGCGGATTTACGGCGCTTAAGCGGGCGCCGTTTAAAATTCAGGCCCCCCGGTCTCTTTGTGGCGGCGGCGCCGGGCAGTCGGAGGAGCCGGCACCCTCAATTATTCAGGCCGCGAAAAACGGACGTCGGGTTTCGCATTAGACCCGGTAAATACGTTATGAGTCGACCCGGGGGGGATGGAGTGGGGGGGGGCGGAGCTTTTCAATCGGCGGACTTATCAAAAATATACGGCGAGAAACGTCGGCGGTTTAAAAGTTGCAAGTTCGGAACAATAAGAAAGTTTTATAGTGCAATCTGTTGCATTCACAATATTTTTACATTATTTAGTTTGGTATGGTGGATCTGGGGGGTACTGTTAAGAGATTTAGGTCTCCAAATGCACTGATAGTGGTTTTGAATAAACCAATAAGGCTAAATAATATTCATCTATTAAATGTTACAACTAACCCCCTAGGAGGAAAGTTAAGCGCCATCTGGCGGCACCACATCAATTAGCAATGTTATATTATATATGTTTCATCTCTTAATATCTTCTCTTTCATATGTCGACTGATAGTGGTTTGAATAAACCAATAGGGCTAAATCATATTCATCTCTTAAATGATACAACTAACCCCCTCGGAGGAAAGTTAAACGCCATCTGGCGGCACCACATCAATTAGCAATGTTATATTATATATGTTTCATCTCTTAATATTTTCTCTTTCATATATCGACTGATAGTGGTCTGAATAAACCAATAGGGCTAAATCATATTCATCTCTTAAATGATACAACTAACCCCCTAGGAGGAAAGTTAAACGCCATCTGGCGGCACCACATCAATTAGCAATGTTATATTATATATGTTTCTTCTCTTAATATCTTCTCTTTCATATATCGACTGATAGTGGTCTGAATAAATCAATAGGGCTAAATAATATTCATCTCTTAAATGATACGACTAACCCCCTAGGAGGAAAGTTAAACGCCATCTGGCGGCACCACATCAATTAGCAATGTTATATTATATATGTTTCATCTCTTAATATTTTCTCTTTCATATATCGACTGATAGTGGTCTGAATAAACCAATAGGGCTAAATCATATTCATCTTTTAAATGATACAACTAACCCCCTAGGAGGAAAGTTAAACGCCATCTGGCGGCACCACATCAATTAGCAATGTTATATTATATATGTTTCATCTCTTAATATCTTCTCTTTCATATATCGACTGATAGTGGTCTGAATAAACCAATAGAGCTAAATAATATTCATCTCTTAAATGATACAACTAACCCCCTAGGAGGAAAGTTAAACGCCATCTGGCGGCACCACACCAATTAGCAATGTTATATTATATATGTTTCATCTCTTAATATCTTCTATATCGACTGTGTAGCGCAATAACGGTCAATCTGCTTTTTTTTTAACAAAACGGCAAAACCGGTTTTTAGGTTTAATACTAATAGTTTTTTTTTAAATCTATTTTTATGACACCTCTTGTTGGATGACCGTATAATATTAAATACTTTCAAGAGTCACAATACAAAATCCTAACAACTATATCTTGTTTTTACTAAAAACAAACGTTATTATTTCTTTGTGATTAGTTCGATTGCGGTTTTATATGCATGTATACGAATGTAGGTGAAATGTACGCGTCTTATCAGAACGATCTAACACAAAGGCGTCTTTTGCAGCGTACGAGCACGTCCCTGTGGGGTGAGTGGATGGGAGTCATGCACGGCGACGAGATCGAGTACGTGTTCGGCCACCCCCTCAACATGTCCCTGCAGTACAACTCCAGGGAGCGCGAACTCAGTTTGAAGATCATGCAAGTCTTCGCTCGGTTCGCAGCCACGGGGTGAGTTAATCAACTTAACGTGCTATAGTGACAACAATTCGTACTGAATCAATAAAGACTTCCTTACATTTATTTATGGCTACCGGTTCGATTTCAGACAGTTATTACTCAAAAAATTAAAAACATTAATTTATATATATATATATATATATATATATATATATATATATATATATATATATACAATGATTTCAAAATCATGACTCACTTGATGCCGCGCACATTAATAACTTTACCAGTGTGCATAAACTTCCCGAACTCAATTTGTATTAATCGAATATATATTCCCAGCTGCCGCCGTCCTTTTCATTCGACATTAATTATTTATCAATTTGCATTATTAAACGGCCCCCCTGCCGCCGCCTGCCGCCTCCCCATAAGCACTTTTGATCAATGCAAATTGGTCTCGGAAAGTTTTGCGAGAGACTGCGGGACGTTTGAAGTCTGCGTAAAATGCAACGCGACATCGCGACTAACCGCACCACCCACCCCCAGCCCCTTTTAAATAAGTCTGGCGGGAGGGCGCTGTATTGGTTCTGGTCTAACTTTGCTTTGTGTAATGCAGGCAAAGAGTAAATTTGCAGCGAGACCGAGCGAACCGTTTGCTTCCAATTTTCTTGTCGGCTGCATTAAACACGGTCTGTAATTTGCAATTGAATGGGAATTAGAAAGGGACAGGGGTGTAGGCCGGGTGGAGAATGTTGGCAGGTGAAAGGTTATGTAAATGGTAGTCACAGAGTAAAGAACCGTTCACAATAAGCGTGGTAGGGGTAAAATTGCACACATGTATAAAAAAGCGGGCGTTTACAGCAGCGCAGTTAAAACTATGACAGAACATGGGTAAATATCTCTACCATAATTTTCGCATAGCATTACTGCTCAATTTTGAACGTCTAAATTTGTATAGCTATGCAAAATATTGCTTACCGCTACCTTACCACTAGCGCGCTTATTGTGAATGGCCCATAAGACAGAGGGGGCATAAGTACATTCGACATGTAGTCTTAGAGGGGAAACGTACATATATTTCTTTTTGCAAAAAGCGTCCAATTAACAAAATCAGAGATATAAATCCAAAAAATAAGCGTTATCGATTCACTAGTGATTTTTGTACTGGCTTGACATTTTGGCGGGCTGCTCGATAAATTCATTCTTGGCGTTCCAGGTTATCAAGCGCTCATATAAAATAAAATCATAGCAATTCAAAAAATATATGTGTAAATTCACCTCTTGGCAATCTATATATCTTAATTTTGAACTTTTTAGATATGATTAGTGTAGCTCAGATAGTGATGTAAATTTTTCGCTAGAGAGAAGGTTTAACGCTATCTGCCGGTACCACAACATTAACAATGCACGTCCTCCATATGGTAATATCCGAATGCTATAAGGATTGCATTATTTTGTATACAAACCACTAGAGATTGTGAATACATCCTATCTAACTAGAGCTACACTGATGATATCTAACAAAATCTAAATCATTGCTAAGAGTGAATTCAAGTTTATAATTTTATAAGATTGACTGAATTCTGATGACTCGAACACTCTGTTTATGTATATTTTTCCAATGGATTCCAACTCCTGTGATCCTAATGGCATAAGTATGTTGACGGATATTTCCATATGGATGAAATGTTAATTTGTGTTCCCGAAAGATGGCGTAGTACTAGACGGACGATGTCTTTAACCACTCGGCCACTGTGCTGGGTACATTTTTATATTAAAGAGATTGTTTTCGTTTTTATATTATGGAGATGAAATTTTCTCTCTAGAAAGAACGTTTAATTCTTTCTAGAGAGAAAGTTTCATCTCCATAATATAAAAATGAAAACAATCTCTTTAATATAAAAATGTACCCAGCACAGTCACCGAAAACAATTTTTATAATATAAAATGTACCCAGCTCAGTGGGTGAGATATTTTGTATAGTTAATGAATATCAATGTTCTGTAAATACAACAATCCTAACTATCCAGTTATCAAAACTACAAATAAAAAATGTGGTGGTTACATTCTCAAATCCGTCACCGCAATAAAAACAGAACTTTAAAGCACACACACACAGAAACCCAACCTCGCTCAGTTAGTTCATCCCACTAAAAAGTTGTTTCGCCAGCTCGACGCCGACTAACAAACACCCCCGACAATCCGTAAAATCCCTGTTACCCTCCCATAACCGCCCTCATAAAACTTTCACCCTGTTGTTTACTTTTTCACGTCCCGTTTAGCCGGATTTTTTGTTCGTTTTGTTTGACTCGGAATCTTTTCGGAACGGCAGCCCGGCCGCCGCCCCCCTCAATAAATCATCGCGCGGGACGCGCCGCGACGAGCCGTGATTAATGATAATGCGGGCGACGGGTCGCCGCCCCCGGCCGCAAATGTCCAACCTGTTGCGTGACGCTTTTGTGTGCGGCCGCAGCAGCACTGCCGAAGAAGATATTAACCGCAGATAACAACAGCAACAGATGACCGGGGGCGGTGATAAATTCGCGGGGGATCTCATGTATATATTACACATACAATATATAGGGTGACAAATGACCGCAAGCCCAATAAAGAGTGGAATAGTTGAGGCTGCACACATACTAACTTTTACGAAACAATTTTAATAATTATTTGTAGACAACATGGTAATAAATAACAATAGATGCAACTATCCTACTATCGCGTTATTTTTTTCCCCAATTAACGAACAAAACTGGCTGTAATTACAATATTTCACGACATAAATGACAGACGGTTATTATATATATATATATATATATATATATATATATATATATATATATATATAAAACGAAGACAATGTTTTGAAGACACATTGTCTTCGCTTTTATATTATAAGCTTAAGCGTGAATTACATACGTATGTGAATGTGTATGTGTACGTGTACGTGTACGTGTACGTGTACGTGTACGTGTACGTGTACGTGTACGTGTACGTGTACGTGTACGTGTACGTGTACTTGTACTTGTATGCGTATGTGTATGTGTATGTGTATATGTATATGTATATGTATATGTATATGTATATGTATATGTATATGTATATGTATATGTATGTGTATGTGTATGTGTATGTGTATGTGTATGTGTATGTGTATGTGTATGTGTATGTGTATGTGTATGTGTATGTGTATGTGTATGTGTATGTGTATGTGTATGTGTATGTGTATGTGTATGTGTATGTGTATGTGTATGTGTATGTGTATGTGTATGTGTATATGTATGTGTACGTGTATGTGTGTACGTGTATGTTAATGTGTATGTGTATTTGTATGTGTGTAATAAAAAAAATTGTATATGCTGTAGTTCTGATAAATTAAGTCACTTGTATACTGTAGATCAAATTAAGAGATATGCCAGAGTGTGTAACATTAGAACAAATTAAATCCTTAAACTTGTGTGATAGATGATTATGATGATTAAACAAAACATGTCGTGTACATTTTTCCATAACGAAGCAAGGTGTTAACGCGTGCTGCTGTTGCCGGCAATAAATAAGGGTCGGCGGTGGTGTACGGGCACGTACGGTTAATAACGGAGCGCGCCGCCGCCGCCGCCGCCTAATAACGTGGAGGCGGCGTGCGCGTGCTGGAAGGCGGCGGGAATACGTAATTAGGTTTGTTAATCCGGATTATATCGCAAGAATAATATCGCAAAGCTTTGTTACAACGATACGCGCGCGAGACGGGGGACGCGGGGGGCCGCGGCGAAAGGATGAAAGGGATTACAGGCCCCACAGCAACCCCTCCGTATACATATAACACCCGTGTGACATCAATCCTTATTTCTGAAACTGTTGCATTTTCTTGCTCGCAGGAAACCGGTGACGGACGACATCAATTGGCCCCTGTACACCAAGGATCTGCCGCAGTACTTCATCTTCAATGCGGACAGGAATGGCATCGGGAAGGGCCCGAGGGCGACCGCTTGTGCGTTTTGGAACGGCTTTCTGCCGAAGCTCAGGGATAATCCAGGTAAGATACATGCTCAAAACAACTAGCAATTTACTTCGTGATATTATACTACTCAAGAATTTATCTTTATATTTATATATATCTTGTTCTTCATCAACAAATATTTAGGTATAGATTGTTCATGTTGCCCTAGATTGATAACTTGTGGATTCACACTTATATATTTAAAACAAAATCATCTTTATAGAGTTATTAGCCGTGAGGCTTTTCCGCCGATTTAGAAAGAATATGCGGTGTTTAACTTAACATTAACTATAAACATTAGCTATAAACATTAACTATAAACAATAACTATAAACATTAACTATGAACATTAACTATAAACTTGAACTATAAACTTGAACTAGAAACATTAACTAGAAACTTGAACTAGAAACTTGAACTAGAAACTTGAACTAAAAACTTGAACTATAAACATTACCTTTAAAAATTACCTTTAAACATGAACTTTAAACATGAACTTTAAACATGAACTTTAAACATGAACTTTAAACATGAACTAGAAACATGAACTAGAAACATGAACTTTAAACATGAACTAGAAACATGAACTAGAAACATGAACTAGAAACATGAACTAGAAACATGAACTGGAAACATGAACTGGAAACATGAACTGGAAACATGAACTAGAAACATGAACTAGAAACATTATCTATGAACATTATCGTTGAACATTAACTATAAACATTAACTATAAACATTAACTATAAACATTAATTATAAATATTAACTATAAACATTAACTATAAACATTAACTATAAACATTAACTATAAACATTAACTATAAACATTAACTATAAATATTAACTATAAACATTAACTATAAACATTAACTAGAAACATTAACTATAAACATTAACTATAAACATTAACTATAAACATTATCTATAAACATTAACTATAAACATTAACTTGAACTAGAAACTTGAACTAGAAACTTGAACTAGAAACTTGAACTAGAAACTTGAACAAGAAACTTGAACTAGATACTTGAACTAGGAACTTGAACTATAAACATTACCTTTAAAAATTACCTTTAAGCATGAACTATAAACATGAACTTTAAACATGAACTATAAACAGGAACTATAAACATGAACTAGAAACATGAACTGGAAACATGAACTGGAAACATGAACTGGAAACATGAACTGGAAACATGAACTGGAAACATGAACTAGAAACATAAACTAGAAACATGAACTAGAAACATGAACTAGAAACATGCACTATGAACATTAACTATAAACATTAACTATAAACATTAACTATAAACATTAACTATAAACATTAACTATAAACATTAACTATAAACATTAACTATAAACATTAACTATAAACATTAACTATAAACATTAACTATAAACATTAACTATAAACATTAACTATAAACATTAACTATAAACATTAACTATAAACATTAACTATAAACATTAACTATAAACATTAACTATAAACATTAACTATAAACATTAACTATAAACATTAACTATAAACATTAACTATAAACATTAACTATAAACATTAACTATAAACATTAACTATAAACATTAACTATAAACATTAACTATAAACATTAACTATAAACATTAACTATAAACATTAACATTAACATTAACATTAACATTAACATTAACATTAACATTAACATTAACATTAACATTAACATTAACATTAACATTAACATTAACATTAACATTAACATTAACATTAACATTAACATTAACATTAACATTAACATTAACATTAACATTAACATTAACATTAACATTAACATTAACATTAACATTAACATTAACATTAACATTAACATTAACATTAACATTAACATTAACATTAACATTAACATTAACATTAACATTAACATTAACATTAACATTAACATTAACATTAACATTAACATTAAAATTAACATTAACATTAACATTAACATTAACTGTAGCTATAGATGTAGCTGTAGCTGTAGCTGTAACGGTAATGGAAACTTGAACTAAAAACTTGAACTATAAACATTACCTTTAAAAATTACCTTTAAACATGAACTTTAAACATGAACTTTAAACATGAACTTTAAACATGAACTATAAACATGAACTATAAACATGAACTATAAACATGAACTATAAACATAAACTAGAAACATGAACTAGAAACATGAACTAGAAACATGAACTATAAACATGAACTAGAAACATGAACTGGAAACATGAACTGAAAACATGAACTAGAAACATGAACTAGAAACATTATCTATAAACATTATCTATGAACATTAACTATAAACATTAACTATAAACATTAACTATAAACATTAACTATAAACATTAACTACAAACATTAACTACAAATATTAACTACAAATATTAACTATAAAAATTAACATTAACATTAACATTAACATTAACATTAACATTAACATTAACATTAACATTAACTGTAGCTATAGATGTAGCTGTAACGGTAACGGTAACGGTAACGGTAACGGTAACGGTAACGGTAACGGTAACGGTAACGGTAACGGTAACGGTAACGGTAACGGTAACGGTAACGGTAACGGTAACGGTAACGGTAACGGTAACGGTAACGGTAACGGTAACGGTAACGGTAACGGTAACGGTAACGGTAACGGTAACGGTAACGGTAACGGTAACGGTAACGGTAACGGTAACGGTAACAGTAACATTAACCTTAACGTTAACTTTAACTTAACCTTAATTTAACCTTAACTTCACAGAAACCCTCTGAAAAACTGTGAATAATGAGATTCGCGAAATTTCGTCCTGGTAGGGTTCGAACTCAGGCTCCTCAATGCTCAATACGAGACGGACAACGCCTCAAATCACTATACCACAGATCCTAGTTTCCATTATTATTTTCTGGCAATTATTTCTTCATTTAAATAACGCTGGAGTAACCAAGAGGAGAAAAACAGACTAACACTATGAGGGCGAGCAGCTGGAGAGTTATAATTTTTGCCACTAATGGCTGCGGCGCGGATATAACACCGGACTCATTAAGTTCTGATTAAAATCCGGCCATACGTTCGCCTTTATTACGGCCCTCAAGCCCGACAAGATGTAATTAAATGATAAAAATAGAGTCGACCGCGGAACGAGGGCGATCCTAATGAATTTCCTTTATTGTCACTCGCGCGTAAACAAAGACGCGGAAAAATACCTGTAACACGGTTAAACAAGGACGTTAGGGGTTAATTTCTAAGATCTAAGATATATACTATATACAGAGTGGAAATTAAGTACCGAATAAATTCAATAAAACCTTTATTTATGATTTTTGCAAACATTGCTGTGTAGGCGAAATCCCAGCCATAAGGAAAATCGAGACGAGAAGAGATAGAGTAAGAAAGAAAACGTGTAGACACAATTTAAATATAAAACCAATAATTCTCAATGACGTTATTGCAGATTCAAAAATGGTCGAAAAAAATTGACACTATCATTAAAAATTGATAATTTAAAATAATGACGTCATTGCTGATAACTATAAATATGAACTATAAACACGAACTATAAACACGAACCATAAACACGAACTATAAACATGAACTATAAACATGAACTATAAACATGAACTATAAACACGAACTATAAACACGAACTATAAATATGAACTATAAACATGAATTATAAAAATGAACTATAAACATGAACTATAAACATGAACTATAAACATGAACTATAAACATGAACTATAAACATGAACTATAAACATGAACTATAAACATGAACTATAAACATGAACTATAAACATGAACTATAAACATGAACTATAGACATGAATTATAAACATGAACTATAATCATAATTGTCAATGACGTCATTGCTGATTCAAAAATGGTCGAAAAAAATTGACACTACCATTAAAAAATGATAATTTTAAATAAGAAGACACTATTTTTTATATTAAATTGTCAATTTTTAATGATTATTCATTAATATATTAATAATAATTGTCAATTACATCATTGTTGATAACTATAAACATGAACTATAAACATGAACTATAAACACGAACTATAAACACGAACTATAAACACGAACTATAAACATGAACTATAAACATGAACTATAAACATGAACTATAGACATGAACTATAGACATGAACTATAGACATGAATTATAAACATGAACTATAATCATAATTGTCAATAACGTCATTGCTGATTCAAAAATGGTCGAAAAAAATTGACACTATCATTAGAAAAATGATAATTTTAAATAAAAAGACACTATTTTTTATATTAAATTGTCAATGTTTAATGATTATTCATTAATATATTAATAATAATTGTCAATGACGCCATTGCTGATAACTAGAAACATGAACTATAAACATGAACTATAAACATGAACTATAAACATGAACTATAAACACGAACTATAAACACGAACTATAAACATGAACTATAAACATGAACTATAAACATGAACTATAGACATGAACTATAAACATGAACTATAATAATTGCCAATGACGTCATTGCTGATACAAAAATGGTCGAAAGAAATTGACACTATCATTAAAAATTGACAATTTTAAATAAAAAGACACAATTTTTTATTTTAAATTGTCAATTTTTAATGATAGTTCAATAAAAATTGACAATTTAAAATCAAAAATCGTGTCTTTTTATTTTAAATTATCAATTTTTAATGATAGTGTCAATTTTGTCGACCATTTTTGAATAAGCAATTACATCATTGAGAATTATTGGTTTTATTTTGTCCACACGTTTAGAAACTCTATATCTTCTCGTCTTATTCACGATTTTCCTTAAGGCTGGGATTGCGTCTATACTTCTCTTATGGCGAGAATTGTGTAATTGGTTTTAGCTTTGAGGTAAAACTACGGTATCTCATTTCTCATTTCAATAGCGTTGATTCTGGATCTGTCATCGTCCATGCTTGACTGCTGTATGTAATTGTAGCTCTTTTTTTCACTCTTTCAGTTTTAATTTCTTTCTTTATTTCTTACCATCCGAAGAATGTCGGTTTCATCATGTCCAAGATATTCCTTGCTTTGCCTACTCTCTCAGTCATCTCTTTATCGATCTTTTTTTATTATATCCGATCGAGTTTAGGATTTAATTTGTAAATTCTAAGATATTTTTTTCATATCAATATTTCGATTTAATCATGTATTAATCTTAGTTCCACACAACTTCACTATTTGTATGCTAGCTACCACACCAGAGGGTAGCATTTGCTGACACAGATAGCGCTGGCCATGTCGGCTTTGCCGCGGAGAAAATATTACATGACAAGGGGCGGACGTGATATCCCTCGCTGCCGCCGCCCCCCGTCCCATCTAATATGTTTAGGATTCAGCCCTGTCACTCCGGGGTCTTTCCCTCTGTGTATATCTCCTCTTCGGATTCTCTCTGATCTTGCCCCCCTCCGTTGCAACTACTATAACTAGTCCGGACGCGTTCGCATTCACTTAGCCCAAAAAAAAGCAGCTACAGACCCTTGTAGCTAGAAATTGAATTTTATATTTTATTTTGGGCGATGTAATTATTTTATAAATACTAATGTAAACTAAACCTCTATAGTTTATATTGGTAACAATTTTCTAGAGAGTGTATCCTCCTAAAAATATCTTGACACATGTGTAACTGAAGAAACAGAACATACAATAATTATTTTTGTACTCATGTCCTAAGACAAGTCATTTCCCGCATTGATTTGGGTGCGGGAAATACTATTTCCCGTACTAGTGCGAGAAATACTACTTCCCGTACTAGTGCGAGAAATACTACTTCCCGTACTAGTGCGGGAAGTAGCCAGGTTGCCAACTTAAAATAGGGTCTTAAAATTCGGTACCAATGTAAATGTGTATTTATAAATATGAGAATGCATGCAAGCACAGCGTACACCTCTTACACTTTAAATAGCATTAAAAATTAACGCCATGATACTGAATAAATAAGAAAATATAGACTTTGAATTATATGTAATTGGTAGTGTGACATAACATTTGTCACAACAACTTTAAATAACTTTAAATAAATATTTAGTATTTATTCGTACAAAAAATAAGATACCTTATTCGTGCGATAAGGCTGTTTCCCGAATTCGGCTCGTGCTGTAAACTCATTCGGGAAACTTGCCTTCCTGAACTAATAATGTAAATTACTATTAGTTAGTTGTAGGTTGCTGACAGTAAACGGTAGTACATATAAATAGTAAAGGCTAACAACCCGCAGCCAACTAAAGACTTTTCCATCCAGTCGTTGGTATTACATTTGGGAGCTTACAAACTTTCCCAGCGCAGATAGCTAGCGAATTTCTCGCCACAATACGGTTAATTTGCTGCAGCGTTTTTCTCCCTTTTTAGCCCCAGCACTGTGCGCGCCGCGGAACTAAACGGTAAAATCTGTCAGAGGTTGGCGGCGCGCTCGCTCCCGCAGGAGCTCGTAAAGTTTTCATTTCAGCTTATTATTTCTTACAAAACGTATAATTTATATGCCAAGCGATGTAAATGGACCGCACCGCTTATTTGCTAGGGAACTCATTGCGACGTGCATATTTCTTGTGCATGGTTCGCGGAGGAAAATGTTGACAGTTGATACTAGTTTTATTTTTCTTTCTTGAGTCTCATTTTCTATAAAATATAAAATTTCACACATACAATGAAATGAATTGAGTAATATATCCCAGTCGAATTAGAGTTTAGAGATAAAAAATATCCAACTTGATATTTTATAGCATGTCGGAAATGATCACTATAATGTTAAAAGAATTTTTTTTTCAAATGATTTTTATTACAAATATTATGATAGATATTGCTTATGTGATTCTTATTGTAATTGCAATACCGATTTCATTTTAACAATTTTAAAAATAAATTAAGAATTTATTCTCAGTTTTACGAAAGCTTTGTGAGCTGATTGATTTATTTTTTGTACTCATGCCCTAATAGAAGTTTATTCCCGCACTAATTTGGGTACGGGAAGTAATATTTTCCGCACTAGTGCAAGGAATAAGCTAGTATCGCCAACTCAAAATTCGGTACCAAGCAAGCAAGCACAGTATGCACAGCTGTGCTTGCATGCAGCACAGTATGCACAGCTGTGCTTGCATGCATTCTCATATTTATAAATATACATTTACATTGGTACAGAATTTTAAGTTGGCAACACTGACTAATTCCGGCACTAGTGCGGAAAGTAGTATTTCCCGCACCCAAATTAATGCGGAAAATGATTTGTCTTAGGACATGAGTACAAAATAGTAATTTGTGTACTCATCTCCTAAGACAAGTCTTCTTTCTCTCTAAAAAATGATCAATTCCGTAAGACATAAATTAAAAAACTTCCTGCACTAATCGATCGATTCTAAAGCCCCTACTTGTACAACTTTTATCAATAGCCGCCGTTTCCTATCTCTCTTTGTTCGCGAATTTAAGAAACAGGTTGTAATTCACGACAACGCAACAGTTTGGGAACGATGGGGGGGCGGCAGCTCGGAACGGTAGCCGCTCCACCGCCTCGCGTTGCGAAGCCGCTCACGTGCACAAGTCAAAAGAGGCATCCGTCTATATTCTGACGGGGATGGACGTGCAGGGCGTGCACGAGCAGTTCACCCCCACCCGCCAAGACGGCTACAGCAAGTCCACGCGTGCGACCTTGACCGTTTTTTTTTGTTAATTAACGAACACACTAATGAATCAAAATAACGAACCGTAATTACACCGTAGGAAAACCAAAAACATATATTTTTCGTGAAAAACTATTAAAGACGCTATTTCTTGTGGTAGCGATGTCATTCGTACCAACCTAAACACATGCATCCACCAGACAGATAATCGATATCAACAATATGACATTTGCCGAATTTACCACTGCACTATTTTGTCAACCGCTTTATATGTAACTAGTAGCCCGTTGCAGTATTATTCAAAAAAAAATACTCATACTCTGCAATTTACTAATAATAATAGTAATAACGTTTATTGCTGAACAGATTACTCCACATAGAGAACAACAATATATCATACCAAACAATATTATCAAAAAAAAAACAGTCACACTTGTTTCTCAGCAGTTTTTGTGCAGTTAAAAGGTTTATCTATTTTCTCGATGATTCTCTTAGTTTTTTTTTATTTGTCAGCCTAATATGAGTACGAATTGCTGGTCACTTTATTGGAATTTGTATTCGATTAAATAATAATTGTAGCCTTCCTTAACATAGCCCATCACTGTTTTGTTTTACAGTATACAGTGTGATCCAAATAAGAGGGAACACTATGTATGTTATTTATTTCACGATTGACGAAAAAAACGGTTAAATATTTTTTAATTCAGTATATGTTGTTAGACGTTGCACACATTATTGTTATCTTTCTTAAAATCTTATCTTTCTAAAAAATGTTTCCCAATTTGCAACAGAATCCAGTAACACATGGTATTATATGGCAAAGTCGCATTATTTGTGAAAATTCTGAAAAGTGATTGGAAGTTAACTCGAAAGCTATCTGCTGTAGTCAGTAGGAGTTGAAAGTAGACCGCGACTAAACCCTAATAAATTGTTAATTTTAAATTTTATAGATCTGAAGACATATAAGGCCCAATTCACACATAGGAGGCGAAGAGCACGACGCTTTCACGCCCCCTCTATATAAACATATGGTGTAATGCTCACTTAGGTGACGAGGCGTGGGCATTTGCCTCGTGTCTCTCGCCGTACCGGCACCGCGTCTTACACCCAATTCACACATAAGCGGCGTCGGGCGCAGGCGAGGCGCAGGCGCGACGTCGCACAGGCGAATGTGATATCCATATGCAGTGAAGGGGTGAACATTGCACCTTATGTTTACATAAAGGCGGCGTGGAAGAGTTTCGCCTACCGTGTATTAGGCGAAGAGGCGAAGATGCGGTGCCGGCGCGGCGAGAGGCACAAGGCAAATGCCCGCGCCTCGTCACCTAAGTAAGCATTGCACTACATGTTTATATAGAGGGGGCTTGAAGCGTCGTGCCTCTCGCAGCGCCGGCACCGCGTCCTCGACTCTTCGCCTAAGACACGGTAGGCGAAGAGGCGAGAGACATAACTCTTCCACGCCGCCTCTATGTAAATATAAGGTGCAATGTCCACCCCTTCACTGCATATGGACGTCACAATCGCCTGTGCGGCGCCGCGCCTGCGCCCGACGCCGTTTATGTGTGAATTGAGCCTTAGCCTCTTCGCCTGAGGCACGATGGCTGCGAGGCGAGAGGCACAACTCTTCCACGCCGTCTCTATGTAAACATATGGTGCAATGTCCACCCCTTCACTGCATATGGACATCACAATCGCCTGTGCGACGTCGCACCTGCACCTCGCCTACACCGCGCCTCCGCCCGACGCCGTTTATGTATGAATTGGGCCTAATGTTACTTGTAACGGGGCATGTTTGTTAAATGAATATTTAAATAAAAAATAAATAAAATAAGTAAGCGTAAGTGCAAGCGAGGCGCAGGCGCGACGTCGCACAGGCGATGGTGATATCCATATGCAGTGAAGGGGTGGACATTGCACCTTATGTTTACATAGACGCGGCGTGGAAGAGTTTCGCCTCTTCGCCTACCGTGTCTTAGGCGAAGAGGCGAAGATGCGGTGCCGGCGCGGCGAGAGGCACGAGGCAAATGCCCGCGCCTCGTCACCTAAGTAAGCATTGCACTACATGTTTATATAGAGGGGGCTTGAAGCGTCGTGCCTCTCGCAGCGCCGGCACCGCGTCCTCGACTCTTCGCCTAAGACACGGTAGGCGAAGAGGCGAGAGGCATAACTCTTCCACGCCGTCTCTATGTAAACATAAGGTGCAATGTCCACCCCTTCACTGCATATGGACATCACAATCGCCTGTGCGACGTGAAATAAGTAAGCGTAAGTGCAATATAACAGGGTTATTAGATTTAGAGATGAAAATTTAAGTTGTCGCCGTTACAGTTCTCGAAAACTTAAATTTGCACCTCCAAATCTAATAACGCTGTTATATTGTACTTATTGCACACAATATAACAGGGTTATTAGATTTAGAGGTGAACATTTAAGTTGTTGCCATTACAGTTTTCGAAAACTTAAATTTTCACCTCTAAATCAAATAACGCTGTTATATTGCACTTATTGCACACAATATAACAGGGTTATTAGATTTAGAGGTGAACATTTAAGTTGTTGCCATTACAGTTTTCGAAAACTTAAATTTTCACCTCTAAATCCAATAACTCTGTTATATTGCACTTATTGCATACAATATAACAGAGTTATTAGATTTAGAGGAGAGAATTTAAGTTTTCGCGGTTACAATTCTCGAAAACTTAAATTTTCACCTCCAAATCTAATAACCCTGTTATATTGGCACTTATGCCATAATTTCCCTCGCAAAAATCCATTTAAAACCCGCGTTGTAATTCGTCAGCATTCATTCCAGTTTTTTTTTTTATTTATTTGTGCGAAGGGTGTTGTCGTGGAAATACCGAAACCGTCAGCGCGGACTCTGAAGGGGCGGCAAAATAAAAAAAACAACATTAGAAACTCGGGAATTAGTTTCGCGAGTGTCACGGCGGAATTACTTTTTGAAACGAGGGGGGGCGGCTAAAGTGGTCATTACGGGCGGGCGGACCATCGCACCACCCGCCACCTGTAGCCCCGCGCCGTTACGAGGGGGCGTCTCTCTCTCTCCCGGGAGACGCGCCCGGGCTAAATTAATTACGGCCGCCTCCGCGCCGCTAAAAGAATGAGAACGGCCTGATGCAAATGCGAGGGGTGGCGGGGAGTTGGAAAACTAATGATGTGTCGCGCTGTAATTTTCGCTACATTTTTTAGGTCCCCGGGCGCCTTTTGTGCCGGGACTTATCTGCCCCCGTCACGGGTTGACGTTGCCGGGTAATAATCGTATTTTATTTGCGACACCACCGCAGACGGCGGCCGGGTGCTTTGTGGGTGTAATGAAACATTAAAGCGGAGGGTGAACATTGTCAGGTTGATTTTAGGGCAGGCATTGTGGATTGCACGATTTGTAATTATTTTAATGGGAAGTAGCGGAATTGTCTCAATTTTTTTAATAATTCTAGAGAGAAAGACACTAGATATCAAAAATGATACAACTTGCCCCCTAGGAGGAAAGTTAAACGCCATCTGGTGGCACCACATCAATTAGAAATGCGCACCCATATGGTAATAACCGTGAACATGCTCATGCTATCAGGATCACCGGGTAGTGCCCTCTATGGAATAATATTCCAACAGAGTGCTTGAGATATCAGCACAAGGCCAATCTTATAAAACATATATAAGTGTGAATCCACCTCTTATCAATCTACATCTCTAGATTTCGATCTTATTAGATCTTATCAGTGTAGCTCAGCTAGTGAGGATGAATTCACACAACTTGTATCATCTCACTCGAGATATTATGTGAATTCATCCTCACTAGCTGAGTTACACAGATGAGATCTAATAAAATCGAAATCTAGATATGTAGATTACTAAGAAGTGGATTCACACTTATATATGTTCTATAAGATTGGCCTTGTGCTGATACCTCAAGCACTCTGTTGGAATATTATTCCATAGAGGGCACTACCCGGTGATCCTGATGGCATGAGCATGTTGACGGTTATTACCATATGGGTATCTGTTTATATCTGATGTTAGGTTAATAATATCCATGAACTTTTGAACAGCTCTATGTATCTCAGTATTAACCTAGATAATAGATTGACATGGGATCAACATATAGAAACAGCCTAGAAAGTGTCTTTGGCCAGTGCTTCTTTCCACCTTCTCAAATTGTCAAACGATTTTTCCACAGCCCGAAGTAGCTCCCGAACGATAAACGAAAGCGGAATAATTTTTTTGGGTGGGGAGTATACTCGATAATTGCTATTATTTGAAATTTGCTCCACAAATAATCCGAATGTATATTAAAAAGTATTCTATAGGTGTCTACTGCCTAAATTTATAAATCTAGTCCGATAAACCTGAATGTCAATTTAATTTAAAAACAAAAACAAAATTTAATTATATGATATAATTCTACACCATTTTTTTTTATATCTTTACAGGTTCCCCTGAATCCCCTTGCGAGGCGAGCGTGGTGGGCGCAGTGGCGTCCGTGAGCAGCAGGAGGTCCTTGCAGGCCCTCATTGTGATCCCTCTAGTGTCGGCTTTGAGCATATTTTAGAGGCGCACCGTTGTATATTAATAGGGTAATAATTTAGCTAAAACTAATGCCGCTGGTACAAACCGCCGCGTATAGTTCACACACACACACAAAAACCCACCAAAAAAAAAAGAAAAACCACAAATGCCGGCCGACGCGACACGCGTTAGTGTACAAATCGAACAAATTTTTTATAACGCGTCGTCTTGCGTTATCCGCAAAACACAGTTTGAAAAAAAAGCACCAACGACAATAACATCATAAAAATATATGAATATGGAAAATCCAATATTACAGTTGAAACCTTATAATGAAATTGAATCAGTATTAATTTTTTTAATTACTAAAATAAAAATAAAATGTGTTTTACGGATGAGCCAGCAATTTTGGTATACAAATACATATCAATTATACATATCATATAATTATATACACAATTTCGGCATGCCCGTAGCAAACGTGTGCTTTTTTGACTGTGTACAATTGCACCCAAAAGAAAAATGCAACGCATTTATACATAGTCACAGACAATCATATATATATACATACAAATATTATATATACAAACAAAAAAAAATCTTAATATTAAATATTAAGGTTGGATTAATCTTATGTTAGTTTATAGGCTGTGCCACTTTTGCAGCGTGCATGCGCTAAATATTTAAATAAATAAGAGACAAAAATGTTATATATGGAATAAATGTAAGTAGCGTTGTTTAGAGTAATTCTTTTTGTGTATATTTTTTCGGTGGATGGATGCGGTGATATTAGTAAATGAAAAAAAATATATATATATACATATCATTTACACATGTGCGCGGGTGGGAACGGCCAAAGTATTGTAGTTGCGCGATTTTTGTACATATTTAGGGTAAATTAGATCTTTCTATATATATATAGGCTGCATTCCGAACAGGTACGCCCCCACAAAAAGTCACAACTCGATTTAATTAAAACAACTATCAAGAAAATCAAGTGAGGAAAGAAAGAAAGAGAAAACCTTGCAGGTAAAGGGTGATATTTATTTATTTTCAGTACAGCTTCAAAATTGATTTCATTCAATAAATAGTATTTTATTCATTCAAGGGTATCAGAATCTTAATATTAAGAAAACATAGATATCAGAATCTATAAGGTACGGAAATGCGGTCATTTCTATCAATATTTGCTTCAATATTGATCAACCAATCAATAAGGCACCTTAGGCTCAATTAACACATAAGCGGCGTCGGGCGAAGGCGCGGTGTAGGCGAGGTGCAGGCGCGATGTCACACAGGCGATTGTGATGTCCATATGCAGTGAATGGGTGAACACTTATGTTTACATAGAGGCGGCGTGGAAGAGTTATGCTTCTCGCCTCTTCGCCTACGGTGTCTCAGGCGAAGAGGCGAAGGCACGGTGCCGGCGCGGCGAGAGGCACGACGCTTTCACGTCCTCTCTATATAAACATATGGTGCAATGCCCACTAAGGTGACGAGGCGTGGGCCTCTCGCCGTGCCGGCACCGCGTTTTAGCCTTTTCGCCTGAGACCTAGTGGCTGCGAGGCGAGAGGAACAACTCTTCCATTGTGCCTCTATGTAAACATATGGTGCAATGTTCTGTTGCCATGTTTGTTGTTTCATGAAGAAAGGAATACAAATGATTAATTTAATTCAAAAACGTGTTTAAAAGTATAGATTTTTGAGAAATATTATAGATATTGAGAGATTTCTTATCTAAAAAATATTTGATATTATCCATTTTCTAATACCTATCAATTAAAATATCCTATTAAAGCAAAAACCAATCAATTCGCATCGCCTTAAATGAACCACCCTTCTCGCTAAAATCCCCAATACCTGCTACTCTCAGACTTATTAAATTATTAAAATCAATTACACGTGTAAATTATATATAATCGAGCTTGACTGGCATGGGGGCGGCCAAATGTGTTAGATGGGGAGCACCAAGACACACACACATACATTCACAAACACACATGTAGTTGCGCATTTATAATTCACGTGCGTGTCTCTTGTGTATCTGTCCAACTTGCCGAATTCATACGTACGTGGGATGATCATAAAGGTATTCGGTGGGGTGTACTTTGTGTGGGTTCGGTAAATTTCTGTCCACTCGCTTGTCAATTGTAATGGTACAATAAATTCTAAATTGTGTGAAGATGAACAAATATTAAGGGGAAGAAAAAACTATGCAAAAAAAAAATAAATAGTGTAAAAGTAAGGAAACCAGCTTATGGTTGCTCATCAAAACAGACGCTTCGTATTTCTACATGACTGTACTTTGTCATTTCGTGTTGTTTGGGTGTTTTCGTAGTCGCTGCCTGAATTTAAAACGCGCGCCGCCCTCCTAAGATTTAATCTCAAAACAAATTACTGTCCAAAATAGTATCAAATTTATTATTAAAAAAATGTGCCATATTGAATCAATTTAGGAAAGAAATTGAAAAAAAGTATTTTCTCACGGTCAAGATTTAGTTTACACGCTCAAGTATCCCAATACGAAGATTACACCTGACAGTTGAGATAATTAGGATTACACCTTTACTGATAAGAATTTTCTCACGGCCACGATTTAGTTCCCACGCACAAGTGGACTACTTCAGAATCTATAACGTGATATCAGATATTACTATGTCAATATTAAACGCTCATAAAGGATCTGCAACGTTATAGAAAGAGTTATCAGTATCTAAAACTCAAACTAATAGAGATATTAGAATTTAATGTGTGACAAACTGAGATATCAGAATATGAACCTCAAAAAAAAAATAAGAATTAAACGTGAGAAAAGAAAGATATCAGAATCTAAAACGTGGTGACGAGAGTTAACAAAATCTAAAACTCAAAAAAAAATGGAGATCAAAATCTATAAGAGTGCAGCATGGGAGCAGAATCTGAAGAAAGATATCAGAATCTAAAACGTGGTAAAAAGAGTTATCAAAATCTAAAACTTAAACAAAAAATGGAGATCAGAATCTATAAGAGTGCAGCATGGGAGCAGAATCTGAAGAAAGTCATCAGAATCTAAAACGTGGTAAAAAGAGTTATGAAAATCTAAAACTCAAAAAAAAAATGCAGATCCAAATCTACAAGAGTGTAGCATGGGAGCAGAATCTGAAGAAAGATATCAGAATCTATAATGTGTTAAAGAGAGTTATGAAAATCTAAAACTCAAAAAAAAAATGGAGATCCAAATCTACAAGAGTGTAGCATGGGAGCAGAATCTGAAGAAAGATATCAGAATCTATAATGTGTTAAAGAGAGTTATGAAAATCTAAAACTCAAAAAAAAAAAATGGAGATCCAAATCTACAAGAGTGTAGCATGGGAGCAGAATCTGAAGAAAGATATCAGAATCTAAAACGTGGTAAAGAGAGTTATGAAAATCTAAAACTCAGAAAAAAATGCAGATCAAAATCTACAAGAGTGTAGCATGGGAGCAGAATTTGAAGAAAGATATCAGAATCTAAAATGTGGTAAAAAGAGTTATGAAAATCTAAAACTTAGAAAAAAATGAAGATCCAAATCTACAAGAGTGTAGCATGGGAGCAGAATCTGAAGAAAGATATCAGAATCTAAAACGTGGTAAAAGGAGTTATCAAAATCTAAAACTCAAACAAAAAATGAAGATCAGAATCTATAAGAGTGCAGCATGGGAGCAGAATCTGAAGAAAGATATCAGAATCTAAAATGTGGTAAAAAGAGTTATGAAAATCTAAAACTAAAAAAAAAATTAAGATCCAAATCTACAAGAGTGTAGGATGGGAGCAGAATCTGAAGAAAGATATCAGAATCTAAAACGTGGTAAAAGGAGTTATCAAAATCTAAAACTCAAACAAAAAATGGAGATCAGAATCTATAAGAGTGCAGCATGGGAGCAGAATCTGAAGAAAGATATCAGAATCTAAACGTGGTAAAGAGAGTTATGAAAATCTAAAACTCAAACAAAAATGGAGATCAAAATCTACAAGAGTGTAGCATGGGAGCAGAATCTGAAGAAAGCTATCAGAATCCAAAACGTGGTAAAAAGAGTTATGAAAATCTAAAACTAAAAAAAAAATGAAGATCCAAATCTACAAGAGTGTAGGATGGGAGCAGAATCTGAAGAAAGATATCAGAATCTAAAACGTGGTAAAAGGAGTTATCAAAATCTAAAACTCAAACAAAAAATGGAGATCAGAATCTATAAGAGTGCAGCATGGGAGCAGAATCTGAATTGCTAGAAGAAGAAAAAAGATATATGTATCTAAAACATAATTAATGTTATCAGTACTTAAGACATAAAAGATATCTGAATCTAAATTGTAAAATACTGAAATATCAGAATATAAAAACGAATAAAAAAAAAAGATTTAAACGTATGAAAAGCAAGATAACAGTGGGCTCAGGGTGAAAGAAAATTAACATCGGAATCAGAATAATAGAAAATCAGAGATATCAAAATCTATAATAGCTTGGTATTAGAAATAACAACGTAAACCAGCTATATGTGAGATAATAAAGATTTCAGAGAGTAGTCAATTAAACCAAGAAGATATCTGAACCTCAAATGTGAAGAAGATCAAATATCAAAATCTAAAACGTTAATAAACAGAATAATAGAGTTCATAAAGTAAATAGCTTGAAATGTGAGGGAGTAGAAATATCAGAATATAAAACTAAAAAATAGAAATATAAAAAAAATGTGTATCAAACTGAGATATTAGATTCTAAAAAGTGATCATAGATATCAGAGTGTATAACGTCAGAAAATAAAGATAAATGAAAATAACAAATGAAAAGAGAGAGATATCTTAATTTTAAACGTGATATCAGAATATAAAACGCTAATAAAGAGAGATATATCAATCAAAAACGTTATAGAAAGAGTTGGCAGTATCTAAAACTCAAAATAAAAGAGATATCAAAATCTAAAGTGTAACAAACTCAGTAATGAGTATATAAATGGCGAAAAAAAATTTAAACGTGAAGAAACAAAGATAACAGATACACAAATATCAGAATCTAAATTGTTCGAAGAGAAATATATCAGGATCTAAAACCTGATAAAGAAAGCAATCAGAATGAAAGACAGAAATTACCATGCACATCGTCTGAAACGTGAACAAAATTAGTATTCAGAAATGAAAACATAAATATAGCTGATCTCAAACGTCAGGGAGTTGAAATATAATATAAAAATCTAAAACATTAGTAAAAAGAGATAGGGGAATCTAAAACATGATACACGGGGATATCAGGATCTAAAACTCAAAAGTGTAGTTACCTAATATAGCATACTATGAACTGCGAAAAAGGAAAGATTTAAACGTATGATAACAACGTGGTAACAATGAACCTCATCAGAATAGGAATAACAAAACAAAACAGAGATATCAGAATCTAAAACCGTAAGATTTTTTGAAACGTGAGAAAATTCAATTGAAACATATCTAAATCTTAAACGTTAGAGAACAGAGATATCTTAATCTAAAACGTTAGTAAAGAAAGATATAAGAATCTAAAACATGAACTAAGAGTTATCAGAATCTAAAACTAAAAAAAATAAAGATATCGGAGGATAAGTTTAAAAAACTGAGATATGAGGGCATAAGCCGTGAAAAATAAAGATTGAAACGTAAGAAATACCAGCATATTAACTGTGAAATAAGAAACAACAATAGGCAAATAGAGATATCAGAAGTGTATAAATTGCAAAATATAAATTGCTAGAAAATAATGATATAAAAACCAAAACCGTTGTCAAGGGAGTTATCGAAATCTAAAATGCAAAAAATAGAGACATCAGAAGCAAAATTGTAAGAAAAAAAGATATCTAAGTTTGAAACGTAATGAAGAAAGTAGCCAATAAAACCTGAATTTCAAACGTGTGAAAGTAGATATATCAGCATCTAAAACGTTATTAAATAGAAATATAAGAATCTAAATCATGAAAAAGAGAGTTATAAGAAAAGTATAAAACAAGATATGAACTATAAAAATAATAATAAAACTAGATAAGAACTATAAAAATAATAATAAAACTTATTTTATTATTATTATTTTTATGATTACAAAATAAGAACTATAAAAATAGAGAAATCACAAACACAGAATCTAAATTGTTAGAAAAAAAGATATTAAAGCTTAAAACGTGATAGAATTATCAGAATCTTAAACTTAAAAAATAGAGATATGAGAATCTATAGTATTATAAACTGAGCAATCAGATAGAAAATTGTCAGGAAAGAAAGATAACTGAGTTTTAAATATGCGAAAAGAAAGATACTTAAGTTTGAACCGTGATCAAGCAAGTAACAGTAAAATCAAGGAGATGTCTCAATCACAAACGTAAAAGAGAAGAAATATCAGTGTCTATAAATTTAGTAGAGATATCTGCATTTCAAACGTGCGAAAGAAGATATATCAGCATCTAAAACGTTAGTAAATAAAGATATAAGAATCTAAAACTTGAAAACGAGAGTAATCAGAATCTAAAACTCAAAAAAATAAGACGTCTTTAACATCAAAATGTAAAGTGTATAAAAATGTAATGTGTTAAAAATATTACCATCTGTATTTCTAATTAATTTCCATTTCTAATTTCTAATAAAATTTCTCATGTAGAACGAAAGATAGAATCAATGTTTCTTTTGTTACATAAAACTATGTATTGTTATCAAGCAATATGGAACAGACAGACAAAAGTTGTGGGATTAAATCGAGCAGGGGGTGCCCTTCAATGGATGTGCCTCAAAAAAATAATAATGAAACCGCCCCGCTTCCGAGGGCGGCCGCAACCGCAGCCGCCGCTCTCTCCGGGCATAATACGAGCAAACACACATAACACACTGTTGAACACGACCAGGGTATTTACAAAGTATATGCCGCTTACAGTTTAATTTAATTCGGGGCGCTGCCGTCGGGGGCGGCTAATCCCCCCCAAAAACGGATTCACAATAGCAGCCAATTAATTGTGTATGTAGCATGTAGATAATAATAAGCAATTAATATGTATAGAGGGCGATTAATATTGGACGCGAGGCAGGTCCATTGACCCGAATCAACGGACTAATCAACCAAACCCTATCTCTAATGCCTAAGATACTTTAGATTAGTGCCTATTGAAACCAACCAAAAATAAAAAACAAACTTTATATATGAACATACAAGATACCTCTAGTGTGTAACTGCTATTTGTATAATAAACGCGCGATATTTCTATAAGAAAATACGATTTTTTAGGTGGGCCGTCGCGGTGCTTTTTACACACAACTCTATATTATCGAAATACATATCATATACACTATATAAATATATAGCACACAAATATATATTTGTGTGAGTATACATATCAAAATAAAAATAAAACAATGCAGCCAGCCACGTTTGTAGTGTAATTAGGTTTAAATTGGTGGCGCGCGCGAGCTAATCACAGCCCCCCGCTACAGTTTAATTTAATTAATTGCAGTTTTCCGGAAAACAATCCCGACGCTGCCAACTGGAAATTTATTACGCGGCCGCCGGTTTAATTGACTGCGTTTTTAAATTGGTTTTGTTGGTGTGCTGGAAATTATTCAGCGGCGGCGCCCGAATTGCAACAAACGCGTATTGTTCGTTTGTATGTGTGAGGCCGCTTTACATCGACAGAGGGAGAGAAGGGTGCAATATTTTGCAAATTACTATACAATCACTTTATATCAATAGTGGTGTGATTAATTAAATTGTTGCGAAGTTAATTATTGGGGGGAGGTATGAAAATATAAAGAGATTTTTGTGTAGGTGCAGTTTCACATCCTAAATAGCTATTAATACATTTTTATTCTATAATGTTTGACTATTTTGGAATCATATTAATGCATACTGAAAAAGTCATGACGATCCATCCATTATTTTCATAGAAATTTCCAAAAATCAAACAAGGCATTTGTAATGAAGTTAATACTCAGGTTAACACCCGATCAATCATCATCAATAAATTTCGATTCTATAATTTTTGATTATTTTGGTATGCTATTAATGTATACTGAAAAAATCATGACGATCCAACCATTATTTTTATAGAAATTTCCAAAAATCAAACAAGACATTTGTAATTAAGTTAGTTCTCAGTTTAACACCCGATATTCACAAAAATACTCATCAATAAATTTCGATTCTATAATTTTTGATTATTTTGGTATGATATTAATGCATTCTGAAAAAATCATGACGATCCATCCATTACTTTTATAGAAATTTCCAAAAATCAACCAAGGCATTTGTAATGAAGTTAACACTGAGTTTAACACCCGATATTCACGAAAATACTCATCAATAAATTTTGATTCTATAGTTTTTATTATTTTGGTATGATATTGATGCATACTGAAAAAGTCATGACGATCCATCCATTACTTTTATAGAAATTTCCAAAAATCAAACAAAATATTTGTAATGAAGTTATTACTCAGTTTAACACCTGATATTCATAAAAATACTCAACAATAAATTTCGATTCTATAATTTTTGATTATTTTGGTATGATATTAATGCATACTGAAAAAGTCATGACGATCCATCCATTATTTTTATAGAAATTTCCAAAAATCAACCATGACATTTGTAATGAAGTTAATACTCAGTTTAACACCCGATATTCACGAAAATACTCATCAATAAATTTCGATTCTATAATTTTTGATTATTTTGGTATGATATTAATGCATTCTGAAAAAATCATGACGATCCATCCATTACTTTTATAGAAATTTCCAAAAATCAAACAAGATATTTGTAATTAAGTTAATACTCAGTTTAACACTCGATATTCAAGAAAATACTCATCAATAAATTTCGATTCTATAATTTTTGATTATTTTGGTATGATATTGATGCATTCTGAAAAAATCATGACGATCCATCCATTACTTTTATAGAAATTTCCAAAAATCAAGCAAGGCATTTGTAATGAAGTTAATACTAAGTTTACCACCCGAAATTCACGAAAATACTCATCAATAAATTTCGTTTCTATAATTTTTGATTATTTTGGTATGATATTAATGCATACTGAAAAAGTCATGACGATCCATCCATTACTTTTATAGAAATTTCCAAAAATCAAGCAAGGCATTTGTATTGAAGTTAATACTCAGTTTAACAGACGATATTCAAGAAAATACTCATCAATAAATTTCGATTCTATAATTTTTGATTAATTTGGTATGATATCAATGCATATTGAAAAATTCATGGCGATCTATCTATTACTTTTATAGAAATTTCCAAAAATCAAACAAGGCATTTGTAATTAAGTTAATACTCAGTTTAACACCCGATATTCACGAAAATACTCATCAATAAATTTCGATTCTATAATCTTTGATTATTTTGGTATGATATTGATGCATACTGCAAAAATCATGACGATCCATCCATTATTTTCATAGAAATTTTCAAAAATCAAACAAGGTATTTGTAATGAAGTTAATACTCAGTTTAACACCCGATATTCACGAAAATACTCATCAATACATTTCGATTCTATAATTTTTGATTATTTCGGTATGATATTAATGCATACTGAAAAAATCATGACGATCCATCCATTACTTTTATAGAAATTTCCAAAAATCAATCAAGGCATTTGTAATGAAGTTAATACTCAGTTTAACACCCGATATTCACGAAAATACTCATCAATAAATTTCGATTCTATAATCTTTGATTATTTTGGTATGATATTGATGCATACTGCAAAAATCATGACGATCCATCCATTATTTTCATAGAAATTTTCAAAAATCAAACAAGGTATTTGTAATGAAGTTAATACTCAGTTTAACACCCGATATTCACGAAAATACTCATCAATACATTTCGATTCTATAATTTTTGATTATTTCGGTATGATATTAATGCATACTGAAAAAATCATGACGATCCATCCATTACTTTTATAGAAATTTCCAAAAATCAATCAAGGCATTTGTAATGAAGTTAATACTCAGTTTAACACCCGATATTCACGAAAATACTCATCAATAAATTTCGATTCTATAATCTTTGATTATTTTGGTATGATATTGATGCATACTGCAAAAATCATGACGATCCATCCATTATTTTCATAGAAATTTTCAAAAATCAAACAAGGTATTTGTAATGAAGTTAATACTCAGTTTAACACCCGATATTCACGAAAATACTCATCAATACATTTCGATTCTATAATTTTTGATTATTTCGGTATGATATTAATGCATACTGAAAAAATCATGACGATCCATCCATTACTTTTATAGAAATTTCCAAAAATCAATCAAGGCATTTGTAATGAAGTTAATACTCAGTTTAACACCCGATATTCACGAAAATACTCATCAATAAATTTCGATTCTATAATCTTTGATTATTTTGGTATGATATTGATGCATACTGCAAAAATCATGACGATCCATCCATTATTTTCATAGAAATTTTCAAAAATCAAACAAGGTATTTGTAATGAAGTTAATACTCAGTTTAACACCCGATATTCACGAAAATACTCATCAATACATTTCGATTCTATAATTTTTGATTATTTCGGTATGATATTAATGCATACTGAAAAAATCATGACGATCCATCCATTACTTTTATAGAAATTTCCAAAAATCAATCAAGGCATTTGTAATGAAGTTAATACTCAGTTTAACACCCGATATTCACGAAAATACTCATCAATAAATTTCGATTCTATAATCTTTGATTATTTTGGTATGATATTGATGCATACTGCAAAAATCATGACGATCCATCCATTATTTTCATAGAAATTTTCAAAAATCAAACAAGGTATTTGTAATGAAGTTAATACTCAGTTTAACACCCGATATTCACGAAAATACTCATCAATAAATTTCGATTCTATAATTTTTGATTATTTTGGTATGATATTAATGCATACTGAAAAAGTCATGACGATGCATCCATTATTTTTATAGAAATTTCCAAAAATCAAACAAGGTATTTGTAATGAAGTTAATACTCAGTTTAACACCCGATATTCACGAAAATACTCATCAATAAATTTCGATTCTATAATCTTTGATTATTTTGGTATGATATTGATGCATACTGCAAAAATCATGACGATCCATCCATTATTTTCATAGAAATTTTCAAAAATCAAACAAGGTATTTGTAATGAAGTTAATACTCAGTTTAACACCCGATATTCACAAAAATACTCATCAATAAATTTCGATTCTATAATTTTTGATTATTTTGGTATGATATTAATGCATACTGAAAAAGTCATGACGATGCATCCATTATTTTTATAGAAATTTCCAAAAATCAAACAAGGTATTTGTAATGAAGTTAATACTCAGTTTAACACCCGATATTCACGAAAATACTCATCAATAAATTTCGATTCTATAATCTTTGATTATTTTGGTATGATATTGATGCATACTGCAAAAATCATGACGATCCATCCATTATTTTCATAGAAATTTTCAAAAATCAAACAAGGTATTTGTAATTAAGTTAATACTCAGTTTAACACTCGATATTCACGAAAATACTCATCAATAAATTTCGATTCTATAATTTTTGATTATTTTGGTATGATATTAATGCATACTGAAAAAAATCATGATGATCCATCCATTACTTTTATAGAAATTTCCAAAAATCAAACAAGGCATTTGTAATGAAGTTAATACTCAGTTAAACACCCGATATTCACGAAAATACTCATCAATAAATTTCGATTCTATAATTTTTGATTATTTTGATATGATATTAATGCATACTGAAAAAGTCATGACGATCCATCCATTACTTTTATAGAAATTTCCAAAAAACAACAAAGACATTTGTAATTAAGTTAATACTCAGTTTAACACACGATATTCATGAAAATACTCATCAATAAATTTTGATTCTATATTTGTTTATTATTTTGGTATGATACTAATGCATACTGAAAAAGTCATGACGATCCATCCATTACTTTTATAGAAATTTCCAAAAATCAAACAAGACATTTGTAATTAAGTTAATACTGAGTTTAACACCCGATATTCACGAAAATATTCATCAATAAATTTCGATTCTATAATTATTGATTATTTTGGTATGATATTAATGGATACTGAAAAAGTCATGATGATCCATCCGTTACTTTTATAGAAATTTCCAAAAATCAACAAAGACATTTGTAATTAAGTTAATACTCAGTTTAACACACGATATTCATGAAAATACTCATCAATAAATTTCTTTTCTATAATTTTTGATTATTTCGGTATGATATTAATGCATACTGAAAAAATCATGACGATCCATCCATTACTTTTATAGAAATTTCCAAAAATCAATCAAGGCATTTGTAATGAAGTTAATACTCAGTTTAACACCCGATATTCACGAAAATACTCATCAATAAATTTCGATTCTATAATCTTTGATTATTTTGGTATGATATTGATGCATACTGCAAAAATCATGACGATCCATTCATTATTTTCATAGAAATTTTCAAAAATCAAACAAGGTATTTGTAATGAAGTTAATACTCAGTTTAACACCCGATATTCACGAAAATACTCATCAATAAATTTCGATTCTATAATTTTTGATTATTTTGGTATGATATTAATGCATACTGAAAAAGTCATGACGATGCATCCATTATTTTTATAGAAATTTCCAAAAATCAAACAAGGTATTTGTAATGAAGTTAATACTCAGTTTAACACCCGATATTCACGAAAATACTCATCAATAAATTTCGATTCTATAATCTTTGATTATTTTGGTATGATATTGATGCATACTGCAAAAATCATGACGATCCATCCATTATTTTCATAGAAATTTTCAAAAATCAAACAAGGTATTTGTAATTAAGTTAATACTCAGTTTAACACTCGATATTCACGAAAATACTCATCAATAAATTTCGATTCTATAATTTTTGATTATTTTGGTATGATATTAATGCATACTGAAAAAAATCATGATGATCCATCCATTACTTTTATAGAAATTTCCAAAAATCAAACAAGGCATTTGTAATTAAATTAATACTCAGTTTAACACCCGTTATTCACGAAAATACTCATCAATAAATTTCGATTCTATAATTTTTGATTATTTCGGTATGATATTAATGCATACTGAAAAAGTCATAACGATCCATCCATTACTTTTATAGAAATTTCCAAAAATCAATCAAGGCATTTGTAATGAAGTTAATACTCAGTTTAACACCCGATATTCACGAAAATACTTATCATTAAATTTCAATTTCATAATTTTTGATTATTTTGGTATGATATTAATGCATACTAAAAAAGTCATGACGATGAATCCATTATTTTTATAGAAATTTCCAAAAATCAAACAAGGCGTTTGTAATGAAGTTAATACTGAGTTTAACACCGGATATTCAAGAAAATACTCATCAATAAATTTCGATTCTATAATTTTTGATTATTTTGGTATGATATTAATGCATACTGAAAAAGTCATAACGATCCATCCATTACTTTTATAGAAATTTCCAAAAATCAAACAAGGCATTTGTAATTAAATTAATACTCAGTTTAACACCCGTTATTCACGAAAATACTCATCAATAAATTTCGATTCTATAATTTTTGATTATTTCGGTATGATATTAATGCATACTGAAAAAGTCATAACGATCCATCCATTACTTTTATAGAAATTTCCAAAAATCAAACAAGGCATTTGTAATGAAGTTAATACTCAGTTAAACACCCGATATTCACGAAAATACTCATCAATAAATTTCGATTCTATAATTTTTGATTATTTTGATATGATATTAATGCATACTGAAAAAGTCATGACGATCCATCCATTACTTTTATAGAAATTTCCAAAAAACAACAAAGACATTTGTAATTAAGTTAATACTCAGTTTAACACACGATATTCATGAAAATACTCATCAATAAATTTTGATTCTATATTTGTTTATTATTTTGGTATGATACTAATGCATACTGAAAAAGTCATGACGATCCATCCATTACTTTTATAGAAATTTCCAAAAATCAAACAAGACATTTGTAATTAAGTTAATACTGAGTTTAACACCCGATATTCACGAAAATATTCATCAATAAATTTCGATTCTATAATTTTTGATTATTTTGGTATGATATTAATGGATACTGAAAAAGTCATGATGATCCATCCGTTACTTTTATAGAAATTTCCAAAAATCAACAAAGACATTTGTAATTAAGTTAATACTCAGTTTAACACACGATATTCATGAAAATACTCATCAATAAATTTCGATTCTATAATTTTTGATTATTTTGGTATGATATTGATGCATTCTGAAAAAATCATGACGATCCATCCATTACTTTTATAGAAATTTCCAAAAATCAAGCAATGCATTTGTAATGAAATTAATACTCAGTTTAACACCCGATATTCACGAAAATACTCATCAATAAATTTTGATTCTATAGTTTTTGATTATTTTGGTATGATATTAATGCATACTGAAAAAGTCATGACGATCCATCCATTATTTTTATAGAAATTTCCAAAAATCAACCATGACATTTGTAATGAAGTTAATACTCAGTTTAACACCCGATATTCACGAAAATACTCATCAATAAATTTCGATTCTATAATTTTTGATTATTTTGGTATGATATTAATGCATACTGAAAAAATCATGACGATCCATCCATTACTTTTATAGAAATTTCCAAAAATAGACAAGGCATTTGTAATGAAGTTAATACTAAGTTTACCACCCGAAATTCATGAAAAATACTCATCAATAAATTTCGATTCTATAATTTTTAATTATTTTGGTATGATATTGATGCATTCTGAAAAAATCATGACGATCCATCCATTACTTTTATAGAAATTTCCAAAAATCAAACAAGGCATTTGTAATAAAGTTAATACTTAGTTTAACACCCGATTTTGAAGAAGATACTCATCAATAAATGTTGATTCTATATTTTTTTATTATTTTGGTATGATATTAATGCATACTGAAAAAGTCATGACGATCCATCCATTACTTTTATAGAATTTTCCAAAAATCAACCAAGGTATTAGTAATGATGTTAATACTCAGTTTAACACCCGATATTCACGAAAATACTCATCAATAAATTTCGATTCTATAATTTTTGATTATTTTGGTATGATATTCATGACGATCTATTCATTAGTTTTATAGAAATTTTCAAAAATCAAACAAGGCATTTGTAATGAAGTTAATTAATATTCAGTTTAACACCCGATATTCATGAAATCAGTCATCAATAAATTTCAATTTTATAATTTTTTATTATTTCGGTATAATGTTTGAGTATTTTGTTTGTTATAACCTATGTTCAAGAATACATATTGTAATGCATTGGTTTATTTTGAAAAATAAATCAAAAATCATTCATTTAGGTTGTAACAATTAAAAGTTGTGTATGTTTTGTTAGTACAATGGGATGTTAATAATTCACACTGATTTTTCCCCCGTATAAATTTCGTCGCAAATTAATTACTCATTGCAACCCTCTCCCTGTGAAAACATGAAACCCCGTCGTCGTCGCTGCAATCAATTAATAATTACAATATTACCAATTTAATCAAAATTAATGAACTGCGGGGGTATGAGGGGGGGAGGACGGGGGCTTCAGATCGATGAGTGAGGCGGGCAGGCAGGAATGTTTGCCACCCCCTCGAGCCGTCCCCCAGCGCGCGGACAAACAGCTCGAAATTGCTCGCGATAATTAAACCCGCGCGTCGCGAAACGTTCGTCGTAATTAAAACGAAATTACGTTGAATAATTGCGATTATTATTATCGTTATTGCGAGGGCGCGCTGCCGGCTACAACGCAAAACTTTTTAACGAGCGCACCGCCGAAGATTCTGCTGGGGGCGGCGCAGTTATTAGAGTGGCAACAATCAGTATAATAATATATATAAAAAAAAATTGTATAATCCCACACGTGTAACCCGCACATATCATATATGTGTCTTCGGCTGTCCTGTCCAATAAAATAAAACTAGGTAAAATACAAAAACGCTAATTTGATAAAAATTATTCTTAAAATGTATTTTCTAAAAGTATACATTAATTAAACAACCGTAGTAAGCTATGTAAGTAGGGGAGAGAGAAAAAATATGCTACCCCACATTAATTTCTCCCTCAATAAAGTAGAGGCGTATTTGTTTTTGGCATTGTTTTGTCCAAAAAAATAAAAAAATAATGTTGTGATTCGTGCACTGTAACGCTTCACTATGTTCGCATTTTGATGTGATACTTCAAGTAGAAACTAATACACGCGCGGGCACTCACACTCGTTAGTGTAGGCGGCGGTTGTAACAACAACCGCCCTCCCCCACTGTAGTAAAAAAAAACCTATATATTACTGTAATATGGCTGTTAAAAGTACAGGCGTGAGTCCTGCTTTATGTTGCTTTCGATTGGGTTTTACAAAAATATAAAAAATAAAATAAAATCTGTGGTTTACACACAAGAAATCGCTCTAAAGAGTCAATATTAAATAGATATAGAGATGATGATGACGTGGCAAGAGGTGAAAATAAGTATATTATAGTATTAGATGATGCATATATGTAGCTTAATGAAATGAAAAAAAAATACAATGTAATGTTAAATATATATATTATGATATAAACGTAGGCCTATCTTATATACACTGAAATTGAATTTATAGTTTTGTATGTTTCAAGTTATTAGATTTTTAATTATTGAAGATATATTATATAAACAAAAATATATATATGAAAGAGGTTTTAATCGTATTTATTTTTTAATGCAGAACTGTGAAACTTTTTAGGTTGTCTTTGTATACTGTTTATAATTATAGTTTTATCTATCTTAATTGAATAAAGAATGTATATTCCCATAAAATGTTGTTTTTTGTATGAATTTTGTATATATCTCAAAAAATACCCGCTAGATGGCGTTAAACTTTCTCTTTGAAGAGAAAGTTGCATCGTATTTTATTGGTTTTATTTATTTACTTGTTATTATTTTCCCCGCAGGATTTTTTTAGGTTTAATGAAATAGTATCTATTGAACGTGCCTCTGTCGTTTTGTTACTTTTCCATAGTATGTGTGTGTGTGCGTATGTAATTAGTTAGCAACTTACATAACAGGATTTTGATTTTATTACATCTAATCAGTGTAGCTCAGCTAGTCCGGATGAATTCACACAATATCTCGAGTGGTTATATACAAAAATGATGCAACTTTCCCCATATGGGTGTGCATTATCGCCAGATGGCGTTAAACTTTCCTCATAGGGGGAAAATCGTATCATTTTTATATTATTTATATGATACATGATGATGATAAGATATTGTGTGAATTCATCCTCACCAGCTGAGCTATACTGATGAGATCTAATAAGATCGAAATCTAGATATGTAGATTGCTAAGAGGTGGCTTCACACTATATATATATATATATATATATATATATATATATATATATATATATATATATATATATATATATATATATATCTATATTATATATATTTTTAATTTTAATATTGTTGGGACTTGATAGAGATAGCAATTGATTGGCTCCAGTCAGATAGATATTCAAACTGTTTCTAGCTAGCATTGGATATACCAATATTCTGTATTAGATGGATTATTTCAGGCGCCATCGCCAAGCCGTCGCGGGGTTCGCGTTGGCTGCGCCCCTTAAAAGGCTTATTTATGTGCAAATGTCAATACGTCTGGCCCCCGTCCGTTTTGGGCGGCGGCGGGCGGCTAAATGTTTACCCAGCCCGGATTCAATCAATGTCTCGATACACAAGTTTGACATTAACGCGAACCTCCGCCCCCCCCTGCCAAAGAATTAACGGCAAGGCGGATGCCACTCTTCATCGCACATAATAGTCAATCAACAATTCGGAGGGTGTACTGATAATAATTTCGTTAATATGTAATAGAAAATGAAAATTTAATTTATGAACTAAAGAAAACTATTGTATCCACATCGGTGGCCTCCACTAGGCCGTTTCGTAGTGATCATAAGGGAGCGGGAGTTCAAAACCTAGAACTAGCGAGTTGTACACTAAAAAGACCTTTATTAGGCATAGCCAACAAACCAAGTTTGGCTAGTTGTACAGTTTTTCAGAGATTCTAAGGTAAGTATCGAGTACTAGTGATGGTTCTGGATAGTTGGCTGGAGGGTAGCATAGCAACAGACACTTAGGCCTCAAAATGGGCCCATTGTGAAACCTCCCTTTGAGGCTGCTCACTCATCCCACCAGTCAATTTTGCATGCGAGCTGCAAAACTCTGGCGGGTGAGGAGTTGCCAATGCTGGCCGTACTAGGCCAACGATGCCCTAGTATTAGATGCCTAGTATTTACTAGAGCTGGGCAGAGGCATATGGCTCTGCTGTTTTTAGTTCTTCATTACACCCTCTACATAACAGGCTGTCCACCAGACCCATCGTGTGTAGGTGTTTGTTTAGCCAGCAGTGGCCAGTTGTCAATAATTTCAGATTAGTTCTGTTAAACTGTAGATGTCTATATTAAATAAATATAAGTTAAGGCGAGCCGTAGCTGCAATATGCAAATGCCAGGTTGTTAGTGTAGTGGTTGCTATTGTCGTACTAGTGATACTTTTGCACACACAAAAACACGAGTAACTTGCAAAACTATCAGACTCGAAGTCTTCGCTCACACATTTACTAAATTACTAACGAAAATCGTCACCAATAGACTCACAAACAAACTAAACGGATACCAACCAGTGAAACAGGCAGGGTTCAAAAGAGTCTATGCAAATTGTAGTTTATTTTATATAATTTCTATATATTCATGTACTTTACAAACAAAAAGTCAGCCACGGTACACAATAAAAACTAACAGTGAAAACTAAGGTTGAAAATGATTACTTGTAGCAAATATTAAGTTTTTGTAACAAAAGTTAAGTCAATCAAGTTTAATGTATGAAAATATAATGTTTAAAAAAGTTAGGTTGTAATCTAAATGAAGTAAAACTTGAAATTTTAAAAAGCACTTACTAGTTGTTGCGGGCTTAATTCACGTTAGGAAATACACCCGTTGATGTCTTCAATTTACTTGCGCGGTGCTCCACCATTCCATCTCCAGCCCATGTAAAGCACTGAATTTAGTTACATACAAAAAAACACTGCTATCCTGATTTGAAATAATGACTTACACTCTCGCGAGATTCAGACCCTAACGTGGTTTAAAAACGCGGACTAGTTTAGACGGCACTGTTGGTTTATTTTGATTGAATCAAAGCTACACATGAAGACACCTATAACAAAAAAAAAGCAATATATTAGTGGGTATTAAATAATTAGGGTTGTTTGTTACTTACATTGCCCCTTCAGCGAGTCCAGCTTGGCTGTTGTGGGATTGTACTGCTTTCGCTGCAGGGTGCAAAACACACGCTCGTGGAATTAGTTGTTTCACGACACGCGCTGGTTTACGAGACGAATTGATTCACGACACGATACGAGTTGATTCACGACACGCTATTAGTTGATTCGCGACACGAGTTGATTCCCCTCACGACACGAATTTATTCACGACACGACACGAGTTGATTCACGACACGACACGAATTGATTCGCGACACGACTCGAGTTGCTCCACGACCCGGCACGAGTTGAATCACGACACGACAGGGGTGATTCACGATACGCGACGAGTTGATTCACGACACGGCACGAGTTGAATCACGACACGACACGGGTTGATTCACGACATGCCACGAGTTGATTCACGGCGAGGCACGAGTTGATTCACGACAGGACGCGAGATGATTCGAGACAGGAGGCGATGACATGACATGAATTGATTTACGACACGACACGAGTTGAATCGTGGCCCACGACACTACACGAGGCGATTTACGACACGATGATGTCTATTAAGTGCCCGAGTTTACGAGACACGACATGAGTTGATACAAGACACGACACGAATTGATCCACGATACGTGCCGAATTAATTGATGACATGACACGAATTGATTTACGACACGACACGAGTTGAATCGTGACCCGACAAGAGTTGATTCACGAACGGACACGATGGGATTCACGACACGACACGAGGCGATTTACGATACGATGATGTCTATTAAGGGACCGAGATTACGAGTCACGACATGAGTTGATAGACGACACGACACGACACGAGTTGATTCACGACACGACACGAATTGATCCACGACACGACTCGAATTGATTTACGACGCGACACGAGACAACGGTGTCTATTAACGGACGGATTTCGAAATTTTGATTAATGAAAAAATAGCAGTTTCTAATATGCAATAAAGAAATAAAATATTTACTGCTTTGCATTGAAATATTTGAAAGTCTATTCCTTTCGATCGTATTTAAAAAAAAAATCAATGAAAATATTAATTGATCGAAAGGAAGGAATTAGTTTTGGTCTCACATTTACATTAAGAATTCGTGTGCACCCTAAAAGGAAGCTGAACTACGCCAGTTCTACTAAATTTCAATTTAGAATTTGTTTTATCTCAGAATAGAAATTAATGAAAATATTGTTATTTGGACCAAAATTGGTTTGCTAATAAATAATCTGAATAAAATTTGTACGACTAATACCCCTGTATTCACCAAAATTCCATAAATGTATCAATAGCTATTGAACCCATAAGTATTTGTTATTATAGCAACAGTAAATACATTATCTAGGGAATGTAGTAAATACATTATCTAGGCAATGTAGTAAATACATTATCTAGAGAATGTAGTAAATACATTATCTAGGGAATGTAGTACTTTAGATTCTCTCTATTGGAAACACTGAATAATTAAACAAAAGGTGTCATCAAAGCTCCAATCACAAGCGCTATTCAAGCTGTTTGACATTTTTTTGGCATTTTCTGGGACAATGACGTTTCCAATGTAGACATTCAATAGCTTATGAGATCTATAAAGTTTATAGAATGTTGGCGAATACAGGCATAAAACGATTAAATAGCCAAAGTATTACAAAGTTAGGTAGTATTGCTCTATACATTTCATTACAGTGTAACAAAAATAAATTCTACAGTCCAAACTAAAATGATTTTGGATGATAAAATGATTTGGATTATATAGTTTTAACTTCATTTTCATGTTCAAATAGAACTATATATAACTAGTTTCGATTTACAATTACTCAATTGTTTATGTTGCAAACAATTTTACCACCACTACACTGTGCTGTAATATTTTAGAAGATAAAAAATTATTTAATTAGTTTTTTGTACTCATGTCCTAAGAAAAGTCAATTTCGCATAGATTTGAGTGCGGGAAATACTATTTCCCACTAGTGCGGGAAATAGTATTTCCCGCCAGCGTTGCCAACTTAAAATTCGGTGCTAATGTAAATGTGTATTTATAAATATGAGAATGCATGCAAGCACAGCGTACACCTCTTATACTTCAAATAGCATTCAAAATTCACGATATGATACTGGATAAATACAATTTTGAAGCAAATACAGACTTTAAATAATATGTAATTGGTAGTGTTACATAACCTATTTGTCACAATAACTTTAAATAACTTTAAATAAATATTAAGTATTTATTCGTACAAAAAATAAGATACATTATTCGTGCGATAATGCTGTTTCCCGAATTCGCTCTTAATACGAGCCGAAAACTCATTCGCTCATTCGGGAAAATTGCCTTCCTGCACTAATAATGTAAATTACTAGTCTGAAATTAAGTCTGATAATAAATGGTGAAAGCATGCTTTGTGGTTGAACACTCAAGCAGCAGAAATGACAGAATGGAGTGCTTATAACTAGAGATTTACGAATTCAAATTGATCATTACAATTAATTACATATAAAACATTAACAGACTCCAATTTATTTTAAGAGTAATAGTGTTTTAAACATGTTAATGAAAATGTTAGTGGAAATACAACAGCTATTACTATTACTATTTCTGCTGATTAGTTGTATCAAAGTTCATTTTTCTTCCCAGCAAGCAATGTCAAGTTTTAACAACTGTTAATATACTCACATTCCGATTTGACTTTAAACATAAAAACATACTAGTTATTGAAATCATACAAAAAAGTGAAAACTATAAAAAGTAGACATATAAGCTTTTGGCAAATAGCTATAGAACTAAAAGGGTGACGTTCTCAATGTAATTGTGATTAAGCCTACTCACCACGACAAGGTACTAATTCTTCGAGCAGGATTTTCAACGATATCAACATTAGTTAGAATGGGAAATTTATAATACAACACTAATACAAATCAAAAATATTTTATACTAGGTATAATTTGCTTCGTCTGGCGGCGAATCAACTACCTCGCCAACTCCTCTGAGCCCGTGTAACGTGTTGACCGTTTGCATACTTTTACCTCTCAAAACATTATCAAACATAATATTGTGCACCTTACTTTTATTTCTTCTGTTTCTAGGTATGTAGTTGCAATTTCTACGATAATTATAGACCGAACTACCCTACTATAGCGTTGTATTGACTTCATTTGTGTAATCAAAATATTTGTCACGACATGCACTAACAGCACAAAAGTCATAAATAACAGGTTTGTCGGCTTCTAAACATTATCTTCAGTTTCATATTATAAAAATAAGACTAAACAATTACAAATTAAATAATTTCTCTAGCTTATTGGGTTTAAAAATAAATCTAAATATCTATATCTTTATAAGGCTATCAGTCGTGAGGCTTTCCCGCCTTTCAAGGGAGAAGTTCAGAGTAATAAAAGTATTTGTCACGACATCACAAAAGTCATAAAGTCACTCAGCTTCTAAACTTATCTTCGGTTTCATATTATAAATATAAGACTAAACAATTAGAAATTAAATAATTTCTTTAACATATTGGGTTTTAAAAAAAAACTTCTATTTTCATTCAGGTCTTCTTCTATCGGGTCGGTCGGCTTTCAAACATTATCTTCGGTTTCATATTATAAAGATAAGACTAAACAATTAGAAATTAAATAATTTCTTTGACTTATTGGGTTTTAAGAAAAAACTTCTATCTTTATAGGGCTATCAGCCGTGAGGCGTTCTCGCGGTTCAAGGAAGAAGCTCAGATCAGTTTAATCACCCGGTATTTAACATCACAGATAACCTCTGAAAAACTGTGATTGGTAATTCTAAAATTCGCCCCGATGGGGTTGAAATACAGGCTCCCCAATACTAGACGGACGACGCCTCTAATCACTCCGCCACTGATCTTTTTTCTATGTGTATAAGGATCTTATATTTAACTATTATGTGTTGAAAATAATTACATTATTTTTATTATAGAAAATTTAAGAGAACTGTAATTAGTTCTATTACGTTTACAACCAACCACAGAATTTTTCATTAATTTCAAGTACAGCTTGAAATTGTATTTTTATATTTTATTTATGTTTATTACCGTTGGGAATCAGATGAATAAATAAAATAGTAATTTGTGGCCTGCTGTATACCAACAAGAACCCTCAGAAGTTATCATAAAACACACAACGTGTATTAAAAGTGTGCCATTTATAACATTAATAGTTTTCAAACTTTTCAACTTCAAAAGCAATCCTGTGCGCATTGCACATTTATATATTACACCAATTTTGCATCCATTTCATTAGCCTCTAGCGCGAGGATGGTTTGATTTTCAAGAGCATGATAAATATTTGCGGAACGAATAAAATTCACAAATGTTTGTTACTATGAGCTCGTAATTTTTTTATAAGGTCGTACTGGATTACATTATTTAGTACTGCTTTGTACTCCTTTACACTGTTTTATATTTGAAAATTACTGGATACAAACACTGTTATGAGCTTGTAATTTTATTTATAAGGTCGTACTGCATTATACTATGTCGTACTGCGTTGTACTCCTTTTATATTTCTCTTTATACTGCAAATTTCTGTTACAATGACGTTTTTTCAATTTGACCATTCAATAGTTTATGGGACCTATAAAGTTTATGGGACGTTGGTGAATACGGGCATTAATAAAATTTTAGGTTCCTTCCTATTGTAAATTTCCATTCCCACTCATTTACACCCCTGTTTTGTGGGGTAGTAGGAGGATTTTTGTATTTCTGTGTGTAAATTGTCGTGCCCGTTGTGAGCTCAGCGGTGATCGATAGCCGGGACCGGCCAGCACCTGGTGCTTCAATTCTTCCTGGCTGGCCGCCACCTGAGAGACGAATGAAATTACGCTGCTACCCCCCTCTCGATGTCTAATGAACTGGAGCTAACGCTCTCCATCCGTGACGTCGTGTTATTGCAGCGATCGCTTCCTCAATCGCTCTTCAATGGCATCGTTTATTACGTTTAATTGACCATTTTTGCAATTACTTGTTCTTGTTTAAAGTTCCAATTGAGTCTAATCCACAATCATGTGCAACATGTTTATCAATACAATCTTTAAACAATAGTTTCTAATAATTACAAACACCCTATTAAGACTGTCTCAATAGGGTGTTTTTAATTATTACAAACTATTGTTTAAAGATTGTATTGATAAACATGTTGCACATGATTGGGGATTAGACTAACTACGGTATTTGGGTGTTGACATGTTCATATTATTTACCTCAATAATTGAGGTACAGTGAAGTGCAGTACAAAGAAGACCGCAGATATAAAAGTTTGAATTCATCTCTTAGCAATCTACATATCTAGATTTCGATCTTGTTAGATCTCATAAAAGGGTGACATTCTCAATATAATTGTGATTAAGCCTGCTCGCCTCGACAAGGTACTCATTCTTCGAGCACGATTTTCATCGATATAAAAATTAGTTGGAATGGGATATTTATAATACAGCACTAAAACAAATCAAAAATATTTTATACTAGGTACAATTTGCTTCGTCTGGCGGCGAATCAATTACCTCACCATCTCCTCTGAGTCCGTGTAACGTATTGACCATTTGCATACTTTTACCTCTCAAAACATTATCAAACGTAACATTGTGCACCTTACTTTTATTTCTTCTGGTTCTAAGTATGTAGTTGCAATTTCTACGATAATTATAGACCGAACTACCCTACTATAGCGTTGTATTGACCCCATTTGAGTAATAAAAATATTTGTCACGACATACACTAAAGTCCTGGTTTCCTAGAAAGCGGTGTCGATAAAATCGGCCGTTTTTGACGTCATTTACACATTACAAGATACGTTTTAAGTACATGTAATTGAATAACTCACCAGATTCCAGTGTAATTCATAACACTTTCCCAATAGTTTGAAGTATACCGCTCTCTGGATTACTAGATTTATTTAAATATATGTAAAAGAAATGTGTGACAGTAGAAGGTAGATAGCCAGTTACCAACACAGTAACTAGTACTATATATAGCAGAGAAATTATTTGAAAAGTAATTTTTATTTTATTTTTTCAATTATCCCGAATAATTGAGTTTCAGACCCTTTTGTTGTTATTGAGTGGGAGGGTTGAAATTAGCGGGCGCAAATCTGTAAATAGGGAAGTCATCAACGCGCCGCCGGGAATCCGATTACACCGCAGATAAGCGCCCGGGTCGGGGGGGCCGGCATGCGAATTTTAATCCAAATTAAATAACGGGATCGGGTTTATTGTAGCCGCCGCAACCTCGGCCTCGGGGGGACAGTGAGCAATCTATTTTCATTCCGAGAGGCTGAAGAAGGGAACATTTAATTGTCGGTGATTTTATTTTCAACCACATTTACATCCTTTGTGGTGAAATCCTAGTGACGAGTATTAGTGAGACTATTAATTACGGGGGATTATTTAAATAAACTTAGTTTGAGTTTATGAGTTATAAAACTTTTCATTTGACAAACGTGCATGTAAGTTTTTTTTAAAGTCTACGTCGTATTAACCTCACTACTACTTACATCTAGGATTTTGTAATAAACGATGTAAATGTGAAAATAAAAGGGCAGGATTACTTGGATTTGCTTAGGACGGGCTATATAAAAGCAGATTGCTTATATAATGCCGAGTCAATGTACACCTAAATTGAAGTCAAGTTCTAGACTTCCGATTCTGTGCCACTCTATTTTTACCCTGTATTTACCTTAACTTCACAGAAAACCTCGGAAAAACTGTGAAGGTGATTCGCGAAAATTCGTTCCCCGCTGGGCTGAGCTTTGATGACACCTTTTGTTTAATTATTCGGTGTTTCCAATAGAGAGAACCTAAAGTAACTACATTCCCTATATAATATTTTATTGTTGCTATAACAACGAATATTTATGGGTTCAATAGCTATTGATAGATTTATGGAACGTCGGTGAATACGGAGGTAAGGGTTGTAGGGCTCACGGAAGAAGAAGTTTTTAAACAGATATTGTATTTTTTAAATTTTCGTATCGCATTTGAAGACCCAAGATTGATATTTTGCCTTTTTGATTATTGATTATTTTCTACTAATAGCATGACACGATTCGAATTAAATAGAGCAAACGTTTAAAACTACCAGCAACTTATTATTCCCATCAAGCTTTTTTTGATTTTCCACATGGTAATAGGCTTATTATAAGCCTATTACCATGTGGAAAATCATAAAAAGCTTAATGAGAATTATATGTTGCTGGTAGTTTTAAACGTTTGCTCTATTTAATTCGAATCGTGTCATGCTATTAGTAGAAAATAATCAATAATCGATTAGGAACAATAATGTTTGTGTAGTCGCCCCACAAACCCCGCGCTAATTTCCCCCCGATTCCGGTCGGCTTTACGGCTTTATGTAAAGAGGGCGCATCCTGTTTGAATCCCCGCGTTCCGGGGACATAATTCAGCAGCATCCTGCAGGATTGAACTCAATGGCAATCGGTAGGGAGTGTGCAGGAGCCAAGACAGATGGCAGTAGCTTGCAAAACTGCTAGCTACGTTGTACATAGATATTAACCCTTATGAATGCCTTTCATTTATCACTCTGGTTTTAGTCAATGATATTAGTCTTGTGTAAATATTTTCCAGTTCAGTATTGTAAGAGTATGCATCCCAAGTTATAGTTTTACGGTTGAAAACAATAAATGTGGGAACGCCACTGTAAAACTGAATGTTGTTTCATTAACATGGCGCAGTCGGTAGGATTCCAATCAGAATGTTGTTTCATTAACAAGTATCATCGTTGATTAAAGTATTTATATATATATATATATATATATATATATATATATATATATATATATATATACTTCAATCAACGTTATTATAAATTCGAAAAAAACTCATTTCCAACGTAAATCATCTTATCATGTAGAAGGGTAGGATTGGAGACTGAATAGAGAGACAGAGAGAAACATGAAATAATAAAAGCCGTCTATAATATCTACATAATTATAAGGAATGGCTTGTTACACATTATACCAACTAGCTAAACAAGTTCATGTGTGTATTTTTTTTTTAGGTAGTTACATCAATATTCCGGTTTGTCGACATAAGCACACGCAATTTCAGACGAATTTATACGTTTGTTTTCGCAAAGGCGTGTAATCATGCCCAATTAAACGGGGTAGGGGGTATTAATCGCGCACCGCCACCACACGCCATAAAGTCGTTCCAAACAATTATTACCGAGCGTTCGCTATTTTGCGCAAAACAAAAATAAATAGAATCATGAACTCTACAAACACATAAAGTACAATAAATTTAAATAATATTAAATATAAAACTGTGACTGCAGAAGGACCCAGCGATAAACGAAAGAGGCTATAGTGACTAGTCATATGAAAGTAGCGTGTAGTGAGTAAGTATGAGAGAAAAGTGTAGGCATTGAAGGATGAAATGCTAGTAAAAATTATTATTCAATTAAATATGGAGGTTTAGGTGGGCCATATTTACAAATAATCATACATAGTCCCTACAAAGTATGATATATGTATCTCAACTATTCATAGTCTTTTTGGGTTGTTAAATTCAAAAATTACAAATCTGATTCTAGTTGGCAGACAAAAAGGACTATAGCTCTGTTAGTAGTTTTCAAAATTTGATAAAAGTGCTGTGAATATATCCACAAATAATCATAGTTGGACCTAGAAAATTATGAAATATGTATTTCAACCAATTGTAGTCTTTTTGGGTTGTTAAACTCAAAAAATGACAAATGTAACATTCAGGGGATAAAAAGTACTATAACTCTGTATGTAGTTTTTAAAAAATTATTAAATTATGCTGAATATAATTACAAATAGTTACACCTAGTCCCTACTAAATATGATATGTGTATCTCTACTATTTGTAGTTATTTTGGGCTGTTAAACTCAAAAATTACAAATTTAATACTAGTCAGGGGATAAAAAGTATTATAACTCTGTTCATAATTTTCAAAATTTTATAAAATTACGTTAACTGTATTTAAAAATAGTCATACTTATGTCCTATAAAAGTATGAAATGTGTATCTCAACTATTCTTAGTATTTTGGGTTGTTAAACTCAAAAATTATAACTCACAGACATTGGTCTGGGGATTACAAGTACCATAACTGTGTTTGTAGTTTTCAAAGTTTTATAATATTACTCTGAATATTTTCAAGCCATTTGAAATAGTGAATGGGTATAGTTTGGTTGTTACCAACCAAACTATGCCCATTCACGATTTCAAATGGCTTAAACTCTGCACTACACTATTACCCTTAACTTTCTATGATTCAATCAATTTCATTTATTAATTTAAACTTTATTTAAAAAATATATAGGGTACAATGTAGTGTAGAGTTCAAATCACTTGAGATATTGAATGTGAATTTGGTTGGTAGGGACCGCCCGCCCACCCAACCTTTGTTGGCATAGTTTTTTTCAATGGATACGGACGTTTTATATTGTTTCCACCATTCCAGGAACAGTGTAATCCTATGAAAAAAACTATGCAAGGTAAGGTGGGGTGGGCGGGTGTACCCTACCAACCAAACTATACCCATTCACTATTTCAAATGGCTTGAACTCTGCACTACACTATTACCCTTAACTTTCTATGATTCAATCAATTTCATTTATTAATTTAAACTTTATTTAAAAATTATATAGGGTACAATGTAGTGTAGAGTTCAAGTCACTTGAGATATTGAATAGCATAGTTTGGTTGGTAGGGGCCGCCCGCCCACCCTACCTTTGCTCGCATAGTTTTTTTCAATGGATACGGATGTTTTATGTTGTTTCCACCATTCCAGGAAGAGTGTAATCCTATGAAAAAACTATGCAAGCAAGCGTGGGGTGGGTGGGTGGTCCCTACCAACCAAACTATGCCCATTCACTATTTCAACTGGCTTGAACTCTGCACTACACTATTACCCTTCACTTTCTATGATTCAATCAATTTCATTTATTAATTTAAACTTTATGTAAATATTATATAGGGTACAATGTAGTGTAGAGTTCAAGTCACTTGAGATATTGAATGTACATAGTTTGGTTGGTAGGGACCGCCCGCCCACCCCTCCTTTGTTGGCATAGTGTTTTTCAATGGATACGGACGTTTCATATTGTTTCCACCATTCCAGGAACAGTGTAATCATATGAAAAAAACTATGCAAGCAAAGGTGGGGTGGGTGGGTGCTCCCTACCAACCAAACTATGCCCATTCACTATTTCAAATGGCTTGAACTCTGCATTACACTATTACCCTTAACGTTCTATGATTCAATCAATTTCATTTATTAATTTAAACTTTATTTAAAAATTATATAGGGTACAATGTAGTGTAGAGTTCAAGTCACTTGAGATATTGAATGTGCATAGTTTGGTTGGTAGGGGCCACCCGCCTACCCCACCTTTGCTTGCATAGTTTTTCTCAATGGATACGGACGTTTTATATTGTATCCACCATTCCAGGAACAGTGTAATCCTATAAAAAAAACTATGCAAGCAAAGGTGGGGTGGGTGGGTGTTCCCTACCAACCAAACTATGCCCATTCACTATTTCAAATGGTCTGAACTCTGCACTACACTATTACCCTTAACTTTCTATGATTCAATCAATTTCATTTATTAATTTAAACTTTATTTAAAAATTATATAAGGTACAATGTAGTGTAGAGTTCAAGTCACTTGAGATATTGAATGTGCATAGTTTGGTTGGTAGGGGCCGCCCGCCCACCCCACCTTTGCTCGCATGGCTTTTTTCAATGGATACGGACGTTTTATATTGTTTCCACCATTCCAGGAACAGTGTAATCCTATGAAAAACACTATGCAGGCAAAGGTGGGGTGGGCGGGTGGTCCCTACCAACCAAAGAAGTAGCCACATATTGCCTATAAGGAAGTTTAAAAAGAAATAAATTGCAGTTATGGTTGTATTCGTTGCATATTTAAGAAGAAACACTTGATTTTGATTTGTCTCCACTAATAAGCACTAATAAATAGTCATTTGTTAACTTGTTAAACTCCCGTATTCGCCAACGCGCTCGCATTTAGTTTGTACTTATCAGCGTTCGGCTCGACGAGTGCAGCACAAAAAACTTGCTATAAATAAGTTGTTGTTCGCGTTCGGACTGGCAGGATATGAATCATCGAATAAAATAGCGAACGCGCTCATATGAATTCAATATTATTTAAAATTGGAGTAATAAAATTACTCGACGGAAAGACCCGTGAAGGGTCAATAGTCTAATAAAGATGGTTATATATAAAATTACTGACCCAAGTTAGTGACGAGTGATCTCCGGTATTTACGTTAACTTCACAGAAAACCTCTGAGAAACTGTAAAATGTGATTCGCGAAAATTTGTACCGATGGGGTTAAAAAAAACTGATACCAAAATTAAGACATGCAAGCAATCCACTGCACAACATTTCTAATACTCGACTCTACGAAAATACGATAAAGACATGACACATTTAAACAAAAATGTATAAACAAAAACACTAATCACGTAATAGTTGACATACTACATATTACACGACTAAGAATAACATCAAATCACATATGTGAAAAACTGTGAAAGGTAATTCGTTTGGGTTTGAACCCTCGTTCCCCAATACTCAGTACGAGACGGTCTAAACACTAGACCTCTAACCTCTGCCAGTATTCTTAGAGAGAGAAAACAATGTTAGGGTAGTGGCCAGTGGTCTTTCTACCATAGTAATTACAATAATGTACAAAAAAATAAATTAAACACTTGCATATATTTCAGTTTTGATTTGTCTCTACTAATTAGCAGTCATTTAACTTGTCGTAATTGTAATACAATTAGAATTCCATCAGTATATGTTACCAGTTATAGGTTAACGTACTGCATAATAAAGATCTAATATAATAACTCTAAATAATGTAATTCATAAGAAATATTACTAACCTTAATTTATCTTATCAGCTGCAGCATCAAACGACCACCAAACATCTCTCCGAGGCTCCCACTATCAGCTACACCATCTTTGCAAACCATTGGATATGTATAACACGCCAAAATCAATTAATTAATTATTAAAACACACAAACGCAGTTCATCGATGCACGCACTACACTCATCTGAGCTCACGTGATCTCCCTGCGTTGCTTGGCGCGCTCGTATTTGGCTTGTTTTTATCAGCGTTCGGCTCGACGAGTACAGCACAAAAAACTTGCTATAAATAAGTTGTTCGCGTTCGGACTGGCAGGATATGAATCATCGAATTAAATAGCGAACGCGCTCATATGAATTCAATATTATTTAAAATTGGAATAATAAGATTACTGACCAAGCTCAGTGGACGAGTGGTCCCCGATATTTACGTTAACTTCACAGAAAACCTCTGAGAAACTGTAAAATGTGATTCGCGAAAATTCGTTGAAAAAACTTATACCAAAAATAAGACATGCAAGCAATACACTGCACAACATTTCTAATACTCGACGCTACGAAAATACGATAAAGACATGACAAATTTAAACAAAAATGTATAAACAAAGACACTAATCACGTAATAGTTAACATACTATATATTACACGACTAACAATACTAGGTATGATAATTGGTTAGGTTATGTATAAATATATTAAAATGTTAAAAATATATATACTAGTTTAATATTAAGATTGTGTTTTTACTGTGAAATTTAATTTATTTTATTTTATTTTGTTACTCGGACATCATTGTAATTAGTAATGCTACTGGCCACTCCCCTAAAAAAGATTGTTTTCGCTCTCTAAGTTAGAGGCCTAGTGTTCAGACCGTCTCGTACTGAGTATTGGGGAGTGCCATAAAGTCGTTCCAAACAATTATTACCGAGCGTTCGCTATTTTGCGCAAAACAAAATTAAATAGAATCGTGAAATGTACAAACACATAAAGTACAATAAATTTATATAATGCTTATAATATAAAACTGACTGCAGAAGGACCCAGCGATAAACGAAAGAGGCTATAGTGACTAGTCATATGAAAGTAGCGTGTAGTGAGTAAGTATGAGAGAAAAGTGTAGGCATTCGACGAAATGCTAGTAAAAATTATTATGGTGCTGTATGTGTATGACTATGGCCCTGTCCGTTTGGCTACTACTAGTGACTAGTAGTCATACATGCTGACGTCACACTCATACTAATTATATAGGGTGACGTCAGCATGTGCCACTACTAGTAGTAGCCAAACGGACAGGGCCTATGTTCCTAAGGTAAGCTAGAAGAGTATATGAAAATTTTAGGGATGGAAGCGGAAGCTGTTGAATGGGTGAGAACGATGTACAAAGTCGTGGGCAAAATCAAGAGTGAATGATGAAGTATCGGAGATATCTAGAATGAATGTGGGAGTAAAGCAGGGATGCCCTATAAGCCATCTCCTGTTCAAATTGTATACATATAAATTAGTTGGAGGAGATGTAAAGGAGAGAGCAAGTGGAAGGGGTTTATGATAGGTTCTTATTGATGTTAACATATGTGGGGAAAAGTGGATGCTATTTAGAAAAATTATAGAATACTAATAGGAGGCAACTACAAAAAAAAACATAAACCGCAATAGACCACCTATAAATATCAGTACTGAGTCGGTGAAATTACTATAATCCTATAACCATCTGGGCAACTGAGGCAACTGCATCAATCTCATATGAGAGCGAAGCTGTCATTGATGCAGTTGGCAATGGTAGAACACACAAAAGAAAGTAAGTGTCGAATTAAAACTGCTCACAACACTTTCATAAATATGAAGAAAAAAAACTGCAGACGTGATATAAAATTAGAACTTAAATTACAATTACACCAATTAAATTAGCAGAAGACGTATACATTGTTAAACATAATGCACTAACCTTTTTGCAACTGCTATGTTGGTGACAATACTGCCAGTTCGCTCCAATTAATTCGCAACTATTGCTTTAGAATATTCCAAACTCCATCTATTAAGTCCTAAACGTGGAAATTTAATTTTCCACCTCTCCGGTTGTACATTCACGACTGCAATACAAATTTTACATCGTCAGAATTCTCATAACCTCTTGTACTTATGGAGGGATTGTCAAGGACATTAAGGATGTTTTTTCATCTTCTACATTGATATAGTTTGTCATACTATGACGGGTGAAAGGGACGACATCCCAGTTCACAGCAAATATTTACATTTATCCCGACAAATTATGTCAGTGTACCTGCACATTGCCATAAGTTTGCTCATAGAATCATAATGTTGCAGCACACATATCTTAAATATTTCCAAAAATGGACAAGGCTGTTGTGTATGTTGTGTATGTTGTGTATGTTGTGTATGTTGTGTATGTTGTGTATGTTGTGTATGTTGTGTATGTTGCGTATGCTGTGTATGTTGTGTATGTTGTGTATGTTGTGTATGTTGTGTATGTTGTGTATGTTGTGTATGTTGTGTATGTTGTGTATGTTGTGTATGTTGTGTATGTTGTGTATGTTTTGTATGTTTTGTATGTTCTGTATGTTGTGTATGTTGACTATGTTATGTACGTTGTGTATGTTGTGTATGTTGTGTATGTTGTGTATGTTGTGTATGTTGTGTATGTTGTGTATGTTGTGTATGTTGTGTATGTTGTGTATGTTGTGTATGTTGTGTATGTTGTGTATGTTGTGTATGTTGTGTATGTTGTGTATGTTGTGTATGTTGTGTATGTTGTGTATGTTGTGTATGTTGTGTATGTTGTGTATGTTGTGTATGTTGTGTATGTTGTGTATGTTGTGTATGTTGTGTATGTTGTGTATGTTGTGTATGTTGTGTATGTTGTGTATGTTGTGTATGTTGTGTATGTTGTGTATGTTGTGTATGTTGTGTATGTTGTGTATGTTGTGTATGTTGTGTATGTTGTGTATGTTGTGTATGTTGTGTATGTTGTGTATGTTGTGTATGTTGTGTATGTTGTGTATGTTGTGTATGTTGTGTATGTTGTGTATGTTGTGTATGTTGTATATGTTGTGTATGTTGTGTATGTTGTGTAGGTTATGTATGTTGTGTATATTTTGTATGTTGTATGTGCTGTACGTTGTGTATGCTGTGTATATTACACATATTGTACATGTTGTGCATGGTATGCATTTTGTGTATACTGTGCATGTTGTATTCGTTGTGTTCGCTATATATCTGCCATGTCTGTTATGTGTTTAACATGAATTGTTAGTGTGCCTTTCGTACCATACATATTTACAACAATTGGATTCTACAACGCTTATTGCATGCATATTTATAGCAATTATAACATAAAAATACTCACCAAGTCGTCAGCCACACGCCCTTCTTATTGTTGCACCCTCGTAACAACCTAATTCTCACTTGTATACACTTTTAAAGCGTTTAATCTCCAACTCTCAAAACAAAATACTCAGGAGCGTCTGTTTCGTGCCGCCATCTTGGCTAGGGTCCTTCTTTGCCGCATCACCTGACTGTCACCGTAGTTCTACTGTCTGCCGGTAGATGGCGCTAGTAGTATCGCTACATGAATACACGCGCCCTTTTCAAATTAGAAACGCAATCAATACTCACTGATTGTATCTTTAATTTGTAAATAAATAACGCTTTGTTTTAACAAATGATTGTGTCTTGATTAGCATTAATTATTAAGAAATAATTTTACTGTACGCGCATTTTAGTCACGCACTGGGGCTCTATAATCATTATAGTGCTCTGTGGCTATAATTCATTCGGTTGGTAGACTTGTGGAGAGTTGGTGCTGTGAACTCCATTTATTTATTTTATCGAAAGATTATGTATCTTATTATTGGTATAAGGCCTGAGGGTATAGGGCTTTAATTTAATAAAAAAAACTTCTATCTCTATAGGGCTATCAGCCGTGAGGCTTTTCCGCCGGTCAAGGGAGAAGCTCAGAGGAGTTTAATCACCCGGTATTTACCTTAACTTCAGAGAAAACCTCTGAAAACTGTGATACTGTGATGTTATACTATATTATACATTATATACGTTATGTACATGATTACATCTATTTTATTTTGTACGTTCCAAGTCTTCCTATTCTATGTCATTTGCCCCTTTCGTCCCTTTTGCTTCGTCTCTAATATTGTCGGCCAATTCTTTAATTATTATTCTATAATTCTTTCCTTTCCCGGACTTTCTCGTTAGGCGAAAGTGTGTAAATATTTATATTGTTAGAGGACAGTTTCTCGCCGAAAAAAACTAGTTAGGGAGAAACTGTTGAGAAGGCGGCTTGAGGCAGAATAGAAACTCCTTTACAATCGATATTTCGCTCTTTGGTTCAGAGCTTCATCAGAATTTACTACAATAAAGACCGAATTATTACAATGTTTGTAAATTATAGTAATACTTACAAAATAGAGTAATAAAAGCATAGTTTTCAGACTCATACATCATAGGAGATGGTACCACGAGGGTATATTTATAAAATTACAAAAGATATCACAAATTAAATTATTAAAGTTATTATTATTACCAAACTCAGTGGCTGAGTGGTTAGAGGCGTCGTCCGTCTCGTGCTTATGAAGTTAAGGTCTCTGAGCTTCTCTCTAGACCGGCGTAAGAGCCGCACCCGCCCTGTAAACATAGAAGTGTTTTTATTATCACTAAAGTCACACAATGACCACAACATAACCTTAGTAGACAAGGACTGTAACACAGGCAAATGTTTATAGCTGTAGGACTACACCCCACGATCCTAATAGTAGCTACTTGCGTAATGACAGTGTCTCATAGTCCTTGCTTACTAAGGTTGTGATGTGGTCACTGTGTGACTTAGTGACCACATCACGACCTTAGTAAGCAAGGGCTATGAGACACAGTCACTAGGCAAGTGCTTATAGCGGTGGGGCTACTAAAAGCATCATGGGGTGTAGTGCTACAGCTATAAACACTTTTTTCGTGACTGTGTCTTACAGCCCTTCATTAATAAGGTTTAATGTGGTCACTGTGTAACTTTTTAATAATAATAATAAACTTCTATCTTTGTAGGGCTACCAGCCATGCGGCTTTTCCGCCGGTCTAGGCGTTAATAATAATAACGTTAATAATGTTATGCTCCCTTCAAAACTCAAGATTGACCTCATCATCGGATGTGATGCTAATGCTCACCATGATGTGTGGGGCAGCAGCAACATTAACAGGAGAGGAAAGGCTTTAATTGAGCACATAACCAGTACAAAAATAGAGATACTAAACACAGGGTGTGTACCAACGTTCGTAATACAAAAACAAGTAGAGCTGATAGATATCAGTCTAAAACTGGGCAATATCTCAAGCAAAATAAAAAAACTGGCACGTATCAAGTCACGTATCCATGACTGATCACCGACTGATACGTTACGACCTAGATTTCGTACTACGAGAACTACCGTCTTACAGAAATCCACAAAAAAACTAATAACCAACTTATATAAGTGTGAATCCACCCCTTAGCAAGATGGCGTTTAACTTTCCTCCTAGGGGGCTAGTTATATCATTTTTAATAAACAACTATTTTGCAGATACCTATCGGACATATAATACTTAAAACATCTCACGAGATTCATCCCACTATGAGAGGCTGGATAAAAAATATATATGCTTGGTCTAAGAACAATCCAGGTAACACTAAATATTAGTACTATTACTACTATAAATAATTATATAGAGTTAAAAAAAATACAAAATGCATATATCAGTGTTAAATCTAATAAAATCTTCAAACCATACATAATTTGATATTGCATTCTTAATTTTATATAAATCTTCATACAATATACAATATGACATTGCAATCTAACTCCTAAAAAAATCTTGAAACCATATAAAATTTGACATTTATATCTTACATCTAACCAACTATTTGTGGGTTGAGTTTCCATTACACCAGTAAGTTAAAAATTAAATTGCAAAGCATTACTAAATTTTTAATATCTACTTTTACTCATGCCGTGATTCATGTTTATTTTTCCTTCAATTCACTTATTGTAGAAACTCGTATGTGTAAATATCGGACTACTCCATAAGTTTAAAAACAAAAAGTTTTACAGTGCTGGATTCAATGCGAAAAATAACAAATCTGCACATTTCTGTCGAAACACTCGCTTGGTGCCGCACCACGTGTACACCAGGACAAAACAGGCGTGGATGAAGTTGGGATGGTGCGATGCAAGGACAATAATCCAATCTGGATGCATGACGTTTAAGCAACTCGGGCGACTTAACAAACTGACATTAGTCACTGTCAGTTTAATAAATAATAATAAATAATAATAAGTTTATTCCCCATAACAAGTTTTGTATCAGTTAAGCCCTGGTTAGACTGGGAAGCGGTCACTTAATAGCGGACGCTTTTGACGTCATTTTGACGTCAATAAGATAAGTTGTACATGTAAATAAATAAGGTTTCCTGCAAAGAGTAAAACCTCAACGTGATGTAACAAGGCATTGCGAGTTATTCAACACCGAACTTGTTTAAGAGCATATATGTATGCTCTTAAACAAATTCGGACGTCAAAAGCGGCCGCTTTTAAGCGGCCGCTTTCCGAGGAAACCATTTCCACCTTGAATTCGATCACTCATTACTATTTTCAAGAACACGTACTAAGACTCATGTCTCTTAGACTTTTTTCGATTTTAGTATTTATAGTTACCGAGTGGTTCGAGGTGTCATCTGTCTAGTACAGTATTTCAGAGGTTTTTCCGCTTTTAAGCGACCGCTCTCCGAGGAAACCAGTTTCTTTACAGTTGATTGATATAATACTTCAATTAACGTTACTACTTAGTAAATTTATTACGATTTGTTATTTAGAAATTATCCGTAATTGTTATTTTCATCGCCATTAACATAGCGACGCAACGAAAAAAAATCTTAATCGCTTTTATTATATTTGCACTGTAGAGAATACAATTCACTATTGACATATCAATATAATAATAGAAAATTGTGTATTGTTATGCTCTATTAAAAATTGTTGCGGCTGTAAACGATTTCAGGCCGATTTGTTTGCATTTACTTTGCAGATTATATGAATCGCATACATTGATTATCTTCGCGCGATTGCATCGGTGTAATGCGTAACAACAACACAAAACTGCATGAACCATAAATAATGTTTGTATTAATATACACTGATAATACACTGAAAATAATTTCAAATTTATTCATAGTAGTTTTGTAAAAAAACAAAAAAGAAATAGATTGGTATGTATATTCTATTATTATATATTATTTTATTATTATATTTGAATTATCTGGTCTACTATTACAATTTTTATTGTTTTCAAAAATGTAGTTATTTTTACCCAGCTCAGTGGTCGAGTGGTTAGAGGCGTCATCCGTCTCGAACTGAGCATTGGGGAGATTGAGTTCGATTACTTATTACTATTTTTAAGAACGCGTACTAAGACTCAGGGGGTGAGGACGACGAGCCAGGAGTATGGGGTGGATGGAAGAGGTGACGAGGGCAAAAAAGTGCTGGGAGGAGTGTAAGTAAAAGAACTAGAGGATTGGTTGGGCTCAAAGAACATAGTGGGGCTAGTAGAGACGTGGCTGACAGAAGAGGAGTGGGGGCAGGTAGAGTGCTGTATGCCGACAGGATGGGACTGGATGACTCAGGGAGCGAAGAAGGAAGCTAAGATGGGTAGAGCCAAAGGAGGAATCCTATTGGGGGTGAGGAAGATAGTGGGAAAATGGAACAGAGAGACGCTAAGAGAAGCTACAGGACTCGTAATAGGGAAGGTGGAAATGCATAGAAGTGCGGTGTGGGTGGGAGCAGTGTACTGTAACAAAAACCGGGTGGAATTAATGGAGGTACTATACGAACTGGATACGGCAGCAGATATGTGGATCATCGGGGGCGACTGGAATGTGAGGGTGGGGGAGCTGGAAGGAGGGATCGGAGAAGACGGTGACTGGAGAAAAAGGTCCTCCCAGGATAAAGTGACTAACCAGGAGGGTAGAGAATGGATGCAATGGGTGAGAAAGTCAGGATGGGATGTGCTCAACGGTTGCTGTGAAGGGAACTGGGAAGGGAAAAAAACGTTCTGCGGGCAAGGAGGAGGCTCGGTTTTGGACTACGTGGTGGTCAAAGGGATCGAAAGGGAAGAGTTGGTGTGCTTCAAGGTGGAAAACGTAGGAGGGTCGGATCATGTACCGGTGGAGGTGGTCGTTAGGGTGAGGAACGTTGGAAAGAGAGAACAGAGGAAGGGGCAGCAGAGGTATGCATGGAGCTAGCCGGATTTGGATGCATATGAGAAAAAGCTAAAACGCGTCAAGTGAGAGGATGTGCATTCGATGCCCCAATTGGAGAGAGTGATGGTGGCTGCATTGGAGAAGAAGAGTGGGGGACAGAAGGAGAGTTGGTTTGACGAAGAATGTAGGGTGAAGAAGTCGAGCTGGCGAAGAGCAATGGCGAAGTGGAGAAATGGGAGAAGTGAAGTGGAAAGGGCCAATCAGGCGAAGAGGGAGTTCGAGAGAACCTGCGAGAGGAAGAAGATAGAGGAGTTACAGAAGGTAGAACGAGGTTGAGGGAGTGTGTGACAGAGAAAGGGTTGTGGGAAATTCTGAGGGGAAGCGTAAAGAAGGGCAAAGTTAGCATAGAGCTGGCAGAGTGGGAGAAGAGCTGTAGAGAGATGGCGGGGTCAGAGGTGGATTTAGGGAGTCCGAGACCGGTGGTAGGAAGGGAGGCGTTTTCGCGGGAAGAGGTCGACGTGGCCATAGGGCAGCTGAAACTGGGAAAGGCGGCGGGGGAAGATGGGCTGAAGGCAGAGGCCTTCAAAAGATTAACAGAGGAAGGAAGAGATAAGTTACTGCAGGTTTTGAATAGAGTCTGGAGCGGTGAGGAAGAACTGCCGGAAGAGTGGCGTGTGGGGGTGGTGGTCCCGGTACACAAAGGAGGAGCAGCATCGGTCGTAAATAATTATAGGGGTATTGCCGTTATGAATGCGGGGTACAAAGCGATGATGACAATTGTGAAAAATAGACTAGCGAGGGAAGTGGATAGAAAAGGGCTGCTGCCGGAATGCCAGGGGGGTTTCAAAAAGGGAAGAGGGACGAGGGAGCAGATTTTCACGCTTGTGAGAATGGCGGAGGAAGCGTTGGAGTGCAAAGGGAGAGTGTTTGTGGATTTCAAAGCGGCGTATGATTCAGTTCCTAGAGGAAAGCTCGTGGAGTGTATGGATAGATTGGGGATGGAAGATGAAAGTGTGGAGTGGGTGAGAAGTATATATAAAGAGACGTGGGCAAAATCGAGAGTGAATGGAGAAGTGTCTGAGAAGTTTAGGGTGAATGTGGGTGTAAAGCAAGGGTGCCCGCTAAGCCCCCTCCTGTTCAATCTATACACAAGCGTATTGGAGGCGGTGCTGAGGAGAGGACAGGCCGGAGGGGTCGTGGTGGGGAGAACCAAGGTGTGGATGCTGGCATATGCGGATGACATAGTATTAGTAGCCAAGAGAGTGGAAGAGATGCAAAAGATGTTGGAAAGTATGGGAAGGTACATGGATAGGAGAGGGCTAGTAGTGAATGTGGAGAAGACTAAATGGATAATGTTTAGGAATAGGGGTAGAAAGGGTAGAGTGGAAGAGCTGAAATGGAAGGGAAGGATGATTGAGAGAGTGAATGTCTTTAAATATTTGGGTTTCTGGTTTGACAGTGGAGGAGGATTTAGGGTGCATGTGGAAAGTATGCAAGCGAAAGCGAGAATGGCTTGGGGAATAGCGAGAAGGAAATGGGAGAGGTTGTGGGGCGGTAACCTCGTAATGGCGTGCAAGATCTGGCATGCGTGTGTAAAACCTATTCTGTTGTATGGAGTGGAAGTGTGGGGATTGCGTGAGTGGAATGTGATAGAGAAAGAGCAAGGTGTGCTGCTGAAGAGTCTGCTGGGTCTCGAAAGGTCGACACCGAGAGCAGTGCTGTTGCAGGAGACGAATCGTATGAATATGTGGTGGGAGTCGTGTGTAAGGGTTGTGAAGTTTGAAGAAAGATTGCAGGAATTGGGTGAGGAAAGACTGGTGCGGGAGGTATGGATGAGGTGTAAGAGTAGGACGGGAGAGTGGTTGGAGAAAGGATAGAGGAAGGATGTATGAAAGAGTGGGTATGTCTGAGGTGTGGGTAGAGGAGAAGCTGAGAGAAATGGGAAGCCTAGGTACTGAGGTAAGAGAGAGATAGAGAGATATTGAGTGGCAAGAACGGCAGACTAGAATGAATGAGAGCTCTTACAACCCTGGCTACGTAGAGTGGCAAGTGAGTGGGAGACTCCCGAGTTACTTAGCCAGGGGTGAGTGGAGCAGGGAGGACAAGGTATGCATGGCAAGAGCGAGGTGTGGGTCAGACGAGAGAGGGAGGAAAGTGTGGATGGGTCTAGGGTACACCGCGTGTGCGCTGTGTAGTAAGGGAAGCGGCACGTGGTGGCACCTTAGCGAAGAATGTGAGGGTGTGAAAGCAGAGTGGGTGGGAAACTGCAGAAAGCTGAATGAATGGTTATGCGAGGATGGGGAAGGCGTGAAAATCTGCAGGAGGCTGACGTGGGAGAGGAAAGTGGCAAGGGCAAAGGGAGCGGCGATAGATGGGGGTAATTTGTAATTTTTTGCGGAGTAGTACTTTTACTTATATTGTATTTTTATTTTTATTTTTGTATATTTTTGTTGAGGTTTGTGATGTGGAGGGGCAGTGAGGGAAATGCCAATAAAGGTCTTTTTTTTAATAAGACTTGAGTCTTAGTCCGTGTTCTAAAAATAATAATGAGTAGGTACTACATTTTCCAAAACCGAAACATAAACAGAAAATATTCAACCAAAGCAGATGTTATCAATTATATATTTTTTACTAATTTTATCTAAAACACGTTGTGGTCATCTAAATCGTTAGTTTATTAACTAACTGATTTTAATGTAACCTGTAAACATTGATTTATCAAATTGTGTGTATTTGTACGTTCCGGATTTCATGGTCGAATTGCCAAATGCAATTCATGCACCATATAGCGAAGGAAACACCCTCCGTCTTGGCCGGCCAGACCGTGGCGGATATAAAAAGGTAATGACAACCCATTAGTGGGTTCAGTACCATTGCAGTGCAATGTGTGGAGAACTGTCGCTATTTACTCGTATCGGTGGTCTGCTGATGAACTGTGCTTGCCGACAGACTGGGGACGCGTTGAGAAAGGTCAGTAAAAATTTATCAAAACAATAACAAGCCATTCTGTAAAACAGTGTTTTGATTATTTTGGTTAGAGATCAAAATCAAAATTTTAACACAAATATTAAAATCACTTTACTTGTTTATGGACATCCAAAGTAAGGTGTAAGTAATTAGTTACTCTTATTTATTTATCGTATCGTATAAATATTTCAAATTTCTCTTTCGTGATTTGTTCGTGTTTACACGATTTTTAAACTTAGCTACGACCATTTACAAAATATCTAATCAATTCAGTAGAATTTAACAGTAGTAGTAGAATTCTCTTCTGTTTCTCTCTTTTATCTCTTCTTTGTGTAGAAATTGAATGGTTTTGGCGTCTACTATGTGGTAATTCATTTTCAATAAAGAAGATGAATAAAACTACTAAGTTTTTTACCACTTGTTTGTTGTGAACAAGTGGTAAAAAACATAGTAGTTTTATTCATCTCCTATATCTTCTTTGTGTGTTATTATTGTCAGTGTTCTTTCTGTTATAGTCAACTTGTCGTTACAGTTATCAATAGTTTTATAAGCTTTGATTGTTTGTGCATGCTGCACATCACTAATTATAATGCAACAGCCCTGATAATGATAATTACCATACAAAACTAGTCGCAACAAGCAGCCCCCGCGGGGATGATTTCACGAGCAGGACAGCCGCCTGTTCGAATTAAACCTCGTTCAGTATCAGATGCAATTGGCACAAATAAATTATATCCAGAGTGTAATTATATCGCGAAATAGAATATAACTATGAATTCTGTTTATCTTTTAGAGAACATGATCGTGTACATAATACAAAAAATACTGACCGAACTGATCATTAATAGATTAATTACAATACTTTATGCGACTATTCTATTTTCGTAGTTTTGTTGTAGTAGTTACATTAGATCTAGTAGTAAATTTAAAATTTACATAACTACTACTACTATCTTCACACGTGTTCAATTTTTTTAAGTTTTATATATATTGTGCACATACTAAGGGCCGGTTCTTGACATTTAATCGGAGAATAAGTCTATTAGTAGACTAAGTTTGAGATATTGGCTTTAAAATCTCAAACTTATGCCACGATTAGTTTTATTCTCCGATTAAATCTTATATATATATATATATATATATATATATATATATATGTTTGTTTTTTTTAGTATGAATTTCAGACAGTTACTTCCATTCCTAATCGCTCTTCTATCAACAAATTTTGTTGATGCGCAATCTGATGTACACAAAGAAGGCCGGATAGCGACTACCACGTCAGTATATAAAGCTAGTAACATTATTCTACAAAGCTGTTTTCGAAATGTTAATCAGGAAAACTCAAAAAATAGTTTTATGGTGATAAAAACCTGCCTGCGACGATTATCATTAAGGGCACTAGACAGGATCGGCAGGATGAACGTGCTACATTTGCCAGCTGGTATAAAATTAGTAAAGAAGAATAATACATTTCAAGCAAATAGTAGAAGGGATTCAAGGTTTGTGGTCTAATATTTATAACAATTCGATTCTATAAAAATAATAATAATAATATGTGTATTCGTGTAAGTATATAAGTATTTAATAAGCGCCTTTCGTTTATTACTCTGGGCTGGTACGGGATTATTGTTTCTTGTTCTATTTGTCGCTTCCGATGCGAACAATTCTACCTCGGCCCGGCGGCGCACGACCGCGATACTTCACACCACGGGGCGACTAGTAATGCTAAACCATGCTAAACGAAAGCGCGCATAGGTCATAGTTATGGTTATAAAGGGGATGCAACTATGACCCGTGATTATATTGTTAGATGATGTATAAATAATTGTGAACTTTCCATTTCATACGATCATAAATCTCTGTTTATATGTTTATATATGATAACGTCACTTTATGTGTCAAAAGTTGTATAAAGCAGTTAAGTTCAAACATATATATATATATATATATATATATATATATATATATATATATATATGTACTATTCTGCTGAATGGCGCTGCTATTGAAGTATTCCAGGCACATCTAATTCCGCAACACAGACGCAATTGTCTTTTCCTAACGCCTCAGCGAAAAGGTTAAAATAAAAATAATAACAGTTTTTCAGGAAAATATTCTGAGAATAATCCTAACGCCAATAAAATACAAATCCACTTTCCACTTGTTGGTAATCCACTAACGCGGTTGTAAATAACGCGTTAATATATTTATGTATACAAGCCCCCCATAACAAATGTGCCCTGGAGGCGGTGAAACAGGGGGATGCGCGCCCTTTTGCGTAAAGCAACTGACTTTTTATAGCACTTCGTCAACGCACGACGACGACGAGCTTGTTACCCGCGGGGCATTTTACGCTCAATCCCAGCCACCACCCAATTGTTAGTATTATTACTGGGGCGGGTCATAAAGAAATCTCCCGCAATTAAGGGTTTATTAATATTAATGCGCACTTTGTTTTATAACCAAGACAAATTAATAAATTTATGCGACTGTTTAATAATAACAGTATAAAATTAACAGTAGGAGACTTTATGAAATAGAAACAGATTTGATATTTAGAACTATGTAAAAATGTCTTATTTAAGATATAACTTGAGTATTTAACAATAGTTTAAATGAGATCATTTTTTAATAAAGTAATATCAAATGTAAAATCTCCTCAGTTAAAATCATACAAAACCGATATGGGATAAAGACTGAAAACTAACATACAGACTGATAAAACTAATATACAGACATACATATAGACGGACATACAGACTAGCACACAGACTGACATACAGACTTTAATATAGACTTACAAATAGATGATAAACTATTTACACAGGATGAAATAATGAGATAATATAAAAAATTGACCCTATAAAGACACCAGGAAAGAACGGAATAGGTAATGAGTTACTACTAAGAACTTTTGAATTATACTTTAAGATCATAGTGGAACTATACAACCAGTGCCTAACAAGGGGGCATTTTGCCAGTAAATGGAAGATGTCAAGCTTAATCACTAACAATTGTGATTAAGCTTGACATCTTCCATTTACTGCCAAACTGAGATAAAAATGACATGCATATTGATATCAAAAAATCTAAATGTCAAAGTCAACTCTTGTTTATATTTCTTTAAATTTTAGAATTGATTCCACATTTGACTCGAGACCATGGACCAAAGAAGCAATAGAACGTGTCATAAATATTTTGGAAACCCACAAATTTGTACTGCCTATAAAAACAGTGGCTGTAATAGAAGGTAATTTAATATTTTACAGTATATTGCATATTTTTCAAGATAGAAATTAAAGTTTTTATTGAAAAATTTGAAGCGCGCCTGTTTATATATATATATATATATATATATATATATATTGACGTACAGACTTCCATAGGTACTTAAATACATACTTACGTACATATTAACGGTCTGTATGTTAGTCTATATTTCATTCTGCATTGCAGTTAATATGTTAGTTTATTTCTAACTCTGTATAACATACTCTATGTCACTCTGTATGTAACTCTGTAAGTAAGTCTTCGTGTATGTCTGCATGTATGTCTGCATGTATGTCTGCATGTATGTCTGTATGTATGTCTGTATGTAAGTCTGTATGTAAGTCTGTATGCAAGTCTGTATGTAAGTCTGTATATAAGTCTGTATGTAAGTCTGTATGTAAATCTGTATGTAAGTGTGTATGTAAGTCTGTGTGTCTGTGTTTATTTCTAACTCTGTATGTTCGTCTATGTGTAAATCGGTATGTCAATATACAAATACAACAATATGTCAGTCTGTATGTACGTCTTTATGTACGTCTTTATGTATATTTGTATGTACGTCTGTATGTACGTATGTATGTATGTATGTCTGTATGTACGTCTGTATGTACGCCTGTCTGTATGTATGTATGTATGTATGTATGTGTGTGCAAAACTAAAAAATTGTTATACAAATTGAAAAAACAAAATAAAAACTAATAAACTGACTTGCATACATACTGACATACATATAATTTTATATATTGACTACCGAAGATACTTACATATAGACTAACATACTGACTGGCATACATATTGGTATACAGACCGACAACTAATATCAAGACTGACAAACTGTCATATAGACTAGCAAACTGACAAAAAGACTGACAAACGGACATACAGATTTACATGCAAACGATTTACATTTAGACTAGCATACAGACTTAGACATAGACTAACATATTGATTGTGATACAGACTGGAATACAGACTAACATACAGACCGACAATATGACATAAGACTGACCGATTGTGATACAAGCTGACAAATTTACATACAGATGCTATACAGTCTGATATTCAGACATATTTGTGCATTAACATACATATTTACATATAGACTAACAACCAGACTTATATACAAACTTCATACAGACTTATATACAGATTTCCATGCAGACTACAATACAGAAAGAAATATAGACTAACATGCCGACTAAAAAAATGGTTTAAAGGCTGACAAATTGTCATACAAATTGAAAAATCTAGATAACGACTACAAAACTGACTTGCATACGAAATACAGACAGCCATACAGACCGACAAACTGACAAATTGTCATCACAAAAAGACTGATAAACTGGCATACAGATTGACATACAAATTTACAAAATGACTTACAAAGTGTCATAGAAAGTGACATATAGACATTATATACAGACTGACCTACATACTGACATACAAATTTCCAAACAGACAGACTTACAAATAGGAGAAAATAGTGACTGGTATGTATACAGACTAAAATACGGACTGCCATACAGACCAAGAAATTGACATATAGACTTGCATACAGACAGACCTACAAACTGATATACAGTTTTATATATTGACTAAGATAGAGACAGACTACATAGTGACTGGCTGAAGTACAGACTGCGATCAAGGCTAATAAACTGATGTAATAACTGACAAATTGTCATACAGACTAACAAACAAAAAGACTGACATACAGAATGACATATAGATTTACATATAGACTATCATACTGACTTACAAATAAACTCACATATTTTCTGAAATACATTCTAACATACAGATCGACAAAATGATATAAACACTTACAAACTTGTACAAAGACTGACATGCAGACCGACAATATTATAAGACATACAAACTAACATACTGACATATAGACTTGCATACATACAGACATACAGTTTTATATATTGATTAGCATAGAGCCTTACAAACAGGCTAACATAGTGACTTGTATACAGACTGTAATACAGACTGACAAACTGATGTAATGACTGATAAATTGTTATACAGGCTATAGGGCCATTCACAATAAGCCCGGTAGTGGTAAGTGGTAAGCGTTAAGCAATATTTTGCATGTCTATAATAATGCAGACGTTCAGAATTGGGCAGTAATGGAGTGGGATATGTTATGTTCTAACTGTGTGCGCGGTAAAACACAGATAGAACATCAGCCATATACCTTAATTATCTCAATTATTGCAAACGTCTGAATTTTTATTCATGTGTAGAATTTCGCTTACCACTATATTACTACTACCACGCTTATTGTGAATGACCCTTATTAAACTAACAAAAAGACTGACATACTGACAGACTTACATACAGACTGACATATAGATTGACATACAGATGTACATACAGACATACAAATAGATTAACATATTGACTGTGAAACAGACTGAAATACAGACTAACATATAGACCATCAAAATGACATAAGACTGACCATTGTCATATAAACTGGCATAAAGACTAACACACTGACATATAGACTTACATACATACTGGCATACACATTGATATAAAGATTTATATATTACCTAACATAGACACTTAGAAACAGACTGAAATACAGACTGATAAAATGACATAAAGACTAACAATTGTCATACAAATTGATAAACTAGCATAAATATTAACAAACAGACATACATGCTGATATACAGACTGGCAAACTTATATATAGACTTACAGACTGACATACAAATTGACATAACATGTAGACTAATAATTACTCTTTATCGGAAGAAATTAGAATGCATTAGCAATAGTGGTGTGAGTGTGATGATAGAAAACTAGCTACTGCACTATTTATAATATAACTTAAGCATCAATTCTTATCTATGGTGCTGTGGATTGTTATAGGAAGAAGGAGGAACAGAAAAGATAACGGGATGACAATTTTACTGTTCGGTGTGATGGCAATGGCTATTATAGCGATACCTTTAGGGTTCCAATTTCTAGCAGTGCTTGGTGGTAAAGCGCTGCTGCTAGCAAAACTAGCCCTCATATTGACATCAATACAGGGTTTGAAGAAAATCGCTACTAGTGACATGAATTATGGATTCTATCAACATCGTAATGGAGGAGGAGGAGGTGGAAAACCTTGTAAGTAGCCATCCAGTTATGGATTCAATATCTTTAAAATGTTTATGTATTTTTTCTTGATCTTAATTTTCGTACGTATTAATATGTTTGATTTGACATACATATTGACATGCAGACGCACATAGATTTATATATTGACTACCGATGATATATGTTTACATAGTGGTTGACATACAGATCGACAAATTGACATAAAGTCTGACAAACTAACACACAGACTTACATACATAGTAATATACTGTCTGATATTCAGAGTGACATGTTATTTTATATGTATATTGACATACAGATGTACGTATAGACTAGCATACAGAGTTACAAATAGACAAACATACAGACCGAAAAAAAAATTAAATAAAGGCTGACCAATTGTCGAACAAACTGAAAAACCGAAATAAAGTCTAAAAAACTGATTTGCATACATACTGACATACAGACAGACATACATACTGATAAACAGACAGACATACAGACTGAGATACAGATTTATATATCGACTAACGAAGATACTTATAAATAATCATAGTGCATAGAGACTGAGATACAGACTGCCACACTGACAGACATACTGACATAAGTGAGTAAAGTAAATGAAATATAGGCTGACAATATCTTTAAATTTGATGATGTTTATGTATTTTCTCTTGATCTTAACTTTCGTACGTATTAATATTTTTGAGTTGATATGATATAACTGTAAAACGGTAAAATTAATCTCGTAATCACCACAACTATCAAATTCCGCGCCGTGTGTACGAGTCAAATGCTAAGGTCGGGCCGCCGTTCAAGGTCTGGCCGACTCGCGTCCTTCAACCCTTGACACAATTAGCGAAATTGATTTCCCGGAACGGCACCGCCTCCGCCGGCGTCGCGGACCACCGCCAGATTTGTTTGATACGCGAGAGCGTACTTGATTAATCCGCACACCGTGTGCCTTCCAGGGCTGTACGACAGGAGGTGGCAGCAGCCCGGAGGCGATCACCATAGCTACGAAGGCTATGACGGCCCCGAGCAGCAGCAGCAGCAGATGGACACTGGGATGCACTACATGCGACCCAGGGTATCTGACAATATGTGAATGTAATCTTGTGTTTATTTATTTATTTAATTGTATTTGTTGTTTAGTAACTAAAATAAATGCTTTAAAGGACTGTCAACCTGTTGACTACTAACATATAGAAATGTGTTTCACAAAGTGAGAGATATCGCCTCCTGGGGTTCGTTGAAAATTTCAGGGGGGCCATAATAGCAGGGATCTAATCAATTAGGTGGCTCCAAGTCACTGATTATATTATTCAACATGGTACATTTTCATTAATTAAAAAATATAGCAGCACACCTTTTATCAAACTAAAGATAGACTGATGAGAGTTATATTATAAAAATAAATTAAAGACTGTTAATAGACTTAAGATTGATGACAGACTGTTGGCAGATTGATGACAGACTGTTGGCAGATTGATGACAGACTTTTGGCGGATTGATGACAGACTATTGGCAGATTGATGACAGACCGTTGGCAGATTGATGCTATACTGATGATAGAATGACATACAGCGTGGTACATTTTCATTAATTAAAAAATATAGCAGCACACCTTTTATCAGACTAAAGATAGACTAATGAGAGTTTGATGAAAATTTGATAACAGATAAATTAAAGACTGTTAATACACTTGTTAATAGACTTAAGATTGATAACAGGCTGTTGGCAGATTGATGACAAACTGTTGGCAGATTAATGACAGACTGTTAGCAGATTGATGACAGACTGTTGGCGGATTGATGACAGACTGTTCGTAGATTGATGACAGACTGTTGGCAGATTGATGACAGATTGTTGGCAGATTGATGACAGACTGTTGGCGGATTGATGACAGACTGTTGGCAGATTGATGACAGACTGTTGGCAGATTGATGACAGACTGTTGGCGGATTGATGACAGACTATTGGCAGATTGATGACAGACCGTTGGCAGATTGATGCTATACTGATGATAGAATGACATACAGCGTGGTACATTTTCATTAATTAAAAAATATAGCAGCACACCTTTTATCAGACTAAAGATAGACTAATGAGAGTTTGATGAAAATTTGATAACAGATAAATTAAAGACTGTTAATACACTTGTTAATAGACTTAAGATTGATAACAGGCTGTTGGCAGATTGATGACAAACTGTTGGCAGATTAATGACAGACTGTTAGCAGATTGATGACAGACTGTTGGCGGATTGATGACAGACTGTTCGTAGATTGATGACAGACTGTTGGCAGATTGATGACAGATTGTTGGCAGATTGATGACAGACTGTTGGCGGATTGATGACAGACCGTTGGCAGATTGATGCTATACTGATGATAGACTGACATACAGCGTGGTACATTTTCATTAATTAAAAAATATAGCAGCACATCTTTTATCAGACTAAAGATAGACTAATGAGAGTTTGATGAAAAACTGATAACGGATAAATTATAGACTGTTAATAGACTTGTTAATAGATTTAAGATTGATAACAGGCTGTTGGCAGATTGATGACAGACTGTAGGCAGATTGATGACAGATTGTTGGCAGATTGATGACAGACTGTTGGCAGATTGATGACAGACTGTTGGCGGATTGATGACAGACTATTGGCAGATTGATGACAGACCGTTGGCAGATTGATGCTATACTGATGATAGACTGACATACAGCGTGGTACATTTTCATTAATTAAAAAATATAGCAGCACACCTTTTATCAGACTAAAGATAGACTAATGAGAGTTTGATGAAAAACTGATAACAGATAAATTAAAGACTGTTAATACACTTGTTAATAGACTTAAGATTGATAACAGGCTGTTGGCAGATTGATGACAGACTGTTGGCAGATTAATGACAGGCTGTTGGCAGCTTGATGACAGACTGTTGGCGGATTGATGACAGACTATTGGCGGATTGATGACAGACTGTTGGCAGATTTATGACAGATTGTTGGCAGATTGATGACAGACTGTTGGCGGATTGATGACAGACTGTTCGCAGATTGATGACAGACTGTTGGCAGATTAATGACAGGCTGTTGGCAGCTTGATGACAGACTGTTGGCGGATTGATGACAGACTATTGGCGGATTGATGACAGACTGTTGGCAGATTTATGACAGATTGTTGGCAGATTGATGACAGACTGTTGGCGGATTGATGACAGACTGTTGGCAGATTGATGACAGACTGTTGGCAGATTGACATACAAACTTACTGACCTACTACCGATATAAATATTTCAGAAAAACCATTCATATGTTTGGAGACATAAGTGTCCTAACAAAATGTTCTAATACAAATATTTCAAAATTTTAGTTACAAAATACTTATTTTTTATATATATTTATTTATTTATTTATTTAATCATATGCATATGTTATTTTTTTTTTTTTATATATATATATATAACCAAGTGAAATTCTCGTCTTCGAGAGGGTTTCGTAAATCTATTGCCAAAGGGTGACATACAACCGATAGAAATATTTCAGAAAAAAACTCTTTATATGTTTAAAGACATACGTTTCCCAACAAATTAAATTGTATCCTGTTGTAAAACCTCATTTTAAATCTTAATTAGGAAAATTATAAACTTACTCGGGTCCAAAAAAACAGTAGCCCGCAACATATTTTCCATTGTGCGTTAATGAAAAGCCATGGAATTTCATCACGCAGATAATTAACCGCGATCGGTAATGGGAGGTTAATTAATTTAATTAATAGGCCCTGCTGTAGTTTTGTTACCGAGTTGTGTGGTGGGCGGCTGGTCCTGTGGGCGGCCACACAATAGCCCGGAGGCTGGGAAAAGTTATATAATATAAAATTGCAATGGTGAAAAGTTTGAAATGAATGCAATATGAGAATGCTAATTTTTAGAAATAATGCAACGATTCAGATGGGATAAAATATTGTGTGCCAGAGTCCTAGCTATAAAAGTTTAATCGAATTTTTATAATTTTTATTTAGTACTATTTGTAATTACATATTCAGTACTCAATATTATAATATATATATATATATATATATATATATATATATATATATATTGTATATAATATAATCAATTATAGTTCAAACCCCGCTGTTGACGAAATTTCGCATATCACCTTTCACAGTTTTTTTGTGAAGTTAAGGTAAATACCTGGTGATTACAATTCTCTGAACTTCTGCATTTACCAGTGGAAAAGCTCTCGGGCTAGCTATAAAGATATTTATTATTATTCTATATTTATCTTTGAATATTTAGTATAGTTATATCTTGATAACTATACTAAATATTCAAGACCAAAGGTCGATCTTAACACGTCTAAAATCGACCATTTTCTGCAAAAATCTAAATTATAATACATTGATAAATCAACAACTAAAAGGATAAAAATAAGTTAAACGCCATCTGGCGGCACCACATCAATCAGCAATGCACACCCATATGGTAATAACCGTCAACATGCTCATACCATCAGGATCACCGGGTAGTGCCCTCTAGAGAATAATATTCCAACAGAGTGCTTGAGATATCAGCATAAGTCCAAATTTATAAAACATATATAAGTGTAAATTCATCCTCACTAGCTGAGCTACACTGATGAGATCTAATAAGATCGAAATCTAGATATGTAGATTGCTAAGAGGTGGATTCATACTTATATATGTTTTATAAGATTGGCTTTGTGCTGATATCTCAAGCACTCTGTTGGAATATTATTCCCTAGAGGGCACTACCCGGTGATCCTGATGGCATGAGCATGATGACGGTTATTACCATATGGGTGTGCATTGCTAATTAATGTGGTGCCATCAGATGGCGTTAAACTTTCCTTCTAGGGGGTTAGTTGTATCATTTTTTTAAGTTATAATAACTTCTGCATTTACCAATGGAAAATCTCTTGGACTAGATAGAAATATATTTCTATTACAAATTTGGTTTTAAAATTTTGATCTCTCTGCTGCCAATTGAATACATAAAATTTCAAACCGATACATATCAATTTGATTTTTTGGCTGTATTTGTTTTTAAAACTGATTTATAGTAATTATTTCAATGAAATCCAAATTTCATATGACTACATTTAGCAGGAAAAGTTAAATGCAGTAAATTATTATGATTTAGAGTTGAATGAAACAATAAGAGCAGCTGTAATAGAAACAAAACGCCTACCCACACAACACACACACACACAAATATTTGAAGAAAGATTAGATGATTTAAAAATTTAATTTACAATGCATCAGTACTGGCGGAAAAAAAATACCAACGCAAAGATTTACCTGTTGTCGTAAGATAAAGGCCGCGATATTGCGTCGCGGTCTCGTTTCCCGCGAGCACAGCGTAGTTCAACAACAGCGAGATCGAAGCAATTTGTTGCACACGTAACGAACGTAACCATGGGGAACATCAGGAAAAAAATACGCGAGTGCGCTCTCAGGAAGTGATTTAATAAAAAAACGACTACACGAGAAGAAGAAGCGCGGGAGATAGGTGAGGGAACGCAGTAAATATTTTTAAATTGCTTGTAAAGTGTGCTGCTCTTCACAGGGATATTCGTTTGGTTTTCAATATATGCAGTATTGCATGAAATTGTCTACATTAATTAATTTCAAACATGAACGGATTGAAAGGAAGGTGGTTGGATTTTTTAAATGTCTCTTATAAGATTAGAAATTTAAATTTAAACAAAAACAGGGGGCGGTCGTGGTGCAGTGGTCTAAGCCATTACGCCCACGCCCTCACCGGTTCGAGTCCGGTATTAATTCTCTTTCCCGTTCGAAAATTGGGTCTATTAATTCAAGGGTGGTGTGCTCGACTTCTCTCCATAGACAAAATTTAACGCCATCTGGCGACACCACATCAATTAACAATACACACCCATATGGTAATATTCGTCAACATACTCATGCCAGGATCATCGAGTAGTGCCCTCTATTGGAATATATTACGAATATAGTGTGCACTACTAATTGATATTGTGTCAGCAGATGGCGTTAAACTTTTTCTATAGAGCGAAAGTTGCATTATTTTGTATATAACCACTATACCATATTATGTGAATTCCATTTCTTATAGTGCTGCTATAGCTTCATCCCATTTTTTTTTTGGTCTTCCTTTTTTCTTGTTTTTGATTTTAGCTCTCCATATTCTTTTGGCTGGTGCTGTCTCTGCCATCCTAATTATGTGTCCCCACCATCCTAATTGTCTTTCCTCTATGTACTTTATTGTCGGTGTTATAATTAGTTCTCTTCTTATATCATTCCTCATTTTGTCCTTTTTTGGTCACTCTAACTCTCATCAAATACTTCATTTCAACTGCTTGTATTTTGCTCTTTTGTACCTTATTTAATGTCTATGTCTCGCATCCGTATGTTAATATAGGTCTTATTATAGCTTTATATATTTTTTAACTTCGTTTCTCTTGTTATTTCATTTTTGCTTATGAATTTTTTGTTCATAGCATGATACACCTTCATTGTTTTTTCTACCCTGTTATTGATCTCTGTCTTGTTTCCCCGTCGTCTCTATCGCTATTTGTAGATCTATAGCCCTTAAATTCTGATTGAGATTAATTTGTAGTCATATGAATGAAAATAATATATGGGAAAAGCTAAATTTTCTAACACAAATATTTCGAAAATTTTCATATTCGCATTCATATGTTTTATATATAATAATAAATTTTGTATCAATTACACAAATATTTTGAAAATTTTCATATTCGCATTAATATTTTTTATATATAATAATAAATCCTGTACCAATTGAAATAATAGTTATGTAATAAATTGAAAGAGACACATATAATTCCCAATTACATCTGTATAAAATTCAATTTCTCAGTGAGCTTATTGTCAAGCACGTTCGCCATTGATTGTTTGTGTGCGCCTCAATAAGGTCGCCTCTGTAAAACTACTCTGTGGAATTTTACAAGTAAATAGAAGTAGTGTAAAAACAAAGTGAGATAGTAGAAATAGTTGTGAGTGAAAAGGACACGGCTCGAATTAAAATTAAATTAAAGTTATTTTATACGCGAATAGCCGGTACGATATCAATATTGGTTTCAAGCCCATTTAATTTGTATTTTCAAAGTCTATTTAAGCTGAATGCTGCTAAATTAAGCTAGATATAAAAATGTTACAATTAACCACCTGGGAGGAAAGTTAAACGCCATCTGGCGGCACTACATCAATTAGCAATGCACACCCATATAGTAATAACTGTCAACCTTGCCTGGTCATCTTCTTTTAACTATCCCTATCCTAACAGGAGACTGGAGGTCATACTCCATCTCAAAGAGCTGGATGACCTTACTAAAAATGCCCGTCCACTATTTCAATCAACTTGAACTCTGCACTACACTGTTATTTGTTACTTTCTACGGTTAAATTAATGTCATTTATTAATTTAAGACTAATTAAAAAGATATATGTGAAAAATAATGTAATGCACAGTTCAAGTCGTTTGAATTTGTGGACGGGCATAGTTTGGTTGGTAGGGGACACCCGCCCACCCCACCTTTGTTCGCATAGTTTTTCCATAAGATAACACTCTTCTAGGAATAGTTTAAACAATATAAAACATTTGTATCCAATGAAAAAACTATACGAGCGAAGGTGGGGTGGTCGGGTGGTCCCCACCAACCAAACTATATCCGTCGACTATTTCAAGCGACTTGAACTCTGCACTACACGGTTATTTGTTACTTTCTACGGTTAAATAAATGTCATTTATTAATTGAAGACTAATTAAAAAGATATATGTGAAAAATAATGTAAAGCACAGTTCAAGTCGCTTGAAATAGTGGACGGACACAGTTTGGTTGGTAGGGGCCACCCGCCCACCCCACCTTTGTTCGCATAGTGTTTCCATAGGATAACTCTCTTCTTGGAATAGTTTAAACAATATAAAACATCTGTATCCACTGAAAAAACTATGCGAGCGAAGGTGGGGTGGGCGGGTGGCTCCCTACCAACCAAACTATGCCCGTCCACTATTTCAAACGGCTTGAACTCTGCACTACACTGTTATTCGTTACTTTCTACGGTTAAATTGATGTCATTTGTTAATTTAAGACTAATTAAAAAAATATATGCGAAAAATAATGTAATGCACAGTTCAAGTCGTTTGAAATAGTGGATGGACATAGTTTGGTTGGTAGTGGCCGACCGCCCACCCCACCTTTGTTCGCATAGTTTTTCCATAGGATAACTCTCTTCTTGGAATAGTTTAAACAATATAAAACATTTGTATCCAATGAAAAAACTATGCGAGCGAAGGTGGGGTGGGCGGGCGGCCCCTACCAACCAAACTATGCCCGTCCACTATTTCAAACGACTTGAACTGCGCACTACACTGTTATTTGTTACTTTCTACCGTTAAATAAATGCAGATTAGCTTCATTTTCTGCTATCGCTACGACATTATCAGCGAATACTCCTTCTGATATTTTTACCTCTTGCATGTTTTTGTAACCTATATTTGCTTTTTTGATTTCTGGTTTCACACTCTTCATTATTTCATCCATGTATATGTTAAATAACGTAGAACTGAGCCCGCCTCCTTGTCTTAGTCCAGTGGTTGTCTTAAATGTTCTTGATGTTTGTCCCTTGTGTATTATTACATGGGTGTTGTTGTTATATATGTTTTGTATTAATTCGACTGTCTTTCTCTCTACACCTCTCATCCAGAATTTTCCATAATTTATTTCTTGGGATCATGTCGAACGCTTGTTCTAGGTCTATGTATCCTACATATGTGTTTTTTATTATTTGTAGTTCTTTTTTCTGTGATTTGTTTTATTGTGCTACAATCTATGAGAATTAAAGTTTATTATTATTATCCTGTGTGGATCTTCCTTTTTAAAACCGCATTGCGATTCTTCTAGTATCTGGTCTATTTTTGCTATTATTCTCTTGTTTATTGTCTTTTCTAATATTTTCATCCCTATACTTATTAGTGTTATGTCTCTATAGTTTGAGCATTTCGTCTTATCTTTCTTGTGTATCGGTACGATTAGTACTGTTTGCCAGTCTTTTGGTATGATATTTGTATTCCATATGTTGTTTCAGTAGTTTCCGTAGTTTTTCTTTACCCACCGGACCTAGGTGCTTCATCATTTCCAGCTCTTTGAGATGGAGTATGACCTCCAGTTTCCTAGCTCTGGGGGTCTATTCTATAAGTTCAAACTAGTCTGTTACCCATGGCAACGAAATAAACAACTATTGGTATGAGGTGGTATGCCCCACGCTCTACGAACACTACTGTAATACCAAATGTCACAAATTTGTCAACAGTGACAGGATAATAACCTATTCTCTATACTTGTCTTATGCGTATTTACAATTCAATTGTTCAAATATTATACAATGTTATTATTATCTTACAATCACACTTTACACAATATTGTGGCCACTTTACCCTCCTGCAGGTTTAATCTCGCGAGATCAGCGAAGGAGGTTATACAGCAAACGTTTTAGAAATATCAATTTGAAACCATTATATACTCATTCCGGGCAATTAGTGCATGGTTCATTTGAGGTTTTAATTGACGGATGTAAAGGGCGTCGCGACGCGTTTCACGCCAAGGCGCATCAATTAGCCAGTTCGAAACTGTGCAGTGTAAGCGTGGGCGAAATCAAAGCGCTTCCAATTGCACGAACACGCCCCGGACGCGGCGTCGCTATTAATTAACAATCAATTTACTTGTAGTTGGCAATCCGAACAGATACCTTTAGCAATACAACAATCATTCGAACGATTAATTTCATTCTATATATTTTATAATATACTGACTTTGGCATTAAATAACATGAAAACTATCAATACCGTAATTTTTGTTTATGTCTTTAATAGGTTGACTAATATATTGCTAATACATTAGCAAAGTTTGACAAATATTTATCGAGGGATTTTTGAAATATAATTTTTTCGCTAAACATATAAAATGGTATTTTCATGAAATACTGACTTTGGCATTAAATAGCATGAAAACTAGCAATACAGTAATTTTTGTTTATGACTTTAATAGGTAGACTAGTATATTGCTAATACATTAGCAAGGTTTGACAAATATTTATCGAGGGATTTTTGAAATATAAATTTTTCGCTAAACATACAAAATCGTATTTTTATGAAATATTGACTTTGTCATTAAATAACATGAAAACTAGCAATACCGTAATTTTTGTTTATGACTTTAATAGGTAGACTAGTATATTGCTAATACATTAGCAAAGTTTGACAAATATTTATCGAGGAATTTTTTTAATTTTTCGCTAAACATAAAAAATCGTATTTTTTATGAAATATGAACTTTGGCATTAAATAAAATAGCATGAAAACTAGCAATACCGTAATTTTTTTATGACTTTAATAGGTAGACTATTATATTGCTAATGCATTAACAAAGTTTGAAAAATATTTATCGAGGGATTTTTGAAATATACATTTTTCGCTAAACATTCAAAATCGTATTTTTATGAAATACTGACTTGTGTGTGAACCTACCTCTTAGCAATTTACATATCTAGATTTCGATCTTATTAGATCTCATCAGTGTAGCTCAGCTAGAGAGGATGAATTCACACAATATCCCGAGTGGTTATATATAAAAAAGGTCCAACTAACCCTCTAGGAGGGGGTTAAATCTAGATATGTAGATTGCTACTAACTGAAAACACTTAGAAATCCATATAGACTATCTTTATGTAAACAAACTTATATAAGTGAGAATCCATCTCTTAGCAATCTACATATCTAGATTTCGATCTTATTAGAATATGCCAGAACAACAAATGTCAAACACCTTGAATAGTGCGTGTAATTGAAGCTTTGATGACACCTTTTGTTTTATGATTCAGTGTTTCCAATAGAGAGAATCTAAAGTAACTACATTCTAGATAATGCATTTAGAGTTATACAACTAGCCCCCTAGGAGGAAAGTTAAACGCCATCTGGCGGCACCACATCAATTAGCAATGTACACCCATATGGTAATAACCCTCAACATGCTCATGCCATCAGGATCACCCGATAGTGCCCTCTAGGGAATAATATTCCAACAGAGTGCTTGAGATATCAGCACAAGGCCAATCTTATAAAACATATATAAGTGTGAATCCACCTCTTAGCAATCTACATATCTATATTTTGATCTTATTTGATCTCATCAGTGTAGCTCAGCTAGTGAGGATGAATTCACACAATATCTCGAGTACACTAACTGAGCTACACTGATGATATCTAATAAGATCGAAATATAGATATGTAGATTGCTAAGAGGTGGATTCACACTTATATATGTTTTATAAGATTGGCCTTGTGCTGATATCTCAAGCACTCTGTTGGAATATTATTCTCTAGAGGGCACTACCCGGTGATCCTGATGGCATGAGCATGTTGACAGGTGTGCATTGCTAATTGATGTGGTGCCGCCCGATGGCGCTTAACTTTCGTCCTAGAGGGTTACTTGTACCTTTTTTAGTATAACAATATATTTTCCGCTCCAATGAATGTATATAGTATATTACACATCGAAATTTAGATATTATAGTGTACAACTATTAACACAATTCATAAACGACTTGACTTAACTGCAGTCGGTGTTTTCCAACTTTCAGCTTGTAATATACTACACCGTGTATATGCTCCTAGGACAATGTTTGCCGCTTTAATTAAACAGCCGGTGCCGGCTTTATGCTCGGCACAGCGCGCAAATATTTGGTGGGGCCCAACAGGTTCGCAGTTAATAAGTGCTTTGCAGAAGCAATTACAATCGCGAAAGCCGCGGCGGAATTCAATTTCGCGCATCAATCCAAAATATAAACAAAAACGAGCACCCTCCTCGGGGCCCGTACGGTAGCTAATCAGTACAGGATTCGTGTGTACGGTGGAAATAAGTGACAAGCCAGGGAGTTCAAAAGAAATTTGATTGAATTGAATATTATAAAAAAATATAAACGTGTAATCTTATTATTCATTGTGTTGTATACGGAAATTATTGCTCGAAATTCATTATATCCGAGCCACTTATTCAAATGTTTTTTGTTACATTGCAATATTCTTTATTCCAATAAGTTTGTTTACAAAAATGATGCAACTTACCCCCTAGGAGGAAAGTTAAACGCCATCTGGCGGCACCACATCAATTAGCAATGTACACCCATATGGTAATAACCGTCAACATGCTCATGTCATCAGGATCACCGCGTAGTGCTCTCTATGGAATAATATTCCAACTGAGTGCTTGAGATATCAGCACAAGGCCAATCTTATAAAACAAATTTAAGTGTGAATCCACCCATTAGCAATCTACATATCTAGATTTCGATCTTATTAGATCTCATCAGTGTAGCTCAGCTAGTGTACTCGAGATATTGTGTGAATTCATCCTCACTAGCTGAGCTACACTAATGAGATCTAATAAGATCAAAATCTAGATATGTAGATTGCTAACAGCTGGTTTCACACTTATATAAGTTTGTTTACATAAAAATAGTCTAAATGAATTTCTAAGTGTTTTCAGTTAGTACCAATATGAAAAATTATTATCTTGTATCTCTGTTATTATTAAAATATTGAGGTTAATATCAACAATGTGCAAATAAATAGAACTTGGTAGTGCTACAATAACTATATTTCCACAAAATGTGGAAATACAGTTATTGGACCACACATATTGCAGTTTTTAGCACTACCAAGTTCCATTTATTTTCACATTGTTGATATTAACCTTAATGTTTATGTAAAGTAATACAATTTTCTCACTAGAGAGAAAGTTTAACGCCATCTGATGGCAACTACAAAATTAACAATGCACACCCAAATCCTTCAAAATACTCATGCCATCAGGATATTAACCTTAATGTTTATGTAAAGTAATTCAATTTTCTCACTAGAGAGAACGTTTAACGCCATCTGATGGCAACTACAAAATTAACAATGCACACCCAAATCCTTCAACATACTCATGCCATCAGAATTTATATCATTGTTGTTTGCAATTCATGTGACGTCTTTATTTTTTTTTTAGTATGATAAACTTTTGTAGATATTTTGTGTAAACCTATGAAATAGAACAAATATCTATCTCTATACGGCAAGAAATTCTTATATACTAAAATTCAGTCAATACGTTACGTTCGGCTTCGAGTTTTCGCCCCCACAGCGCTTAATTTTCAGTTCATCGTCGCCTGTTATTCGCAATGTAAATGTATGCATAACTATTGGAAACTCGATCAATTTTTCGGAATAAATGTTTGCTGATAGCTGATAATTCAGCTCTATTTATATAGCAGCGACAGTAAACGCGTCGAACACCAAATCCAAACGGCCCACACACAAAATTGCACAGCTAATTTGTGTGTAAGGTAGAGGCAACAACTTTCGCTTTTTGATAGATGACAGTTTATTTATTTATATATTTAATATAAGCCTAATAAACACAAGGGCCAATTATTGTATATATATATATATATATATATATATATATATATATATATATATCGTATCGCGCTGCCACATATACAAATCCGATCTGGCCCGATCCTAATGATATTTAAATTTACCGCCAAATATTCCTACCACATCACAGTTTGATGACGACATATGATTTCCTTTGACAACTATGTGTCAAAGGTGTAAAAAGGACTTACCAGAAATTCGTATTTATACAATTTAGAATATTAACATATCTTACAAAATGGCTTTCAGAACCCAGCTCAGTGACCGTGTGGTTAGAGGCGTCGTCCGTCTCGTACTGAGCACTGGGGAGCCTGAGTTCGTCACCTTTCACAGTTTTTCAGAGGTTTTCTGTGAAGTTAAAGTAAATACCGGGTGATTAAACTCCTCTGAGCTTCTCCCTTGACCGGCGGAAAAGCCTCACGGCTAATAGCCCTATAAAGATACAAGTTTTTTTTTTGGCTTTCAGATACCTAGCTCAGTGGCCTAAAAGGGCGAAATTTCGCGAATCACCTTTCACAGTTTTTGGAGTTTCTGAGCTAACAGGAACGTTCTCCATTAGCAAATTTTTAGTAAAAGCTCAATATAATTGCACACTTCCCAACTTAAGAGAAGTATAGACGTGATGGCAACCTTTAATATTCTTATATTTGAAATTAATATTAAATCTGAGGCTCGAAGATGAGATTTCTAGCCTCAGATTGGTTTTATTTGATTTGTTTTCAAAATTTATATATATATATATATATATATATATATATATATTAAATCTGAGGCTCGAAGATGAGATTTCGAGCCTCAGATTGGTTTTATTTGATTTTTATATTTATATAAATGCTTAATTTATGTACATTTTTTTTATTTTTAATAATATAAATATGTTTACCGTCATCTTTTCCGCTGGTAAACGGAGAACCTCAGAACAGTGTAATCAAATTTCGAATTTGTATAAATGTTCCATTAATATACATTATAATTTCTAAAGTTTTCTCGAGAGTAATGAAACTCATTTTGAAACTTGAAGCAATGACATACACCTAGCGAACTTCTACGCATAACAAAGATTAGATTTCGGTTGACACCGTGAACATTAATCAAACAAATGATTCGCCCAATTATCCAACAAGCCCGCTGTTCCGTTATTATTAGTTACGAAATGAGAAATGTGAGATTCTATTCGCTGTTGGGCTCATATGAAGTCGGCCACCGGAAAATGCGATTTCCCGCCGTTTCGCGTCGAATTTCGCTGCCTTGTGGCGGCGCAACGTGATTTTTATATAACACGGGGGGGGGCGGCCGGCACAATCAGTGACTAATTGAACGAAATAACACCCGCTGGAATTGTATGCGCTTCAGTTGCGCGCAAAGGGAGTTAATAAAACTGAGAAGGGTGTGGGTTTATCTTTGTTAAAACTTTGTGAACTGGTGGGATCTTTCTTTTTGGAATTTTTTTTATTTATGTTATAAATAAAATAGTGTAGGGTATATTTATTTTGAATTAGACATAAGCGTTGGAGCATCACTGGATGAACCCAAATTCCTTCATGTTAGCATTTAAGATTAGAGTAAAAAGAATGGTTGGTCCAGTTTTAATAAAAATACACAAAAAATCTATAAAACAGGAGTGGTAAACCTTTATTATTTAAAAAGAAATATATATATATATATATATATATATATATATATATATATATATATATACATGACTTTTCAAGACGTGATTTTGGTGTCAATTATCGTTTTTTCGGGCATAACTTTTTTATATTTGATGCTACAAAGATGATTCAAATTGCAAAGTTGTAGAGAATTTCACGCCCCGACAAACGTCCCATTGGAAGTTTTTCAGTATCTCTTATCGTTTTCCCGGAAAATACAAAAAACTGATCAAAAGACGTGATTTTGGTGTCAATTACAGGCTTTTCGGGCATAACTTTTTTATATTTGAAGCTACAAAGATGATTCAAATGGCAAAGTTGTAGAGAATTTTAAGCCCGACAAACGGCCCATTGGAAGTTTTTCAGTATCTCTTATCGTTTTCCCGGAAAATACAAAAAACTGATCAAAAGACGTGATTTTGGTGTCAATTACAGGTTTTTCGGGCATAACTTTTTTATATTTGATGCTACAAAGATGATTCAAATTGCAAAGTTGTAGAGAATTTCACGCCCGACAAACGGCCAATTGGAAGTTTTTCAGTATCTCTTATCGTTTTCCCGGATAATACAAAAAACTGATCAAAAGACGTGATTTTGGTGTCAATTACAGGTTTTTCGGGCATAACTTTTTTATATTTGATGCTACAAAGATGATTCAAATTGCAAAGTTGTAGAGAATTTCAAGCCCGACAAACGGCCCATAGGAAGTTTTTCAGTATCTCTTATCGTTTTCCCGGAAAATACAAAAAACTGACCAAAAGACGTGATTTTGGTGTCAATTACAGGTTTTTCGGGCATAACTTTTTTATATTTGATGCTACAAAGATGATTCAAATTGCAAAATTGTAGAGAATTTCACGCCCGACAAACGGCCAATTGGAAGTTTTTCACTATCTCTTATCGTTTTCCCGGAAAATACAAAAAACTAACCAAAAGACGTGATTTTGGTGTCAATTACAGGTTTTTCGGGCATAACTTTTTTATATTTAATGCTACAAAGATGATTCAAATTGCAAAGTTGTAGAGAATTTCACGCCCGACAAACGGCCCATTGGAAGTTTTTCACTATCTCTTATCGTTTTCCCGGAAAATATAAAAAACTGATAAAAAGACGTGATTTTGGTGTCAATTACAGGTTTTTCGGGCATAACTTTTTTATATTTGATGCTACAAAGATGATTCAGATTGCAAAGTTGTAGAGAATTTCACGCCCGACAAACGGCCCATTGGAAGTTTTTCACTATCTCTTATCGTTTTCCCGGAAAATACAAAAAACTGATCAAAAGACGTGATTTTGGTGTCAATTACAGGTTTTTCGGGCATAACTTTTTTATATTTGATGCTACAAAGATGATTCAAATTGCAAAGTTGTAGAGAATTTCACGCCCGACAAACGGCCAATTGGAAGTTTTTCAGTATCTCTTATCGTTTTCCCGGATAATACAAAAAACTGATCAAAAGACGTGATTTTGGTGTCAATTACAGGTTTTTCGGGCATAACTTTTTTATATTTGATGCTACAAAGATGATTCAAATTGCAAAGTTGTAGAGAATTTCAAGCCCGACAAACGGCCCATAGGAAGTTTTTCAGTATCTCTTATCGTTTTCCCGGAAAATACAAAAAACTGACCAAAAGACGTGATTTTGGTGTCAATTACAGGTTTTTCGGGCATAACTTTTTTATATTTGATGCTACAAAGATGATTCAAATTGCAAAATTGTAGAGAATTTCACGCCCGACAAACGGCCAATTGGAAGTTTTTCACTATCTCTTATCGTTTTCCCGGAAAATACAAAAAACTGATCAAAAGACGTGATTTTGGTGTCAATTACAGGTTTTTCGGGCATAACTTTTTTATATTTGATGCTACAAAGATGATTCAAATTGCAAAATTGTAGAGAATTTCACGCCCGACAAACGGCCAATTGGAAGTTTTTCACTATCTCTTATCGTTTTCCCGGAAAATACAAAAAACTGATCAAAAGACGTGATTTTGGTGTCAATTCGAGGTTTTTCGGGCTAAATTTTTTTATATTTGATGCTACAAAGATGATTCAAATTGCAAAGTTGTAGAGAATTTCAAGCCCGACAAACGGCCCATTGGAAGTTTTTCAGTATCTCTTATCGTTTTCCCGGAAAATACAAAAAACTGACCAAAAGACGTGATTTTGGTGTCAATTACAGGTTTTTCGGGCATAACTTTTTTATATTTGATGCTACAAAGATGATTCAAATTGCAAAATTGTAGAGAATTTCACGCCCGACAAACGGCCAATTGGAAGTTTTTCACTATCTCTTATCGTTTTCCCGGAAAATACAAAAAACTGATCAAAAGACGTGATTTTGGTGTCAATTACAGGTTTTTCGGGCATAACTTTTTTATATTTTATGCTACAAAGATGATTCAAATTGCAAAGTTGTAGAGAATTTCACGCCCGACAAACGGCCCATTGGAAGTTTTTCAGTATCTCTTATCGTTTTCCCGGAAAATACAAAAAACTGACCAAAAGACGTGATTTTGGTGTCAATTACAGGTTTTTCGGGCATAACTTTTTTATATTTGATGCCACAAAGATGATTCAAATTGCAAAGTTGTAGAGAATTTCAAGCCCGACAAACGGCCCATTGGAAGTTTTTCACTATCTCTTATCGTTTTCCCGGAAAATACAAAAAACTGACCAAAAGACGTGATTTTGGTGTCAATTACCGGTTTTTCGGGCATAACTTTTTTATATTTGATGCTACAAAGATGATTCAAATTGCAAAGTTGTAGAGAATTTCACGCCCGACAAACGGCCAATTGGAAGTTTTTCACTATCTCTTATCGTTTTCCCGGAAAATACAAAAAACTGATCAAAAGACGTGATTTTGGTGTCAATTACAGGTTTTTCGGGCATAACTTTTTTATATTTTATGCTACAAAGATGATTCAAATTGCAAAGTTGTAGAGAATTTCACGCCCCCGACAAACGGCCCATTGGAAGTTTTTCAGTATCTCTTATCGTTTTCCCGGAAAATACAAAAAACTGACCAAAAGACGTGATTTTGGTGTCAATTACAGGTTTTTCGGGCATAACTTTTTTATATTTGATGCCACAAAGATGATTCAAATTGCAAAGTTGTAGAGAATTTCAAGCCCGACAAACGGCCCATTGGAAGTTTTTCACTATCTATTATCGTTTTCCCGGAAAATACAAAAAACTGATCAAAAGACGTGATTTTGGTGTCAATTACAGGTTTTTCGGGCATAACTTTTTTATATTTGATGCTACAAAGATGATTCAAATTGCAAAGTTGTAGAGAATTTCAAGCCCGACAAACGGCCCATTGGAAGTTTTTCAGTATCTCTTATCGTTTTCCCGGAAAATACAAAAAACTGACCAAAAGACGTGATTTTGGTGTCAATTACAGGTTTTTCGGGCATAACTTTTTTATATTTGATGCTACAAAGATGATTCAAATAGCAAAGTTGTAGAGAATTTCAAGCCCGACAAACGGCCCATTGGAAGTTTTTCAGTATCTCTTATCGTTTTCCCGGAAAATACAAAAAACTGATCAAAAGACGTGATTTTGGTGTCAATTACAGGTTTTTCGGGCATAACTTTTTTATATTTGATGCTACAAAGATGATTCAAATTGCAAAGTTGTAGAGAATTTCACGCCCGACAAACGGCCAATTGGAAGTTTTTCAGTATCTCTTATCGTTTTCCCGGAAAATACAAAAAACTGATCAAAAGACGTGATTTTGGTGTCAATTACAGGTTTTTCGGGCATAACTTTTTTATATTTGATGCTACAAAGATGATTCAAATTGCAAAGTTGTAGAGAATTTCACGCCCGACAAACGGCCAATTGGAAGTTTTTCAGTATCTCTTATCGTTTTCCCGGAAAATACAAAAAACTGATCAAAAGACGTGATTTTGGTGTCAATTACAGGTTTTTCGGGCATAACTTTTTTATATTTGATGCTACAAAGATGATTCAAATTGCAAAGTTGTAGAGAATTTCACGCCCGACAAACGGCCAATTGGAAGTTTTTCAGTATCTCTTATCGTTTTCCCGGAAAATACAAAAAACTGATCAAAAGACGTGATTTTGGTGTCAATTACAGGTTTTTCGGGCATAACTTTTTTATATTTGATGCTACAAAGATGATTCAAATTGCAAAGTTGTAGAGAATTTCACGCCCGACAAACGGCCAATTGGAAGTTTTTCAGTATCTCTTATCGTTTTCCCGGAAAATACAAAAAACTGATCAAAAGACGTGATTTTGGTGTCAATTACAGGTTTTTCGGGCATAACTTTTTTATATTTGATGCTACAAAGATGATTCAAATTGCAAAGTTGTAGAGAATTTCACGCCCGACAAACGGCCAATTGGAAGTTTTTCAGTATCTCTTATCGTTTTCCCGGAAAATACAAAAAACTGATCAAAAGACGTGATTTTGGTGTCAATTACAGGTTTTTCGGGCATAACTTTTTTATATTTGATGCTACAAAGATGATTCAAATTGCAAAGTTGTAGAGAATTTCAAGCCCGACAAACGGCCCATTGGAAGTTTTTCAGTATCTCTTATCGTTTTCCCGGAAAATACAAAAAACTGACCAAAAGACGTGATTTTGGTGTCAATTACAGGTTTTTCCGGCATAACTTTTTTATATTTGATGCTACAAAGATGATTCAAATTGCAAAGTTGTAGAGAATTTCAAGCCCGACAAACGGCCCATAGGAAGTTTTTCAGTATCTCTTATCGTTTTCCCGGAAAATACAAAAAACTGACCAAAAGACGTGATTTTGGTGTCAATTACAGGTTTTTCGGGCATAACTTTTTTATATTTGATGCTACAAAGATGATTCAAATTGCAAAGTTGTAGAGAATTTCACGCCCGACAAACGGCCAATTGGAAGTTTTTCACTATCTCTTATCGTTTTCCCGGAAAATACAAAAAACTGATCAAAAAACGTGATTTTGGTGTCAATTACAGGTTTTTCGGGCATAACTTTTTATATTTGAAGCTACAAAGATGATTCAAATTGCAAAGTTGTAGAGAATTTCAAGCCCGACAAACGGCCCATAGGAAGTTTTTCAGTATCTCTTATCGTTTTCCCGGAAAATACAAAAAACTGACCAAAAGACGTGATTTTGGTGTCAATTACAAGTTTTTCGGGCATAACTTTTTTATATTTGATGCTACAAAGATAATTCAAATTGCAAAGTTGTAGAGAATTTCACGCCCGACAAACAGCCCATTGGAAGTTTTTTACTATCTCTAATCGTTTTCCCGGAAAATACAAAAAAATGATCAAAAGACGTGATTTTGGTGTCAATTACAGGTTTTTCCGGCATAACTTTTTTATATTTGATGGTACAAAGATGATTCAAATTGCAAAGTTGTAGAGAATTTCACGCCCGACAAACGGCCAATTGGAAGTTTTTCACTATCTCTTATCGTTTTCCCGGAAAATACAAAAAACTGATCAAAAGACGTGATTTTGGTGTCAATTACCGGTTTTTCGGGCATAACTTTTTTATATTTGATGCTACAAAGATGATTCAAATTGCAAAGTTGTAGAGAATTTCACGCCCGACAAACGGCCAATTGGAAGTTTTTCACTATCTCTTATCGTTTTCCCGGAAAATACAAAAAACTGATCAAAAGACGTGATTTTGGTGTCAATTACCGGTTTTTCGGGCATAACTTTTTTATATTTGATGCTACAAAGATGATTCAAATTGCAAAGTTGTAGAGAATTTCACGCCCGACAAACGGCCAATTGGAAGTTTTTCACTATCTCTTATCGTTCTCCCGGAAAATACAAAAAACTGATCAAAAGACGTGATTTTGGTGTCAATTACAGGTTTTTCGGGCATAACTTTTTATATTTGAAGCTACAAAGATGATTCAAATTGCAAAGTTGTAGAGAATTTCACGCCAGACAAACGGCCCATTGGAAGTTTTTCAGTATCTCTTATCGTTTTCCCGGAAAATACAAAAAACTGACCAAAAGACGTGATTTTGGTGTCAATTACAGGTTTTTCGGGCATAACTTTTTTATATTTGATGCTACAAAGATGATTCAAATTGCAAAGTTGTAGAGAATTTCACGCCCGACAAACGGCCAATTGGAAGTTTTTCACTATCTCTTATCGTTTTCCCGGAAAATACAAAAAACTGACCAAAAGACGTGATTTTGGTGTCAATTACAGGTTTTTCCGGCATAACTTTTTTATATTTGATGCTACAAAGATGATTCAAATTGCAAAGTTGTAGAGAATTTCAAGCCCGACAAACGGCCCATAGGAAGTTTTTCAGTATCTCTTATCGTTTTCCCGGAAAATACAAAAAACTGACCAAAAGACGTGATTTTGGTGTCAATTACAGGTTTTTCGGGCATAACTTTTTTATATTTGATGCTACAAAGATGATTCAAATTGCAAAGTGGTAGAGAATTTTAAGCCCGAGAAACGGCCCATTGGAAGTTTTTCAGTATCTCTTATCGTTTTCCCGGAAAATACAAAAAACTGATCAAAAGACGTGATTTTGGTGTCAATTACCGGTTTTTCGGGCATAACTTTTTTATATTTGATGCTACAAAGATGATTCAAATTGCAAAGTTGTAGAGAATTTCACGCCCGACAAACGGCCAATTGGAAGTTTTTCACTATCTCTTATCGTTTTCCCGGAAAATACAAAAAACTGATCAAAAGACGTGATTTTGGTGTCAATTACCGGTTTTTCGGGCATAACTTTTTTATATTTGATGCTACAAAGATGATTCAAATTGCAAAGTTGTAGAGAATTTCACGCCCGACAAACAGCCCATTGGAAGTTTTTTACTATCTCTAATCGTTTTCCCGGAAAATACAAAAAAATGATCAAAAGACGTGATTTTGGTGTCAATTACAGGTTTTTCGGGCATAACTTTTTTATATTTGATGCTACAAAGATGATTCAAATTGCAAAGTGGTAGAGAATTTTAAGCCCGAGAAACGGCCCATTGGAAGTTTTTCAGTATCTCTTATCGTTTTCCCGGAAAATACAAAAAACTGATCAAAAGACGTGATTTTGGTGTCAATTACCGGTTTTTCGGGCATAACTTTTTTATATTTGATGCTACAAAGATGATTCAAATTGCAAAGTTGTAGAGAATTTCACGCCCGACAAACGGCCAATTGGAAGTTTTTCACTATCTCTTATCGTTTTCCCGGAAAATACAAAAAACTGATCAAAAGACGTGATTTTGGTGTCAATTACCGGTTTTTCGGGCATAACTTTTTTATATTTGATGCTACAAAGATGATTCAAATTGCAAAGTTGTAGAGAATTTCACGCCCGACAAACGGCCAATTGGAAGTTTTTCACTATCTCTTATCGTTTTCCCGGAAAATACAAAAAACTAATAAAAAGACGTAATTTTGGTGTCAATTACAGGTTTTTCGGGCATAACTTATTTATATTTGATGCTATAAAGATGATTCAAATTGAAAAGTTGTAGAGAATTTCACGCCCGACAAACGGCCAATTGGAAGTTTTTCACTATCTCTTATCGTTTTCCCGGAAAATACAAAAAACTGATCAAAAGACGTGATTTTGGTGTCAATTACCGGTTTTTCGGGCATAACTTTTTTATATTTGATGCTACAAAGATGATTCAAATTGCAAAGTTGTAGAGAATTTCACGCCCGACAAACGGCCAATTGGAAGTTTTTCACTATCTCTTATCGTTTTCCCGGAAAATACAAAAAACTGACCAAAAGACGTGATTTTGGTGTCAATTACAGGTTTTTCCGGCATAACTTTTTTATATTTGATGCTACAAAGATGATTCAAATTGCAAAGTTGTAGAGAATTTCAAGCCCGACAAACGGCCCATAGGAAGTTTTTCAGTATCTCTTATCGTTTTCCCGGAAAATACAAAAAACTGACCAAAAGACGTGATTTTGGTGTCAATTACAGGTTTTTCGGGCATAACTTTTTTATATTTGATGCTACAAAGATGATTCAAATTGCAAAGTGGTAGAGAATTTTAAGCCCGAGAAACGGCCCATTGGAAGTTTTTCAGTATCTCTTATCGTTTTCCCGGAAAATACAAAAAACTGATCAAAAGACGTGATTTTGGTGTCAATTACCGGTTTTTCGGGCATAACTTTTTTATATTTGATGCTACAAAGATGATTCAAATTGCAAAGTTGTAGAGAATTTCACGCTCGACAAACAGCCCATTGGAAGTTTTTTACTATCTCTAATCGTTTTCCCGGAAAATACAAAAAAATGATCAAAAGACGTGATTTTGGTGTCAATTACAGGTTTTTCGGGCATAACTTTTTTATATTTGATGCTACAAAGATGATTCAAATTGCAAAGTGGTAGAGAATTTTAAGCCCGAGAAACGGCCCATTGGAAGTTTTTCAGTATCTCTTATCGTTTTCCCGGAAAATACAAAAAACTGATCAAAAGACGTGATTTTGGTGTCAATTACCGGTTTTTCGGGCATAACTTTTTTATATTTGATGCTACAAAGATGATTCAAATTGCAAAGTTGTAGAGAATTTCACGCCCGACAAACGGCCAATTGGAAGTTTTTCACTATCTCTTATCGTTTTCCCGGAAAATACAAAAAACTGATCAAAAGACGTGATTTTGGTGTCAATTACCGGTTTTTCGGGCATAACTTTTTTATATTTGATGCTACAAAGATGATTCAAATTGCAAAGTTGTAGAGAATTTCACGCCCGACAAACGGCCAATTGGAAGTTTTTCACTATCTCTTATCGTTTTCCCGGAAAATACAAAAAACTAATAAAAAGACGTAATTTTGGTGTCAATTACAGGTTTTTCGGGCATAACTTATTTATATTTGATGCTATAAAGATGATTCAAATTGAAAAGTTGTAGAGAATTTCACGCCCGACAAACGGCCAATTGGAAGTTTTTCACTATCTCTTATCGTTTTCCCGGAAAATACAAAAAACTGATCAAAAGACGTGATTTTGGTGTCAATTACCGGTTTTTCGGGCATAACTTTTTTATATTTGATGCTACAAAGATGATTCAAATTGCAAAGTTGTAGAGAATTTCACGCCCGACAAACGGCCAATTGGAAGTTTTTCACTATCTCTTATCGTTTTCCCGGAAAATACAAAAAACTGATCAAAAGACGTGATTTTGGTGTCAATTACAGGTTTTTCGGGCATAACTTTTTTATATTTGATGCTACAAAGATGATTCAAATTGCAAAGTTGTAGAGAATTTCAAGCCCGACAAACGGCCCATTGGAAGTTTTTCAGTATCTCTTATCGTTTTCCCGGAAAATACAAAAAACTGATCAAAAGACGTGATTTTGGTGTCAATTACAGGTTTTTCGGGCATAACTTTTTTATATTTGATGCTACAAAGATGATTCAAATTGCAAAGTTGTAGAGAATTTCACGCCCGACAAACGGCCAATTGGAAGTTTTTCACTATCTCTTATCGTTTTCCCGGAAAATACAAAAAACTGATCAAAAGACGTGATTTTGGTGTCAATTACCGGTTTTTCGGGCATAACTTTTTTATATTTGATGCTACAAAGATGATTCAAATTGCAAAGTTGTAGAGAATTTCACGCCCGACAAACGGCCAATTGGAAGTTTTTCACTATCTCTTATCGTTTTCCCGGAAAATACAAAAAACTGATCAAAAGACGTGATTTTGGTGTCAATTACCGGTTTTTCGGGCATAACTTTTTTATATTTGATGCTACAAAGATGATTCAAATTGCAAAGTTGTAGAGAATTTCACGCCCGACAAACAGCCCATTGGAAGTTTTTTACTATCTCTAATCGTTTTTTCGGAAAATACAAAAAAATGATCAAAAGACGTGATTTTGGTGTCAATTACAGGTTTTTCGGGCATAACTTTTTTATATTTGATGCTACAAAGATGATTCAAATTGCAAAGTGGTAGAGAATTTTAAGCCCGAGAAACGGCCCATTGGAAGTTTTTCAGTATCTCTTATCGTTTTCCCGGAAAATACAAAAAACTGATCAAAAGACGTGATTTTGGTGTCAATTACCGGTTTTTCGGGCATAACTTTTTTATATTTGATGCTACAAAGATGATTCAAATTGCAAAGTTGTAGAGAATTTCACGCCCGACAAACGGCCAATTGGAAGTTTTTCACTATCTCTTATCGTTTTCCCGGAAAATACAAAAAACTGATCAAAAGACGTGATTTTGGTGTCAATTACCGGTTTTTCGGGCATAACTTTTTTATATTTGATGCTACAAAGATGATTCAAATTGCAAAGTTGTAGAGAATTTCACGCCCGACAAACGGCCAATTGGAAGTTTTTCACTATCTCTTATCGTTTTCCCGGAAAATACAAAAAACTAATAAAAAGACGTAATTTTGGTGTCAATTACAGGTTTTTCGGGCATAACTTATTTATATTTGATGCTATAAAGATGATTCAAATTGAAAAGTTGTAGAGAATTTCACGCCCGACAAACGGCCAATTGGAAGTTTTTCACTATCTCTTATCGTTTTCCCGGAAAATACAAAAAACTGATCAAAAGACGTGATTTTGGTGTCAATTACCGGTTTTTCGGGCATAACTTTTTTATATTTGATGCTACAAAGATGATTCAAATTGCAAAGTTGTAGAGAATTTCACGCCCGACAAACGGCCAATTGGAAGTTTTTCACTATCTCTTATCGTTTTCCCGGAAAATACAAAAAACTGATCAAAAGACGTGATTTTGGTGTCAATTACAGGTTTTTCGGGCATAACTTTTTTATATTTGATGCTACAAAGATGATTCAAATTGCAAAGTTGTAGAGAATTTCAAGCCCGACAAACGGCCCATTGGAAGTTTTTCAGTATCTCTTATCGTTTTCCCGGAAAATACAAAAAACTGATCAAAAGACGTGATTTTGGTGTCAATTACAGGTTTTTCGGGCATAACTTTTTTATATTTGATGCTACAAAGATGATTCAAATTGCAAAGTTGTAGAGAATTTCACGCCCGACAAACGGCCAATTGGAAGTTTTTCACTATCTCTTATCGTTTTCCCGGAAAATACAAAAAACTGATCAAAAGACGTGATTTTGGTGTCAATTACAGGTTTTTCGGGCATAACTTTTTTATATTTGATGCTACAAAGATGATTCAAATTGCAAAGTTGTAGAGAATTTCACGCCCGACAAACGGCCCATTGGAAGTTTTTCAGTATCTCTTATCGTTTTCCCGGAAAATACAAAAAACTGACGAAAAGACGTGATTTTGGTGTCAATTACAGGTTTTTCGGGCATAACTTTTTTATATTTAATGCTACAAAGATGATTCAAATGGCAAAGTTGTAGAGAATTTTAAGCCCGACAAACGGCCCATTGGAAGTTTTTCAGTATCTCTTATAGTTTTCCCGGAAAATACAAAAAACTAACCAAAAGACGTGATTTTGGTGTCAATTACAGGTTTTTCGGGCATAACTTTTTTATATTTGATGCTACAAAGATGATTCAAATTGCAAAGTTGTAGAGAATTTCACGCCCGACAAACGGCCCATTGGAAGTTTTTCAGTATCTCTTATCGTTTTCCCGGAAAATACAAAAAACTGATAAAAAGACGTGATTTTGGTGTCAATTACAGGTTTTTCGGGCATAACTTTTTTATATTTAATGCTACAAAGATGATTCAAATTGCAAAGTTGTAGAGCATTTCAAGCCCGACAAACAGCCCATTGGAAGTTTTTCAGTATCTCTTATCGTTTTCCCGGAAAATACAAAAAACTGATAAAAAGACGTGATTTTGGTGTCAATTACAGGTTTTTCGGGCATAACTTTTTTATATTTGATGCTACAAAGATGATTCAAACTGCAAAGTTGTAGAGAATTTCACGCCCGACAAACGGCCCAT
>OZ012669.1:57401058-57443558 GCA_963942505.1 Lordithon lunulatus
TTTCTGAGCACTTTACAACCAGAAGGGGGGAGTCTTTGGATCATGAAATTTTAAAAAATCGTCAAATCTGGTTGAAAATGCTTGTAAAGTCTCCGCAGAACGTCAAACGTTGGAATATTGAAGTAAAAATCCCAAGAATTTCACGCTTTTTGGTCGAAAATTGAAGATTTCTGAGCACTTTACAACCAGAAGGGGGGAGTCTTTGGATCATGAAATTTTAAAAAATCGTCAAATCTGGTTGAAAATGCTTGTAAAGTCTCCGCAGAACGTCAAAACGTTGGAATATGAGGTAAAAATCCCAAGAATTTCACGCTTTTTGGTCGAAAATTGAAGATTTCTGAGCACTTTACAACCAGAAGGGGGGAGTCTTTGGATCATGAAATTTTAAAAAATCGTCAAATCTGGTTGAAAATGCTTGTAAAGTCTCCGCAGAACGTCAAAACGTTGGAATATGAAGTAAAAATCCCAAGAATTTCACGCTTTTTGGTCGAAAATTGAAGATTTCTGAGCACTTTACAACCATAAGGGGGGAGTCTTTGGATCATGAAATTTAAAAAATCGTCAAATCTGGTTGAAAATGCTTGTAAAGTCTCCGCAGAACGTCAAAACGTTGGAATATGAAGTAAAAATCCCAAGAATTTCACGCTTTTTGGTCGAAAATTGAAGATTTCTGAGCACTTTACAACCATAAGGGGGGAGTCTTTGGATCATGAAATTTTAAAAAATCGTCAAATCTGGTTGAAAATGCTTGTAAAGTCTCCGCAGAACGTCAAAACGTTGGAATATGAAGTAAAAATCCCAAGAATTTCACGCTTTTTGGTCGAAAATTGAAGATTTCTGAGCACTTTACAACCAGAAGGGGGGAGTCTTTGGATCATGAAATTTTAAAAAATCGTCAAATCTGGTTGAAAATGCTTGTAAAGTCTCCGCAGAACGTCAAAACGTTGGAATATGAAGTAAAAATCCCAAGAATTTCACGCTTTTTGGTCGAAAATTGAAGATTTCTGAGCACTTTACAACCAGAAGGGGGGAGTCTTTGGATCATGAAATTTTAAAAAATCGTCAAATCTGGTTGAAAATGCTTGTAAAGTCTCCGCAGAACGTCAAAACGTTGGATTATGAGGTAAAAATCCCAAGAATTTCACGCTTTTTGGTCGAAAATTGAAGATTTCTGAGCACTTTACAACCAGAAGGGGGGAGTCTTTGGATCATGAAATTTTAAAAAATCGTCAAATCTGGTTGAAAATGCTTGTAAAGTCTCCGCAGAACGTCAAAACGTTGGAATATGAAGTAAAAATCCCAAGAATTTCACGCTTTTTGGTCGAAAATTGAAGATTTCTGAGCACTTTACAACCATAAGGGGGGAGTCTTTGGATCATGAAATTTTAAAAAATCGTCAAATCTGGTTGAAAATGCTTGTAAAGTCTCCGCAGAACGTCAAAACGTTGGAATATGAAGTAAAAATCCCAAGAATTTCACGCTTTTTGGTCGAAAATTGAAGATTTCTGAGCACATTACAACCATAAGGGGGGAGTCTTTGGATCATGAAATTTTAAAAAATCGTCAAATCTGGTTGAAAATGCTTGTAAAGTCTCCGCAGAACGTCAAAACGTTGGATTATGAGGTAAAAAAAAATCCCAAGAATTTCACGCTTTTTGGTCGAAAATTGAAGATTTCTGAGCACTTTACAACCAGAAGGGGGGAGTCTTTGGATCATGAAATTTTAAAAAATCGTCAAATCCGGTTGAAAATACTTGTAAAGTCTCCGCAGAACGTCAAAACGTTGGATTATGAGGTAAAAATCCCAAGAATTTCACGCTTTTTGGTCGAAAATTGAAGATTTCTGAGCACATTACAACCATAAGGGGGGAGTCTTTGGATCATGAAATTTTAAAAAATCGTCAAATCTGGTTGAAAATGCTTGTAAAGTCTCCGCAGAACGTCAAAACGTTGGATTATGAGGTAAAAATCCCAAGAATTTCACGCTTTTTGGTCGAAAATTGAAGATTTCTGAGCACTTTACAACCAGAAGGGGGGAGTCTTTGGATCATGAAATTTTAAAAAATCGTCAAATCTGGTTGAAAATGCTTGTAAAGTCTCCGCAGAACGTCAAAACGTTGGAATATGAAGTAAAAATCCCAAGAATTTCACGCTTTTTGGTCGAAAATTGAAGATTTCTGAGCACATTACAACCATAAGGGGGGAGTCTTTGGATCATGAAATTTTAAAAAATCGTCAAATCTGGTTGAAAATGCTTGTAAAGTCTCCGCAGAACGTCAAAACGTTGGATTATGAGGTAAAAAAAAATCCCAAGAATTTCACGCTTTTTGGTCGAAAATTGAAGATTTCTGAGCACTTTACAACCAGAAGGGGGGAGTCTTTGGATCATGAAATTTTAAAAAATCGTCAAATCCGGTTGAAAATACTTGTAAAGTCTCCGCAGAACGTCAAAACGTTGGATTATGAGGTAAAAATCCCAAGAATTTCAAGCTTTTTGGTCGAAAATTGAAGATTTCTGAGCACTTTACAACCAGAAGGGGGGAGTCTTTGGATCATGAAATTTTAAAAAATCGTCAAATCTGGTTGAAAATGCTTGTAAAGTCTCCGCAGAACGTCAAAACGTTGGAATATGAAGTAAAAATCCCAAGAATTTCACGCTTTTTGGTCGAAAATTGAAGATTTCTGAGCACATTACAACCATAAGGGGGGAGTCTTTGGATCATGAAATTTTAAAAAATCGTCAAATCTGGTTGAAAATGCTTGTAAAGTCTCCGCAGAACGTCAAAACGTTGGAATATGAAGTAAAAATCCCAAGAATTTCACGCTTTTTGGTCGAAAATTGAAGATTTCTGAGCACATTACAACCATAAGGGGGAGTCTTTGGATCATGAAATTTTAAAAAATCGTCAAATCCGGTTGAAAATACTTGTAAAGTCTCCGCAGAACGTCAAAACGTTGGAATATGAAGTAAAAATCCCAAGAATTTCACGCTTTTTGGTCGAAAATTGAAGATTTCTGAGCACTTTACAACCAGAAGGGGGGAGTCTTTGGATCATGAAATTTTAAAAAATCGTCAAATCTGGTTGAAAATGCTTGTAAAGTCTCCGCAGAACGTCAAAACGTTGGATTATGAGGTAAAAATCCCAAGAATTTCACGCTTTTTGGTCGAAAATTGAAGATTTCTGAGCACTTTACAACCAGAAGGGGGGATCATGAAATTTTAAAAAATCGTCAAATCTGGTTGAAAATGCTTGTAAAGTCTCCGCAGAACGTCAAAACGTTGGAATATGAAGTGAAAATCCCAAGAATTTCACGCTTTTTGGTCGAAAATTGAAGATTTCTGAGCACATTACAACCATAAGGGGGGAGTCTTTGGATCATGAAATTTTAAAAAATCGTCAAATCTGGTTGAAAATGCTTGTAAAGTCTCCGCAGAACGTCAAAACGTTGGAATATGAAGTAAAAATCCCAAGAATTTCACGCTTTTTGGTCGAAAATTGAAGATTTCTGAGCACTTTACAACCAGAAGGGGGATCATGAAATTTTAAAAAATCGTCAAATCCGGTTGAAAATACTTGTAAAGTCTCCGCAGAACGTCAAAACGTTGGATTATGAGGTAAAAATCCCAAGAATTTCACGCTTTTTGGTCGAAAATTGAAGATTTCTGAGCACTTTACAACCAGAAGGGGGGAGTCTTTGGATCATGAAATTTTAAAAAATCGTCAAATCCGGTTGAAAATACTTGTAAAGTCTCCGCAGAACGTCAAAACGTTGGAATATGAAGTAAAAATCCCAAGAATTTCACGCTTTTTGGTCGAAAATTGAAGATTTCTGAGCACTTTACAACCAGAAGGGGGATCATGAAATTTTAAAAAATCGTCAAATCTGGTTGAAAATGCTTGTAAAGTCTCCGCAGAACGTCAAAACGTTGGATTATGAGGTAAAAATCCCAAGAATTTCACGCTTTTTGGTCGAAAATTGAAGATTTCTGAGCACTTTACAACCAGAAGGGGGGAGTCTTTGGATCATGAAATTTTAAAAAATCGTCAAATCTGGTTGAAAATGCTTGTAAAGTCTCCGCAGAACGTCAAAACGTTGGAATATGAAGTAAAAATCCCAAGAATTTCACGCTTTTTGGTCGAAAATTGAAGATTTCTGAGCACTTTACAACCAGAAGGGGGGAGTCTTTGGATCATGAAATTTTAAAAAATCGTCAAATCTGGTTGAAAATGCTTGTAAAGTCTCCGCAGAACGTCAAAACGTTGGATTATGAGGTAAAAATCCCAAGAATTTCACGCTTTTTGGTCGAAAATTGAAGATTTCTGAGCACTTTACAACCAGAAGGGGGGAGTCTTTGGATCATGAAATTTTAAAAAATCGTCAAATCTGGTTGAAAATGCTTGTAAAGTCTCCGCAGAACGTCAAAACGTTGGAATATGAAGTAAAAATCCCAAGAATTTCACGCTTTTTGGTCGAAAATTGAAGATTTCTGAGCACTTTACAACCAGAAGGGGGATCATGAAATTTTAAAAAATCGTCAAATCCGGTTGAAAATACTTGTAAAGTCTCCGCAGAACGTCAAAACGTTGGATTATGAGGTAAAAATCCCAAGAATTTCACGCTTTTTGGTCGAAAATTGAAGATTTCTGAGCACTTTACAACCAGAAGGGGGGAGTCTTTGGATCATGAAATTTTAAAAAATCGTCAAATCCGGTTGAAAATACTTGTAAAGTCTCCGCAGAACGTCAAAACGTTGGAATATGAAGTAAAAATCCCAAGAATTTCACGCTTTTTGGTCGAAAATTGAAGATTTCTGAGCACTTTACAACCAGAAGGGGGATCATGAAATTTTAAAAAATCGTCAAATCTGGTTGAAAATGCTTGTAAAGTCTCCGCAGAACGTCAAAACGTTGGATTATGAGGTAAAAATCCCAAGAATTTCACGCTTTTTGGTCGAAAATTGAAGATTTCTGAGCACTTTACAACCAGAAGGGGGGAGTCTTTGGATCATGAAATTTTAAAAAATCGTCAAATCTGGTTGAAAATGCTTGTAAAGTCTCCGCAGAACGTCAAAACGTTGGAATATGAAGTGAAAATCCCAAGAATTTCACGCTTTTTGGTCGAAAATTGAAGATTTCTGAGCACATTACAACCATAAGGGGGGAGTCTTTGGATCATGAAATTTTAAAAAATCGTCAAATCTGGTTGAAAATGCTTGTAAAGTCTCCGCAGAACGTCAAAACGTTGGATTATGAGGTAAAAATCCCAAGAATTTCACGCTTTTTGGTCGAAAATTGAAGATTTCTGAGCACATTACAACCATAAGGGGGGAGTCTTTGGATCATGAAATTTTAAAAAATCGTCAAATCTGGTTGAAAATGCTTGTAAAGTCTCCGCAGAACGTCAAAACGTTGGATTATGAGGTAAAAATCCCAAGAATTTCACGCTTTTTGGTCGAAAATTGAAGATTTCTGAGCACTTTACAACCAGAAGGGGGGAGTCTTTGGATCATGAAATTTTAAAAAATCGTCAAATCTGGTTGAAAATGCTTGTAAAGTCTCCGCAGAACGTCAAAACGTTGGAATATGAAGTGAAAATCCCAAGAATTTCACGCTTTTTGGTCGAAAATTGAAGATTTCTGAGCACATTACAACCATAAGGGGGGAGTCTTTGGATCATGAAATTTTAAAAAATCGTCAAATCTGGTTGAAAATGCTTGTAAAGTCTCCGCAGAACGTCAAAACGTTGGATTATGAGGTAAAAATCCCAAGAATTTCACGCTTTTTGGTCGAAAATTGAAGATTTCTGAGCACTTTACAACCAGAAGGGGGGAGTCTTTGGATCATGAAATTTTAAAAAATCGTCAAATCTGGTTGAAAATGCTTGTAAAGTCTCCGCAGAACGTCAAAACGTTGGAATATGAAGTAAAAATCCCAAGAATTTCACGCTTTTTGGTCGAAAATTGAAGATTTCTGAGCACTTTACAACCAGAAGGGGGGAGTCTTTGGATCATGAAATTTTAAAAAATCGTCAAATCTGGTTGAAAATGTTTGTAAAGTCTCCGCAGAACGTCAAAACGTTGGAATATGAAGTAAAAATCCCAAGAATTTCACGCTTTTTGGTCGAAAATTGAAGATTTCTGAGCACTTTACAACCAGAAGGGGGGAGTCTTTGGATCATGAAATTTTAAAAAATCGTCAAATCTGGTTGAAAATGCTTGTAAAGTCTCCGCAGAACGTCAAAACGTTGGATTATGAGGTAAAAATCCCAAGAATTTCACGCTTTTTGGTCGAAAATTGAAGATTTCTGAGCACTTTACAACCAGAAGGGGGGAGTCTTTGGATCATGAAATTTTAAAAAATCGTCAAATCTGGTTGAAAATGCTTGTAAAGTCTCCGCAGAACGTCAAAACGTTGGAATATGAAGTAAAAATCCCAAGAATTTCACGCTTTTTGGTCGAAAATTGAAGATTTCTGAGCACTTTACAACCAGAAGGGGGGAGTCTTTGGATCATGAAATTTTAAAAAATCGTCAAATCTAGTTGAAAATGCTTGTAAAGTCTCCGCAGAACGTCAAAACGTTGGATTATGAGGTAAAAATCCCAAGAATTTCACGCTTTTTGGTCGAAAATTGAAGATTTCTGAGCACTTTACAACCAGAAGGGGGGAGTCTTTGGATCATGAAATTTTAAAAAATCGTCAAATCTGGTTGAAAATGCTTGTAAAGTCTCCGCAGAACGTCAAAACGTTGGATTATGAGGTAAAAATCCCAAGAATTTCACGCTTTTTGGTCGAAAATTGAAGATTTCTGAGCACTTTACAACCAGAAGGGGGGAGTCTTTGGATCATGAAATTTTAAAAAATCGTCAAATCTGGTTGAAAATGCTTGTAAAGTCTCCGCAGAACGTCAAAACGTTGGAATATGAAGTAAAAATCCCAAGAATTTCACGCTTTTTGGTCGAAAATTGAAGATTTCTGAGCACTTTACAACCAGAAGGGGGGAGTCTTTGGATCATGAAATTTTAAAAAATCGTCAAATCTGGTTGAAAATGCTTGTAAAGTCTCCGCAGAACGTCAAAACGTTGGATTATGAGGTAAAAATCCCAAGAATTTCACGCTTTTTGGTCGAAAATTGAAGATTTCTGAGCACTTTACAACCAGAAGGGGGGAGTCTTTGGATCATGAAATTTTAAAAAATCGTCAAATCTGGTTGAAAATGCTTGTAAAGTCTCCGCAGAACGTCAAAACGTTGGAATATGAAGTGAAAATCCCAAGAATTTCACGCTTTTTGGTCGAAAATTGAAGATTTCTGAGCACATTACAACCATAAGGGGGGAGTCTTTGGATCATGAAATTTTAAAAAATCGTCAAATCTGGTTGAAAATGCTTGTAAAGTCTCCGCAGAACGTCAAAACGTTGGAATATGAAGTGAAAATCCCAAGAATTTCACGCTTTTTGGTCGAAAATTGAAGATTTCTGAGCACTTTACAACCAGAAGGGGGGAGTCTTTGGATCATGAAATTTTAAAAAATCGTCAAATCTAGTTGAAAATGCTTGTAAAGTCTCCGCAGAACGTCAAAACGTTGGAATATGAAGTGAAAATCCCAAGAATTTCACGCTTTTTGGTCGAAAATTGAAGATTTCTGAGCACATTACAACCATAAGGGGGGAGTCTTTGGATCATGAAATTTTAAAAAATCGTCAAATCTAGTTGAAAATGCTTGTAAAGTCTCCGCAGAACGTCAAAACGTTGGATTATGAGGTAAAAATCCCAAGAATTTCACGCTTTTTGGTCGAAAATTGAAGATTTCTGAGCACTTTACAACCAGAAGGGGGGAGTCTTTGGATCATGAAATTTTAAAAAATCGTCAAATCTGGTTGAAAATGCTTGTAAAGTCTCCGCAGAACGTCAAAACGTTGGAATATGAAGTGAAAATCCCAAGAATTTCACGCTTTTTGGTCGAAAATTGAAGATTTCTGAGCACATTACAACCATAAGGGGGGAGTCTTTGGATCATGAAATTTTAAAAAATCGTCAAATCTGGTTGAAAATGCTTGTAAAGTCTCCGCAGAACGTCAAAACGTTGGAATATGAAGTGAAAATCCCAAGAATTTCACGCTTTTTGGTCGAAAATTGAAGATTTCTGAGCACATTACAACCATAAGGGGGGAGTCTTTGGATCATGAAATTTTAAAAAATCGTCAAATCTGGTTGAAAATGCTTGTAAAGTCTCCGCAGAACGTCAAAACGTTGGATTATGAGGTAAAAATCCCAAGAATTTCACGCTTTTTGGTCGAAAATTGAAGATTTCTGAGCACTTTACAACCAGAAGGGGGGAGTCTTTGGATCATGAAATTTTAAAAAATCGTCAAATCCGGTTGAAAATACTTGTAAAGTCTCCGCAGAACGTCAAAACGTTGGAATATGAAGTAAAAATCCCAAGAATTTCACGCTTTTTGGTCGAAAATTGAAGATTTCTGAGCACTTTACAACCAGAAGGGGGATCATGAAATTTTAAAAAATCGTCAAATCTGGTTGAAAATGCTTGTAAAGTCTCCGCAGAACGTCAAAACGTTGGATTATGAGGTAAAAATCCCAAGAATTTCACGCTTTTTGGTCGAAAATTGAAGATTTCTGAGCACTTTAAAACCAGAAGGGGGGAGTCTTTGGATCATGAAATTTTAAAAAATCGTCAAATCTGGTTGAAAATGCTTGTAAAGTCTCCGCAGAACGTCAAAACGTTGGATTATGAGGTAAAAATCCCAAGAATTTCACGCTTTTTGGTCGAAAATTGAAGATTTCTGAGCACTTTACAACCAGAAGGGGGGAGTCTTTGGATCATGAAATTTTAAAAAATCGTCAAATCTGGTTGAAAATGCTTGTAAAGTCTCCGCAGAACGTCAAAACGTTGGATTATGAGGTAAAAATCCCAAGAATTTCACGCTTTTTGGTCGAAAATTGAAGATTTCTGAGCACTTTACAACCAGAAGGGGGGAGTCTTTGGATCATGAAATTTTAAAAAATCGTCAAATCTGGTTGAAAATGTTTGTAAAGTCTCCGCAGAACGTCAAAACGTTGGAATATGAAGTAAAAATCCCAAGAATTTCACGCTTTTTGGTCGAAAATTGAAGATTTCTGAGCACTTTACAACCAGAAGGGGGGAGTCTTTGGATCATGAAATTTTAAAAAATCGTCAAATCTGGTTGAAAATGCTTGTAAAGTCTCCGCAGAACGTCAAAACGTTGGATTATGAGGTAAAAATCCCAAGAATTTCACGCTTTTTGGTCGAAAATTGAAGATTTCTGAGCACTTTACAACCAGAAGGGGGGAGTCTTTGGATCATGAAATTTTAAAAAATCGTCAAATCCGGTTGAAAATACTTGTAAAGTCTCCGCAGAACGTCAAAACGTTGGATTATGAGGTAAAAATCCCAAGAATTTCAAGCTTTTTGGTCGAAAATTGAAGATTTCTGAGCACTTTACAACCAGAAGGGGGGAGTCTTTGGATCATGAAATTTTAAAAAATCGTCAAATCTGGTTGAAAATGCTTGTAAAGTCTCCGCAGAACGTCAAAACGTTGGATTATGAGGTAAAAATCCCAAGAATTTCACGCTTTTTGGTCGAAAATTGAAGATTTCTGAGCACTTTACAACCAGAAGGGGGGAGTCTTTGGATCATGAAATTTTAAAAAATCGTCAAATCTAGTCGAAAATGCTTGTAAAGTCTCCGCAGAACGTCAAAACGTTGGATTATGAGGTAAAAATCCCAAGAATTTCACGCTTTTTGGTCGAAAATTGAAGATTTCTGAGCACATTACAACCATAAGGGGGGTCTTTGGATCATGAAATTAAATTAATTAATTAAATTGATTTTTTTAAAATTTCATGATCCAAAGACTCCCCCCTTCTGGTTGTAAAGTGCTCAGAAATCTTCAATTTTCGACCAAAAAGCGTGAAATTCTTGGGATTTTCACTTCATATTCCAACGTTTTGACGTTCTGCGGAGACTTTACAAGCATTTTCGACTAGATTTGACGATTTTTTAAAATTTCATGATCCAAAGACTCCCCCCTTCTGGTTGTAAAGTGCTCAGAAATCTTCAATTTTCGACCAAAAAGCGTGAAATTCTTGGGATTTTCACTTCATATTCCAACGTTTTGACGTTCTGCGGAGACTTTACAAGCATTTTCGACTAGATTTGACGATTTTTTAAAATTTCATGATCCAAAGACTCCCCCCTTCTGGTTGTAAAGTGCTCAGAAATCTTCAATTTTCGACCAAAAAGCGTGAAATTCTTGGGATTTTTACCTCATAATCCAACGTTTTGACGTTCTGCGGAGACTTTACAAGTATTTTCAACCGGATTTGACGATTTTTTAAAATTTCATGATCCAAAGACTCCCCCCTTCTGGTTGTAAAGTGCTCAGAAATCTTCAATTTTCGACCAAAAAGCGTGAAATTCTTGGGATTTTTACCTCATATTCAACCCGAGATGCGAAAGTGTTGGCGAATTTCACGCAAATCGGTCCAAAATTTAAGGATTTTTAAGATTTATGGTAAGAAGGGGGGTGTAGGGTGACCATAAATTTTTCTTAAATTTGGCCGAAATTCCGTGAAATTTCGACCAGAAAGTGACAATGTTGTAAATATTTTAACCCGTGATGCGAAAGTGTTGGCGAATTTCACGCAAATCGGTGTAAAATTTAAGGATTTTTAAGATTTATGGTATGAAGGGGGGAGTACGGTGACCATAAATCTTAAATTTTTCTTAAATTTGGCCGAAAATCCGTGAAATTTCGACCAGAAAGTGACAATGTTGTAAATATTTCAACCCGAGATGCGAAAGTGTTGGCGAATTTCACGAAAATCGGGCCAAGATTTAAGGATTTTTAAGATTTATGGTAAGAAGGGGGGAGTAGGGTGACCATAAATCTTAAATTTTTCTTAAATTTGGCCGAAATTCCGTGAAATTTCGACCAGAAAGTGAAAACACAGACACACACACAATATACACCAACAGCTCTCTTGAATAATAAAAACACAAGACGATTATAAATTTTCCATAAAATTTTATTGAACCAGAAAAGAAGAAAAAGGTATAACAATTATACAGTTATCACAAAATTAAAAAATAATATATTCACTTTATTATTGCAGATTTTTCAACAAGCACCATACACATAAAGTAAATCAAATGTAAATGTCGCTATGAATTAATAATAGTAAATAGTAGTAAATAATAGTTGGGTTGACCAAACAAAAAATTACAATGTAAAAAATACATAATATGGACCGTAATCGTTTTTTAAAACAAAATATCACAATAATTACACTTAGAACTAATTACATTCATATTTAAAATCGGACAATTAAAAAATTAATTAGAGAAGTATATGATGGGCACTGCTTAAGGGTTTGTATGTACAGATAGTGATGAGTAAAATGGGTATGGATATGTTTTTATTAATACTTAAGTTTAAGCGGATTGGGGTGAAATAGGTGCAAATTGAAATTGTGTTGTTTGACCTGGCAGTGTCTATGGGGGAATGATTTATGTATTATAATTGTAAATGTTGTAATTATAGTGGTGTGCTGTAAGGGGATTTAATTTACATTTTGCCATGTTACCGATTTTAAGCCTATATTCCTACTACCCATTTCTGCGTTCATTTGCTAATGATAAAGTAAATTTACAGCAAACCTTTTAGCTCTTACTTTTTCAAATCAAGTAGATTCTGATTACTTTTTTACCTAAAGTTGTCAAATATCATACAAACTGTTTTGTGCTTTGGCTGTCATGGCATTCAGAACGTACTTAATAATTGGCTAGTTACTGGCTTCGGTTTGGCTGTTAGAAGAACGCATATGTAGAAATGGAAAGCACAAATATACACTTAACTCTTATTAGGCTGGAGAAATAATATATTAAGGGTGGGATCATTTCTTGTGGTCTCTTATAGCATGAAATGTGGTTCTATTGAGCTTTTAGTAAAAATTACACAAAGATAACTAAAGTTTGAACTAAAGCACAGTATGTGAACTAAAACCGTAATAAAATAGTAATACACTTGTATGTTTTATAACTACATATAATGATAAATTCATAAAAACTATAAGTTTGAAAGTGATCAAGTGTTTTTATTAATTTGTACACCATTTGATTGTATAGCTTTTACAAAAAGCTCAATACAATTCACAATTTGTGCCATAAAATGTATATAAATCACTTAAATTAGTGACCATAAGATAAAAATAATTTTAAAATGTGTTTAAAAATAGTAGAAGTCAAACACAATAACATAAGCCATAAAAATATACGTGATCCCACCGTTATAACCAATCCTCTGTATACGCTATTATGTTTGGAATTGCCTCTTACATATAAGGATGTAACAAATAAAATCATATATCACTTATCACTTGATTGCTATAAACCGGGCATTTTTTTGTCGGAGAACGTGTGTATGTATTCGCAATTCAAGGGTAGCAATTTTCTAAGAATTACAAATGGCTAAAATAGGGAAATCGTATATTTACGATGGTGTTCAGTTGGTTTGATTTGTTTGTATGATGATAAAACCAACTGAATTTCCCTTAAATTTACACTCGTGTAATTGGCTACCCATGAATTAATAATACAATATGACCATAACTAGCTTTTACAAAAACAAAATCTACAAGTATGGAGAGCGTTAATTTTTTTTTGAGCAAAATGTATGACTCATATTTGTTTTAAATACTAATAACGAGAACTGTTTATACCTATATTACTTTAATAACATAGTACCTTGTTTATTTTAGCTTTATATAATATTAGTCGAATGAATATGCACATGGCCCGGATTAATTAAAATCATACCAGCGGGGCTTTATTAATTTTTTAGCCTCTAGCTAATACAATTGGTGCATTTTCTTCATATAAATAAAAACCGCTATATCTCCATCAACGCTAATAAAACTATCACAAGAAACATTTAAGTTGTCTAGATAATAATATAGCTAGTTTGTGCTCCAGTAACAAAGTACCATCATGTATCAACAGAGAATTGCTACTTAAATAACAAGTTTTGCTAATTTTATACACATTTTTTTATCGTAACAGTATTATAATATATTTATATATTATATCTAAACCAATGATATTTATGTGTGTTTACGTACATTACTGAGGAAAGTGAAATGGAGTGTGGAGTGGATTTAATTGCGCTCGCCCGTGTCTACCCATTTGCTCTCCTCCATTATCCTCTCAAAGCAATCCAGTAGGTAAAGGTACTGTAATTTAAAACAAACATGTGGACTTGTAGCTTTTTATAAGGTAAATAATAACTTACATATTGTGTGAATATTTTCACCCATCTCGGCGCCTTATCGGGTCTGTTGTACTTCAAACAGAACGCCATCGCTTCATCATCAGCCTCCCACTGCGCCACCGAGTCCCATGCCAGCTCTACCACTTGGCTCTCAAGCGTGCCATCTTCTCGACACGCGTGCAGTTTCAACCCCAAACTGCCCACACAGACGACCACGTGGCCGCCTTTACGGGAGTCGCACGCACAGTGCGGGAAGACAACTTCTCCGTAGCCGGAGAGTTCACGGGCTAGCCGCAGGTACTCGGACGCTCGTGTCTCGTCCTGCAGGGCCTTCAATTGATACAGCCGTTCGCCAGCGTGGATACAGCCTCGGTTCACCTCATCCACTGCCTGTACACACGACAATAATTTCATATAACTAGTGCACATATAATATTTCTTATTAAATAATAAATGAAATTAGTGTGGAATTTAATTGCCTACAACTTTTTCAAATGAAGTTTGTTTCTAAAATCGTTATTAAATGAACTAGAAGTCAAAAACTGAGAAAATCCATAATTACGTTAATCAAGTTTTTTCCTGTAACTCGGTTATTCGAGTAGATACAGAAATATGTTATACATGAAATGGTGTGGAATTTAATTACCTACAACTTTTTCAAATGAAGTTTGTGTCTAAAATGGTTATTAAATGAACTAGAAGTCAAAAACTGAGAAAATCCATAATTACGTTAATAAAGTTTTTCCCTGTAACTCGGTTATTCGAGTACATACAGAAATATGTTATACATGAAATTGGTGTGGAATTTAATTGCCTACATCTTTTTCCAATGAAGTTTGTCTCTAAAATGGTTATTAAATGAACTAGAAGTCAAAAACTGAGAAAATCCATAATTACGTTAATCAAGTTTTTCCCTGTAACTCGGTTATTCGAGTACATACAGAAATATGTTATATATGAAATTGGTGTGGAATTTAATTACCTACAACTTTTTCAAATGAAGTTTGTCTATAAAATGGTTATTAAATGAACTAGAAGTGAAAAACTGAGAAAATCCATAATTACGTTAATCAAGTTTTTCCCTGTAACTCGGTTATTCGAGTAGATACAGAAATATGTTATGCATGAAATTGGTGTGGAATTTAATTACCTACAACTTTTTCAAATGAAGTTTGTCTCTAAAATGGTTATTAAATGAACTAGAAGTGAAAAACTGAGAAAATCCATAATTACGTTAATCAAGTTTTTCCCTGTAACTCGATTATTCGAGTAGATACAGAAATATGTTATGCATGAAATTGGTGTGGAATTTAATTGCCTACATCTTTTTCACATGAAGTTTGTCTCTAAAATGGTTATTAAATGAACTAGAAGTCAAAAACTGAGAAAATCCATAATTACGTTAATCAAGTTTTTCCCTATAACTCGGTTATTCGAGTACATACAGAAATATGTTATACATGAAATTAGTGTGGAATTTAATTACCTACAACTTTTTCAAATGAAGTTTGTCTCTAAAATGGTTATTAAATGAACTAGAAGTCAAAAACTGGAGAAAATCCATAATTACGTTAATCAAGTTTTTCCCTATAACTCGGTTATTCGAGTACATACAGAAATATGTTATACATGAAATTGGTGTGGAATTTAATTACCTACAACTTTTTCAAATGAAGTTTGTCTCTAAAATGGTTATTAAATGAACTAGAAGTCAAAAACTGAGAAAATCCATAATTACGTTAATCAAGTTTTTCCCTATAACTCGGTTATTCGAGTACATACAGAAATATGTTATACATGAAATTAGTGTGGAATTTAATTACCTACAACTTTTTCAAATGAAGTTTGTCTCTAAAATGGTTATTAAATGAACTAGAAGTCAAAAACTGAGAAAATCCATAATTACGTTAATCAAGTTTTTCCCTATAACTCGATTATTCGAGTACATACAGAAATATGTTATACATGAAATTGGTGTGGAATTTAATTGCCTACATCTTTTTCAAATGAAGTTTGTCTCTAAAATGGTTATTAAATGAACTAGAAGTCAAAAACTGAGAAAATCCATAATTACGTTAATCAAGTTTTTCCCTATAACTCGGTTATTCGAGTACATACAGAAATATGTTATACATGAAATTGGTGTGGAATTTAATTGCCTACATCTTTTTCAAATGAAGTTTGTCTCTAAAATGGTTATTAAATGAACTAGAAGTCAAAAACTGAGAAAATCCATAATTACGTTAATCAAGTTTTTCCCTATAACTCGGTTATTCGAGTACATACAGAAATATGTTATACATGAAATTAGTGTGGAATTTAATTACCTACAACTTTTTCAAATGAAGTTTGTCTCTAAAATGGTTATTAAATGAACTAGAAGTCAAAAACTGGAGAAAATCCATAATTACGTTAATCAAGTTTTTCCTTGTAACTCGGTTATTCGAGTACATACAGAAATACGTTATACATGAAATTGGTGTGGAATTTAATTGCCTACATCTTTTTCAAATGAAGTTTGTCTCTAAAATGGTTATTAAATGAACTAGAAGTCAAAAACTGAGAAAATCCATAATTACGTTAATCAAGTTTTTCCCTATAACTTGGTTATTCGAGTACATACAGAAATATGTTATACATGAAATTGGTGTGGAATTTAATTGCCTACATCTTTTTCAAATGAAGTTTGTCTCTAAAATGGTTATTAAATGAACTAGAAGTCAAAAACTGAGAAAATCCATAATTACGTTAATCAAGTTTTTCCCTATAACTCGGTTATTCGAGTACATACAGAAATATGTTATACATAAAATTGGTGTGGAATTTAATTACCTACAACTTTTTCAAATGAAGTTTGTCTCTAAAATGGTTATTAAATGAACTAGAAGTCAAAAACTGAGATAATTCATAATTACGTTAATCAAGTTTTTCCCTGCAACTCGGTTATTCGAGTACATACAGAAATATGTTCTACATGAAATTGGTGTGGAATTTAATTACCTACAACTTTTTCAAATGAAGTTTGTCTCTAAAATAGTTATTAAATGAACTAGAAGTCAAAAACTGAGAAAATCCATAATTACGTTAATTAAGTTTTTCCCTATAACTCGGTTATTCGAGTACATACAGAAATATGTTCTACATGAAATTGGCGTGGAATTTAATTACCTACAACTTTTTCAAATGAAGTTTGTCTCTAAAATGGTTATTAAATGGACTAGAAGTCAAAAACTGAGAAAATCCATAATTACGTTAATCAAGTTTTTCCCTGTAACTCGGTTATTCGAGTACATATAGAAATATGTTATACATGAAATTGGTGTGGAATTTAATTATCTAAAGTGAAGTTTTTCTTTAAAATGATTATTAAATGAGCTGGAAGTTCAAAACTGTGAAAATTCATAATTGCCTCGTATCAGGCCTGTAACTGAATTATCAGAGTAGCTACAGAAAAATGTTATACATGAAATTATATATAATACTATAAATTAATTACCTGCCAAAATATATAGGAGGTGGACTGCGGATCTATCATCAAAGTCAACTCTTTGGGCACGGAAAACAGCCATTTCCGGATACAAAGACACGTACTCGTCGCCGTGCTGTAATTCTGGATGTACAAATTGTGTGGGTATTCCGTGGGTTGCAATTTTCGCTCTAAAAAAAATGTCAACAGCTATAGGTTGCACAGTTTTAGTGACGAGTTTTTATCTTAACTTACCAAAATTGTACTCAACTATTTCGAAGAGGTAAAAATACTTGGCTGTGCTCTTGCTCATGCCGATTTTCTTCACAACCGCCCCATACACATCATCGGCGTTTGCACTCTTCTTCAGTGACACCGTCACTACTTCCCTATCTGGTAAGAGGACCTGTTAACAAATTAATGTTGTTTACTAAAAATAAATTGAGTGCCAATATGTTAACCAGAAGCAATTACAAGAGGATAATGCCATCTATTATGTATTTCACTAGAGCTGCTTTCTTTTATCGTTCAGGAGCTGTTCGTTGGTGAACGAGAATGTGAACGATAAACAAAAGGCCTCACATTTAGGGCATGCTAATTTATTTTAAAAAACAATTATTAATTACCTTCAAATCAACAGGATTCGTGTTCATATCATCATCTTGATCCGTGAGGAACTCCTGCATGATGTCTGACTCGGCGATGACCCGCACCGCACACACCCTCTCCAAATATTGCTCTAGACCACGCCGTCGTGCATCTAATTGTTGCTCGCTCAACGTAAACGGCCATTTTCCAGGTAGTTTAGGGAATGTAAAACCTAGAAATTGAAAAAGTTATTGCAAAATACGTACAATAAGACGTAAAAGGTGCCTATCAAATAATAACTACTGCCTTGGGAACAAATATATTTTAGGCTGTGCTTACTCAACTTATTCTTAAGCATAAAAATGTCAATTAAATACAAACCTACAAACTCCTTCTTCAGGTCGTTGTGCAATTTCGCAAACTCCCGGTAGCGGCGTGAGCACAAATGCCGCCCCGCCATGTAGATGTTGAAGGCAACATACCGCTCGCCGCCCCTTTCATTGTAATTGTAGTCTGGGATTGAAATGGGAAGCGACCGTTTCTCGCTGTAGTCTATATAGGAGTAGCCCTGCCCTTCTTCAGTTGGTTCCAAACGTTCTGCTTCCTACACAGAAATATATAGAATTAATATAAAAACAAGTTATATTTATCATGTATATTCTACTAATCAGTCAAAAAAATCACTTGTGTGAATATACAGCAAAATGCTGTACATGTAACTTAAGACTTGATGAGACAATCTGTCTTGCGAATGTGGATAAAAATGTCTAGAGCACCAAAATGGACTATTAAGGCCATGTACGTATGATAAAATGAATTAAATTATTTATTAATATTTATCACCTATTTTATTTTTGATAAACAAATCGTGGAAATTACTTATCAATTTTTTTATTGAAATATGTACAACTATAAATTAAAGATATACTGTAATTACATGAGAAAAAAATATATAATAATATTCTGTTCTAACAGTTGTGTTCTTCCTATAAATTCCCGGACTGCCTGTCCCACGGTTTGGGTTTGGAAGATTTATTTAATGTCCTCAATTTTCTTTGTTTTATTTCTGTTTATCATTATTTTATTTGTTTGCTTTCATGTGTTCTTTGGTTTCCTTTTTAAATCTATTAAGGTCCTTAATAGATTTAAAAAGGTCTAATATTAAATAATATACAAGCAAATATAATAAACTACTAAAATACATTAAAGTCTGTAATGTCCTTAAAGGTCTTTAATGTCCTTAAAGGTCTTTAATGACCTTAAAGGTCTTTAATGTTCTTAAAGGTCTTTATTGTCCTTAAAGGTATTTAATGTCCTTAAAGGTCTTTAATGACCTTAAAGGTCTTTAATGTCCCTAAAGTTCTTTAATGCCCTTAAAGGTCTTTAATGTCCTTAAAGGTCTTTAATGTCCTTAAAGGTCTTTAATGTCCTTAAAGGTCTTTAATGTCCCTAAAGTTCTTTAATGCCCTTAAAGGTCTTTAATGTCCTTAAAGGTCTTTAATGTCCTTAAAGGTCTTTAATGTCTTTAATGTATTTTGGTAGTTTATTATATTCGCTTGTATATTATTTAATATTAGACTTTTGTTTAATGCATTAGTACTATTTTTTTATTTAGCTGTGTATGTCGCTTTTTTTTTCGTGTGTTGTATTGATGTATGCCTTTGTTTATTAGCAGCAGTATATTTGTTTAATTAGACACACAAAAACACCCTTTTTACAATAATATGCAATAAATAATTCCACCACCTCATTAACCGATTAAAAAATAAATCCAACTTAATATACATTCACTTCCCCACTGTTTGTTTGTGTTAGCATAACTCATGCATGTGAATGTGTGTACTTTATTTAAATTTCAAATCAGCCGTTATCCAACACAAACACATACCATATGCTATCATAAATTACCGCACAAAATTTCAAACATACCTGTTGCGTCACCGATATGACCGTAAGCGTTAGAACATCCCCGCCGGACTTGATGAGATCGACGACCTGCTTGTGGGTGGCACCCTCGACGTTCACCCCATTCCTGCAAGAATAAAACAACCATAAGAAATAAAAATTACAAAATATCTAACAGTAAAACAAACCGATTGTAACTGAAATTATAGGGCTGCCCCACATGGTAACTGAGCATTATTTTAATCGCACCACACACAAAGAGCTACAATAATTAGTCCTCTCGCGCTAGCGCCAACAATGCGACAGTAACGGCTCTGGGTCGATTGGTCGGCCAGAAGTAACCGACCTTTTAGACGTGAAAAATGCGTATTTATTTACAGAAAATTACTTTCTCCTTCTATAAAGTTCAAAACTAGTTTAATGCACCAATCTCGATGGGCAGACAATTTTTTTATCGCGGCCTATTGATTAGTTTTCGGCCGGAGAGAGAGGTACAAGGATGAAGCCACTCCAAAACATTTCAATTTTTTTCAAGAACACGCCGATAAGATGCGAATTATCGAACAATACCGCACACAAACACAAACACACAAACAAAAACGCACACAAAAATTAGAATATTGAGAGCACGATGAATTATGCATGAGTGGGATTTAAACTGAACGCACGCGGTTGTAATTGTGATGTGTTATATGGAAAGAAGGGAACATTTGTTTACGAAAACAGGCATTGTAATCGCAATTCGGGTTGGTAAATATTATAACGCAGGCTGGGTTGTGTTAAAACTGATTACTTTCATGACCAACGCGGGGTCATGCATGTAATCAGATGGATAAACCCGGATTTAAACGACACTTTTCGCGATATTACGAATTAACCGATAATATAATAGTCGCACTTATAAAATTAATGATTTTTTTGGGTAGGATTTAATGTTTTCTACTAGATCTCAATACTTTCCCGCAAAATACAAAAAAAACTCTACCTTTTTGTAGCATTTTACAGTTTTTCGGCCACTTTCCCGCAAAATACAACAATAAAAACTACCTAACATAAAGAAATTCAGTACAAAGTTATGGTCGAAAAACCGTAAAATCCTACAGAAAGGATTTTACGGTTTTTCGGCCATAACTTTGTACTCAATTTCTTTATGTTGCAAATGAAAAAAATATACGAATGGCGAGTGGGTGTGGAGTTGAATTATATACAACTATTTCAAATGATGTTTTTCTTTTAAATGGTTATTAAATGAGCTGGAAGTCAAAAACTGTGAAAATCCATAATTATGTCAATCAATTTTATTCCTGTAACTAGGTAATTCGGGTACCTAGAGAAATAAGTTATACATATAATCGGTGTGGAATTGAATTACCTACAACTTTTTCAAATGAAGTTTTTCTCTAAAATGATTATTAAATGAGCTGGAACTCAAAAACTGTGGAAATCCATAATTACGTCAATCAATTTTTTTCTTGTAACTAGGTTATTCGGGTACCTACAGAAATAAGTTATATATGAAATCGGTGTGGAATTGAATTACCTACAACTTTTTCAAATAAAGTTTTTCTCTAAAATAATTATTAAATGAGCTGGAAGTCAAAAACTGTGAAAATCCATAATTACGTCAATCATTTTTTTTCCTGTAACTAGGTTATTCGGGTACCTACAGAAATAAGTTATATATGAAATCGGTGTGGAATTGAATTACCTACAACTTTTTCAAATGACGTTTTTCTCTAAAATGATTATTAAATGAGCTGGAAGTCAAAAACTGTGAAAATCCATAATTACGTCAATCATTTTTTTCTTGTAACTAGATTATTCGGGTACCTACAGAAATAAGTTATACATGAAATCGGTGTGGAATTGAATTACCTACAACTTTTTCAAATGATGTTTTTCTCTAAAGTGATTATTAAATGAGCTGGAAGTCAAAAACTGTGAAAATCCATAATTACGTCAATCATTTTTTTTCCTGTAACTAGGTTATTCGGGTACCTACAGAAATAAGTTATACATGAAATCGGTGTGGAATTGAATTACCTACAACTTTTTCAAATGAAGTTTTTCTCTGAAATGATTATTAAATGAGCTGGAAGTCAAAAACGGTGAAAATCCATAATTATGTCAATCAAGTTTTTTTCTGTAACTAGGTTATTCGGGTACCTACAGAAATAAGTTATACATAAAATCGGTGTGGAATTGAATTGCCTACAACTTTTTCAAATGAAGTTTTTCTTTAAAATGATTATTAAATGAGCTGAAAGTCAAAAACTGTGAAAATCTATAATTATGTCAATCAATTGTTTTCCTGTAAATAGGTTATTCAGGTACCTACAGACATAAGTTATACATGAAATCGGTGTGGAATTGAATTACCTACAACTTTTTCAAATGAAGTTTTTCTCTGAAATGATTATTAAATGAGCTGGAAGTCAAAAACTGTGAAAATTCATAATTATGTCAATCAATGTTTTTCCTGTAAGTAGGTAATTCGGGTACCTACAGAAATAAGTTATACATGAAATCGGTGTGGAATTGAATTACCTACAACTTTTTCAAATGAAGTTTTTCTCTGAAATGATTATTAAATGAGCTGGAAGTCAAAAACTGTGAAAATCCATAATTACGTCAATCAATTTTTTTCTTGTAACTAGGTTATTCGGGTACCTACAGAAATAAGTTATATAAGAAATCGGTGTGGAATTGAATTACCTACAACTTTTTCAAATGACGTTTTTCTCTAAAATGATTATTAAATGAGCTGGAAGTCAAAAACTGTGAAAATCCATAATTACGTCAATCATTTTTTTCTTGTAACTAGATTATTCGGGTACCTACAGAAATAAGTTATACATGAAATCGGTGTGGAATTGAATTACCTACAACTTTTTCAAATGACGTTTTTCTCTAAAATGATTATTAAATGAGCTGGAAGTCAAAAACTGTGAAAATCCATAATTACGTCAATCATTTTTTTCTTGTAACTAGATTATTCGGGTACCTACAGAAATAAGTTATACATGAAATCGGTGTGGAATTGAATTACCTACAACTTTTTCATATGAAGTTTTTCTCTAAAATAATTATTAAATGAGCTGGAAGTCAAAAACTGTGAAAATCCATAATTACGTCAATCAATGTTTTTCCTGTAAATAGGTTATTCGGGTACCTACAGAAATAAGTTATATATGAAATCGGTGTGGAATTGAATTACCTACAACTTTTTCAAATGACGTTTTTCTCTAAAATGATTATTAAATGAGCTGGAAGTCAAAAACTGTGAAAATCCATAATTACGTCAATCATTTTTTTCTTGTAACTAGATTATTCGGGTACCTACAGAAATAAGTTATACATGAAATCGGTGTGGAATTGAATTACCTACAACTTTTTCAAATGACGTTTTTCTCTAAAATGATTATTAAATGAGCTGGAAGTCAAAAACTGTGAAAATCCATAATTACGTCAATCATTTTTTTCTTGTAACTAGATTATTCGGGTACCTACAGAAATAAGTTATACATGAAATCGGTGTGGAATTGAATTACCTACAACTTTTTCAAATGAAGTTTTTCTCTAAAATGATTATTAAATGAGCTGGAAGTCAAAAACTGTGAAAATCCATAATTACGTCAATCATTTTTTTCTTGTAACTAGATTATTCGGGTACCTACAGAAATAAGTTATACATGAAATCGGTGTGGAATTGAATTACCTACAACTTTTTCAATTGAAGTTTTTCTCTAAAATGATTATTAAATGAGCTGGAAGTCAAAAACTGTGAAAATCCATAATTACGTCAATCAATTTTTTTCCTGTAACTAGGTTATTCGGGAACCTACAGAAATAAGTTATATATGAAATCGGTGTGGAATTGAATTACCTACAACTTTTTCAAATGAAGTATTTCTCTAAAATGATTATTATATGAGCTGCGAGTCAAAAACTGTGAAAATCCATAATTATGTCAATCAATTTTTTTTCTGTAACTAAGTTATTCGGGTACATACAGAAATAAGTTATACATGAAATCGGTGTGGAATTTAATTACCTACAACTTTTTTAAATGAAGTTTTTCTCAATTTTTTTCCTGTAACTAGGTTATTCGGGTACCTACAAAAATAAGTTACACATGAAATCGGTGTGATTAATGTAGAGTTTACATGACCACTATATTATGAATTTTTTAAATAATTATGTGACCACAAAAACCGTTTAAATTGACAACAAAATTAATATTTGTACATCACATGACATATCATTAACGCCAATTATTATCAAATATGGACTGTTGTGTTATCTAATAACATTTCCGACCAATAATTGCTGACTAATATTTGCCTGTTAAATTGAGCAAATTTGGTAAAAGTTCATAGTCCGACATAAATGCATTGATATTTCCGACAATTACATGCCCACACAATGGGGCATATAATTATGTGTGTCGGCTCTACATTAAAACGCGATCAAGGCCGCAAATGAGACGGAAAAAAAAACCGATTGATTGTGTCTGATTTATCTGGCTCCAGCTACGCGCGCGGAGGCGCAGACACGGTCGACGTGTACGGCCGCCCCCCGTTAGTATATTCACGCACGCTAATAATGCCAGTGTAATTATAAACCAATTAATTTAATGGTTCGCCGAAGCGTTGTAGCGTAAATTGTTTTTTTTTTGTTGTTGCTGTTTAATGACAAAACCAAATGGAATAGATATAACAGTTTACAATATACAGAATTTATTGTAAAGCCAACATGTTTAAAGTTATTTATAAATAAAAAACAATGTTAATGGAAAATATTTTTAGGAAAAATTGCACTTAATTGAAGCCAACTATTCATACTTCACTAAAGTGAAATTTTTCCTAAAAACATTATTAACACATTCAGCACCTTGTTGTGCGAACAGTAAAAGTGCGTCATCCACTACTTTTTTATAACGCATCTTATACTGTCAATAATACTGTTACCTCAGTATTCACCGACGTTCTTAAAAGGTACCTTACACGGTCAATAATACTGTCAATCTTAGTACGGTCAATATTTGCTTCAATCCTCCTTTTATAATTATTAAGTAATCAATTATCTAGATAAAGATTAAAGATCAATATTACTGTCAATATTTTAGAATAATGACAGTATTACTGTACGATAATATGTTTAAAATGTTCATTATTCTAAAATATTGCCAGTATTACTCATCATGTTAGGTATATTAATGATGTAAGGTATATTAATGATGTAATGAAGAGAATACTGCTCTTCATTACATCATTAATATACTTTACATGATGAGTAATACTGTCAATATTTTAGAATAATGAACATTTTAAACATATTATCTTTCAGTAATACTGTCATTATTCTAAAATATTGACAGTAATATTGATCGTGTAAGGTGCCTTATAAACTATCAATAGCTATTGAACCCATAAGTATTCGTTGTTATAGCAACAATAAATATCTATGGAATGTAGTTACTTTAGATTTTCTCTATTGGAAACACTGAAAAATTAAACAAAAGGTGTCATTAAAGTTCCAATTGCAAGTGCTATTTAAGGTGTTTGACATTTGTTTTGGCATATTCTGTCACAATTGCGCTGTTAATTTATCCATTCAATAGCTTATGGGACCTATAAAGTTTATGGGATGTTGGTGAATATGGGTATTAGTATTCTAAAATATTAACAGTATTACTGATCATGTAAAAGGCACCTTTCATGATTAATTATACTGTGATTCCTAGTACTGTCAGTATTTGCTTCAATCGTCCTTCAATATTTATCAAGTAATTAATTATCCAGATAAACATTAGTATTCTCTTCATTCCATCATTACTCTACCTTTCATGATCAGTAGTACTATCAATATTTTAGAATAATGAAAATTGTAACATGTTATCATACAGTAATACTGTCTGTCACTGCATGGTCATCTTGTTCTTTTTTATCATCAACCATCCATCAGCATCACATCATATCAATGCTTTTTATAAAAGGCACCTTACATGGTCAATAATACTGTCAATCCTAGTACTATCAATATTTGCTTGAATCCTCCTTTTATATTTATCAAGTAATCAATTATCCAGATAAAGATCAGTATTCTCTTCATTACATCATTATTATACCTTACACAATTATTAATACTGGCAACATTTTAGAATAATGAACATTTTAAACATATTATCGTACAGTAATACTGTTATTATTCTAAAATATTGACAGTAATATTGATCATGTAAGGTGCCTTTAAGACACCTTACACAGTCAATAAAACTAGTACTGTCAGTATTTGCTTTAATTGTTCTGTTATATTTATCAAGTAATCAATTATCCAAATAAACATCAGTATTCTCTTGATTCCATTATTAGTATACCTTATACGATCAGTAATACTGGCAATATTTTAGAATAATGAATATTTTAAACATGTTATCATACAGTAATACTGTCATTATTCTAAAATATGTACAGTAATATTGCAAGGTGCCTTTATTATCAACCACCACCAGTATTATTATTATTATTTTCTCCGATAAGGTTTTATAAAATCTTATCAGAGAAAATATAAATGATTTGTTTTGATTTTGATGTTTATTGTGTCTTGTTGATACGATGTCATATTGATGGTGGTTGATGATAAAGGCACCATGCACAATCAATATTACTGTCAATATTTTAGAATAATGACAGTATTACTGTACGATAAACTAACAATATTCATTATTCTAAAATATTGCCAGTATTACTGATCGTATAAGGCATACTAATGATGGTATCAAGAAAATACTGATGTTTATCCGTTTGCAACCACAGTGTTGTGTTATATATAACACAACATTGTGGTTGTAGGTTTACAATATCAAATATTTTCAGAGAAAAGCATTGTTTTTCTTAAATAGTTTTCATTAGATAATTGATTCTACATACTACGTCAAATGACGGAAATGTCATTAGGTATTTAATAATACTGAATACACAGGTTTAATAGTCCTGTTACCATTTTCAGTTATAATTATTACACAGTAATTATAAAAAGCTAGGGATGTTTGCTTGCAACTTTTACTCAATATAGCGTGCAGCCAGCGTTACATAAAACATTATGCACTACCGTTATTCGGTAACCCATCTAATTAAACCGACCGCGCATTATCCAACTTTTTCCCACTGTTCGCTCACCAATTGTCTTTTTTGTTCGTCTTCGCCTCAACAATTGCCTGCGATTGGACTACAGAGCCCGGCCGAAAATCAATAAGGGGTCGCGCGACTTAACCTAAATTAATTCCGTTTAGTGTTCGGGTTATTGTACTTACACCTCTAGAATGCGATCCCCTTTGCGGATGCCTGCCTGCTCGGCGGCGCCCCTGTCCAGCACAGCGCTGACGTGCTGCAGGGGGGCGTACAGCTCGCCGTTGATGCTCCGCAGCTGGCCGCCCTCGCTCACTTGGCCGCGCACATTAAACCCGAAGCCCGTCTCTGTTTTGTTTATCGTCACCACCCGCGGCCCGTTCGCCACTTTCATGTTGCCGTAGACTCGCTGCCCGTTCGTGACGGGATCGGCCATGTTTTGACAGCACGCGGCCCCCCACTTCACTACGGGGCAACTGCTGGTCGGAGGAACGCACGCGCGGTTACCCCGCGGGACGCGACGCGGTGGCGCGTCGATTCGAGTCGAACTAGTTTGAGCGAGCGGGTTTTTGTGCGAAAAAATCACAGCTGGTTTTGTATTTGGTGGGGATAGTTGATTCAAGCCCTATTATAGAATGGGTTTGGTGATGATTTGGTTGCATACCATTAAACAACAAATACAAATTTTAATACATTAGCATCCGTCAGCTGTCCCGTTTGTCAGTCTCATTATATTATCTTATAATGCTATGTATTCTGTTTTCATTTAGTTGTTGTAGTGATCACTTGGGCCCATTGTTGCTTATATCGTGTGAATATTGATATTCTATTATCAATCAAGCGACCAATAAACGTAAAACCTACTAGATTATCCCCTACATTTAAATTCCCGCACATATTTCAAATTCCGTTCGGTTTGGAACCAATTACATTGATACGTCGCGACGCAGCTTTTAAAAACCTACCTAATAAGTCAGTATATTTACTTTAATATATATAAATACTTTAATCAACGAAAATATAATCCTTAATTTAAATATGGGGAAAATCTAGTAGGGTTGGCAATATGCATTTCACATAAGCCAGAGGTACCCAAAAGCTGCGAGGAGATTTACCAGTTATAATTGTACCATGATTTTGTTGCATAGTAAGAATATAAAAACGAATATTACTATTGATTGAAGTGCATAAATATTTCATTCAATGTAGATAGTATCTTAGAAGTTGCCTCTTTTTTATTGATTTTAATTTAAATCCGTGAACGCTAGTGTAATACTGGCTTATGTCAAATGTCACAAATGTATCAAGAAGGTTAGGATTATAGTATGAAGTTGGAGACGAATGCGAGAAAGCTAGCTACATTCAAAATATTTACTAGCGACCTAGCGCCATCTAACCCTCGTCACTGAAACATTTCTCCCAGCCAATCACAGCGCTCTCGTAAGAGTTACATGACCCTGGGTAGGATAATATCCAATTTTAATGTCAGTTTAGACAAATTAGTATTATGCCCGTATTCACCAACATCCCATAAACTTTATAGGTCCCATATACTATTGAATGGATAAATTGACAACGTCATTGTGACAGAATATGCCAAAACAATTGTCAAACACTTTGAATAGCGCTTGCAATTGGAGCTTTGATGACACCTTTTGTTTAATTATTCAGTGTTTCCAATAGAGAGAATCTAAAGTAACTACATTCCCTAGATAATGTATTTATTGTTGCTATAACAACAAATACTGGGTTCAATAGCTATTGATATATGGAATGTCGGTGAATACGAGGGTTACACTAGCGTTTACAAAGCATGAGGCAAACCAACATATACCAACAGTTGTTTATTTGGTTGCCATGGGCAAGAGACCAGTTTGAATTTACAGAATAAACCATAAAGGCACCTTACACGATCAATATTAATGTCAATATTTTAGAATAATGACGCTATTACTGTAGGATATGTTTAAAATATTCATTATTCTAAAATATTGCCAGTATTACTGATCGTGTAAGGTATAGTAATGATGGAATCAAGAGAATACTGATGTTTATCCAGATAATTGATTACTTGACAAATATAAAAGGAGAATTAAAGCAAATACTGACAGTACTAGGACTGACAATATTATTGATCCTTATAGACAACTAAAATAATAATAAAATGGAATAAACCCTCCCTTCTCTAAAACATGCTTTTCTTACCCTTGAAGTTGGTGCTATAACATCTAATAGCACCATCTACTGCAAAAAAATAGCATACCAAAATCATTACATATCCAACCCCTATTCCTCAGACCGTTTTTTTATATTGTATATTAAGAAATAATTAAGAATACATTATTTACAAATACACTGACAAAAAACTTTCATCGATATTACTCCAGTTTTATAAATAAAATAAAAACGAATGAATTTTATTTGTTTCATTAAAAAACAACTCAACTTGTTCTGTGACACAGAAATAATCCAGCTGTACTAATAAAAGTACCTGTATAGGAGAAATAATTTATTTTCCAAACAAAGGTGCTTCCATTACAACCTCTGTAGTAATTTCGTGTCACGACTGTAAATGGGGATGGTTTTCGGAAAATTGTAACAGTATTCACCTATATGCACGGCGCACAGCAATTTGGCCGGCGCCCCCAAAAAAGCACATTTATTTTTCTTTAATTAGAGACACAGTGAATCATCAAAAAGTCGTAGTCACAGTCTTAATATTTTCTCTTATATTTGCAATTGCAACTATTTTATTTATTTATTTTTATAATATATATATTTTTTTTAGTAATATATCTTTTTATTTTCTTTTTCTTCGGTAGGAATCGGAAAACGTTATTGACTCAGTAAAATACACCTGGCACAATTACAAAATATATTCTGCGCGCTAGGAAATAATTTCAAGACTGAACAAGCGTGTACGATGTAGGAAATTGGTCGTTTCATGTTTTCGACAACAATTGTAACGAATTTGGATAATTTTGACTAATATAATTCTAGCTACAAATTGTTTTGATAACGACTTTATTTCATTTATACATGCATTAGTTACATAATGAGGACTTGTGGGCAAATAATCCCAAATCACTACCAACTATCAGTCAAAATCACTGGTATTCTAACGAAAGCGGGACTGTTTGTGTCATTAAATTGTGTTAAGTATATGTTAATGAAAATCAAAAGTATGGATTGGGCTTATTTTGATTTACTTCCTCAATAAAAATAGTACCAACAATTTACGTGTTAATGTGATTATTTAAAACTAATTCCACCTTACTAATACTGTCAACTTGTCAACTTAACATAAAATCACACTAACTTTTGCTCCTACTTATATAACAATTGCATGTATAACCCCCGTATTCACTGACATTCCATAAATCTATCAATAGCTATTGAACCCATAAGTATTTGTTGTTACTATAAATACATTATCTAGGTAATGTAGTTACTTTAGATTCTCTCTATTGCAAACACTGAATAATTAAACAAAAGATGTCATCAATGCTCCAATCACAAGCGCCATTCAAGGTGTTTGACATTTGTTTTGGCATATTCTGTCATAATGACGTTGTCAACTTATCCATTAAATAGCTTATGAGACCTATAAAGTTTATGGGATATTGGAGAATACGGGCATAAATGAAATTAAGTATACATATTTCCATACATCGTATTTTGTTATTTCAGTCAACTCGTGCAATTTTTGTCTGTTTTTTTGTATGTTTTTGGTTTGTTTGGCTTGAATCCACAACGTTTATTATCTCGGTAAAGCTTATTTAACTGGATGGACTGAATTCGCTAGGTGAATTTCCAAGTAAATCATACATATTCGCGGCGATATGTAAAAAATGTCACTATTAAAAATATCTAATCACATGAAAATCGATTTTGTTCCTCTCTTGTCATATATAACACGTGCACGCGGGACTCGACAATAATAATTTTTTTTTTCCTTAAAAATTTGTACTCTCATACAAGTGTTGTTAATGATAATTAAATGCAGCGCTTGCACATTAACGTAAAATAAATAATATATCTTTTAAAGTAAAAACACATCACATCACTAGAGGGTGGTTGGGAGTGGGGGGGGTCCAATTCGATAACATCTCACCAAGTCCGATAAAAGTATTGTTCATATATGCTAGTTTTAGCATTAGTTTTGCTTATTAGTCGGAATCGTCGTCGGCGCCGAACTCGGGCAGATCGGCCGACTGGAGGTGGCCCTTCGTCAGGGCGTACTCGATTAGGGCTATGTGGCAGAATACATACTGGTCTGGCATTTGTATCGAATAGGCGCGTTGCGAGCGGATTTTCTCGACGGTACCCCGAATGTCGGCGGTGCCAACATCTTCTAGTCGTGATATGCATATGTCTAATGTACAGAAGGTTCCTAAAAATAAAATTATAGTAAAAATTACTTTGTTTTTGAGGGGCCTGATGTAAAAAATGTGTGGTCTGAATTGCAATCTGCAAACTGGTGGGGATATTTAATTAGGATGAACACAAAGAATCAAACAAAACAGGCATGCGAAGCAAGAACTGGAAATAAAAGAAGACCAAGAAATTAGTGGGAGAACAAAATAGAGGAAATAATAATCAAGAAAGGAAAGGCAGTGAAGCAACCAAGAGAACTGGCGAAGAACAGAAAAAAGTGTAAAGAATTTACAAGTGTATAAAGAACAATAATTGTAAAGTATAATGTTAAGTAATGTAAATGTAACAGCCTACACCGAAAGGTAAAAGGTAAAAGGCAAATAGGTAATAATAATAAAATTCACTACAAACAACACACATGAGCTGCTGTCATTTATCGTTGGGGGCTGTTATGGGCTGGCCTTAGCTGGCTTAGAACAGCCCTAAACATCTTTCAAACGATAAACGAAAATTGCTATGATATAATATAGCTGCAGGAGGCCAACGCTCAACTTGGCCTGTAGAGCCATATGAAGAAGAAGGTATAATATATTTATAATAGTTATTTGTATCTATCAAAACGAGTGAAAAATCGAAGGAAAATATAATCATGCTATGAAAAATCTGTTGAATTGCATTTAAAGGACTTTTATTTTTAACAGACGTTTATGAATACGTGCATAAACCTGCTATACTTAACCGGAGGACCGGTAATTAGTTTCTTGATATTACCTGTTCTACCAATTCCTGCACTACAATGCACTACGATCGGTGGGCCTCGCGGATGACCAGCCCATGTATCGCTCAGCGCCGCCACCATGTTCACCTGCTGCCGACGTACACGCTCAAGGAACTCCAACATCGCCTTAGCCGAGTGAGGCACGCCGTAATCGGGCCACGAGGTAAACTGCCAGTGGGAGACTTCCCTGGACTCGTCCGTCTAGAATAAAGATTGATTTTTTATTTCTTTAAGAATTTTTATTTTAATTTGTTTCGTTAAAATTGTATAACCTTTATATTTTTATATGAACTTTTTATGTATGTATATAGATCAGCTAAATAAAGATTTTCTTTCTTTCTTCTTTCTTTCCTCTATGAGTTAGGTCATAGGTTCCCATACAATTTAGCCTACAGCCCTTTTTAGTAGAAAACATACTCAGTATGTTCGCGGTAGCATGTTAAATGTAGTAAGGCAATGCAAATGTATAACTGTGAAACTGCAAATATCAACATGTCTAGTATTCTCAACAATGTTTCCAAAATGTTAAAAAAGTAGGAAAAGTTGAAAATATCGAAAATGTTAAAAAGTGAATAATGTTATCCGGAAAGTTGTGTGGTGTGCCCATACCAAATATTTAAACAAACATGAATGTATTTTCTTTTTCTAAGTGTTTTCACTATTTTTATTCAGTGTCCCCCCAATTTCACCAGCTACTATTTCCTCTTTAAAACTTGCCAGTGCCCCCTCTCGCCTCTTAGGGAGCAATGGAATGTTTTAAGGGGGTGGTAGCAGCTGGTGAAAGTAGCGGCCTACTAATTGGTCAGAAATTTCTCTTTATTATTATTTTTAAAATATATGGTCCCCCATCATACCTTGTTGTTAACGAGAAGTATCGTGGAGACCGTGTAATCTGGATTCGCCTCGATGGCGATGGTGCGTATCGTAAACTCTCCACTGACTGTCTCCCCATCCACATCGTTCTCCCAGTACTGGTGACACTTAGGACGGCCACGCTCCATCGCCCGCGTTGTCATTACGATCACCAGCGTATGTTGCTCCCAGATCATCCGCCAGAAATCGGGAGTCGTTCTCGGTAACGGACCTACGATGACATATAGATAAATAATGTATTGCAATTCTCTTTAAAGAAACAAACCTTGTGTATTAATGAACGCATTCTTCTGTTTATACCCATCAACAAAGTTCGCATGGATGTAATCACTATCCGGCTCGCTATCCGCTTCAGATAGTATCACCCGGCTATGGTCGTAGCACAGCACGTCCGTGTACCGGTTCTTGGCTAGATTGTTTTTGGCACGCGCGACGGTGAAGGTGCCATCAGGCGGGCGCGACCTGATCTCCGTGTAGTCCTGCGTCAACCCCTCGCGGCCGCGGTCGCGCACGTGCTCCACCAGCTGTGTAATCGTCATAACAGCCCCGTCGCCGTGCAGCGAGTCGTCGTCGGAGAAACCGCTGGACGCGCTGCTCGGCGGATTCATGTTACCCTCCTCCGCCCAGCTGCTGTCCATGTTGCTTATGTTATTGGGGGATGCTGAGAGTTCAATGTCCGAATTGATGTGTTTCTGGGGCGATGATGGCGTTTTGCCATCTACAAAAAAAAACAAACAGAATATTTATGCCCGTATTCACATCCCATAAACTTTATAGGTCCCATAAGCTATAGAATGGATCAATTGACAACGTCATTGTGACATATTGTTTAAACTATTCCAAGCAGAGTGTTATCCTATGGAAAAACTATACGAGCAAAGGTGGGGTGGGCGGGTGAAAGGTGGGGTGGGCGGGTGGCCCCTACCAACCAAACTATGCCCGACCACTATTTCAAACGACTTGAACTATACATTACATTATTCTTCACAAATATCTTTTTAATTAGTCTTAAATTAATTAATGACATTAATTTGATCATAGAATATAACGGATAATAGTGTAGTGCATAGTTCAAGTGGTTTGAAATAGTGGACGGGCATAGTCAGGTTGGTAGGGGCCGCCCGCCCACCCCACCTTTGTTCGCATAGTTTTTTTCAATGGATACAGACGATTTATATTGTTTAAACTATTCCAAGCAGAGTGTTATCCTATGGAAAAACTATGCGAGCAAAGGTGGGGTGGGCGGGTGTCCCCTACCAACCAAACTATGCCCGACCACTATTTCAAACGACTTGAACTATACATTACATTATTCTTCACAAATATCTTTTTAATTAGTCTTAAATTAATTAATGACATTAATTTAATCATAGAATATAACGGATAATAGTGTAGTGCATAGTTCAAGTGGTTTGAAATAGTGGACGGGCATAGTCAGGTTGGTAGGGGCCGCCCGCCCACCCCACCTTTGTTCGCATAGTTTTTTTCAATGGATACAGACGTTTTATATTGTTTAAACTATTCCAAGCAGAGTGTTATTCTATGGAAAAACTATACGAGCAAAGGTGGGGTGGGCGGGTGTCCCCTACCAACCAAACTATGCCCGACCACTATTTCAAACGACTTGAACTATACATTACATTATTCTTCACAAATATCTTTTTATTAGTCTTAAATTAATTAATGACATTAATTTAATCATAGAATATAACGGATAATAGTGTAGTGCATAGTTCAAGTGGTTTGAAATAGTGGACGGGCATAGTCAGGTTGGTAGGGGACGCCCGCCCACCCCACCTTTGTTCGCATAGTTTTTTTCAATGGATACAGACGTTTTATATTGTTTAAACTATTCCAAGCAGAGTGTTATCCTATGGAAAAACTATGCGAGCAAAGGTGGGGTGGGCGGGCGGCCTCCACCAACCAAACTATGCCCGTCCATTATTTCAAACGACTTGAACTATACATTACATTATTCTTCACAAATATCTTTTTAATTAGTCTTAAATTAATTAATGACTTTAATTTAATCATAGAACATAATGGATAATAGTGTAGTGCACAGTTCAAGTGGTTTGAAATAGTGGACGGGCATAGTCAGGTTAGTAAAACAAAACAAATGTCAAACAACTTGAAAATTGGAGCTTTGGTGACACCTTTTGTTTAATTATTCAGTGTTTACAATAGAGAGAATCTAAAGTAACTACATTCTCTAACAACTTGATAGAAATCGATGTTCTCGATTCTTAAAAGTTCTCGAGAATTTGAACGAGAACCGAGAACAGAAAATCGAGAACTCGAATGAACCGCGGACCGAAAACGTGGGCGAGAACCGTGAACAGAAAATCGAGAATTTTAATTAACCGAGAAACGTTTAAAATAAAACGTACTTGTACAGGAATAAACGAATCTGTTAAAGTGCGCCGATTAGGCAGCACATATTTTGAATTTAGTGCCTTTGTATACCGGTCTCGGTTCTTGGTACTCGGTTTTTCGTTTCTCGGTTCTCGGTACTCGGTTTTCGGGACTTGATTCTCGCGTCTCTCGGTTTTCGGGACTTGATTCTCGCGTCTCGGTTCTCGATACCTTAGAAAACTGTTCTCGATTCTTGTTTTTTAGTACTCGATTCCTGAATATTCTCGAGAATGAAGTTCTCGATTCTCCCCATCACTAGTTATTACCATACGGGTATGCATTGCTAATTAATGTGGTGCCGCCAGATGGCGTTTAACTTTCCTCCTAGAGGGTTAGTTGTATCAGTTAATAGATTCCCTAATATGAATAGTTATTACTCTATAGTGCCAATCACTAATTAATAATACAATTCATTCAATAGTGCCTATCTCTACCTTAAATAACCTTCAATAGTTGCTTGTTATTTAACAATAGATATTTACCATAGTTAGGCAGGGGTGAGTCGGGTAGCGTGGTCATTGACTGGAGGCACTCAGCCAGCCAGCCATCGTGGTCCAGCGGAAGGTTTCCGCCCAACTGCGTGGGCAGCGACTCCCGGGGGATGTGGCTCAGCAGCTGCGCCACGGACACCGTGTACACGCGCTCCCTGAGCTTCTCGCGCACAAACAGCCTGAGGATCTTAAAGGGCGCCTTGAACCACAGCGGCGCTGTTACGATCAGCACCTTCTTCAGTTTGGCAGGATAACCACCCTGCAACAAAGAAGAAAAATGCGTTGACAATTTGTCTCTAAAGTGGCCAACTTGATTTAAGAATCCAGTAGTGTTTGTATGTTACTGAATAGTAATAGTTACTTTACTTATTACAATTCTGTAACTGGCTATAGACCTCGGGTCCTTCTGCCATATATAGTTCATGTGTATGCGAGTGTTATGACCTGCTACTTCAGAAAATCGTCCCCCGTTATTATTGAAGATATTTCTTTAACATTTGTTTGATTCGATTCGGTTTGATTCGGTTCAAATCTGCTCAAAGCTCATTATTAATTTTATTTTATTTTTCTTCGTGATTTACGTATGGCAGCCATGTGTACTAGCTTTTATGAGAATTAGCAATTGGGTTACTTATATAGCGATCGATTACCGAATATGCCCGCACGCGTGTTTTCTTCCATTCCATTCGGAAACTGCTGTTCCGTTATGCCTGCTGCCCCCGGCCAGCAGGGTCCCCCTCGTGCGCGATGATTCATCTCAAACCGCCGCCTCCACCCCGCGCACACCCACAAGCACACGAGGATTCCTTATTGAGATTCACCTTCTGAGCAGACGTAACGCGTAAACTGGGATAAATTGCGCATTTGACGACCGGCCCCCTCCCATCAATTAGTCACTCATATTTAGTTACACAACTTGGGAGATTTAAGGCGAATCTCGGAAGACGAAATACGGTTCAATGTTGACCTAATCGCGCGGTCTTTTTTAGTCAACATTTTATAATTTTCTGAAAATATGTTTGGATATTTCTCCAGTATAAGGATGATTTGATACTTTGTTAGGACGAAAAAGTTAATTTTTTGTTTCGAAATAGTTGTAAAAAATATGCAAAATGCAATTTGCTATTTGCGTTTAAATATTCAGTGTTCCCAATAGATGAAATCTAAAGTAATTATATTCTATAGATAATGTATTTATTGATGCTATGACAACAAATACATATGGGTTCAATAGCTATTGATGCTATATGTATAATAAATGTATGCTTTCGAAAAATTATTAAATATTTGTGACATTTTTTGTACATACAACACTTTTGTTTCAAAAATTTGCCAAAGCATGTACAAGTTATAAAATGGCCGTATCAGTTTTTTTGAAGTAGTAGCGGTAGTTTTTTTTTATATGTTTAGTACTAACTAACGTTGTTTGTTGTTTCTGTATATTTATATTTATGAATTATTCCTCATAATGTACTTTTGTATTCATAGTGAGATGGAAGATGATGATTTTCAACCAGAATTTCATCATGTGGTTTCTAATAATTAAAGGATAAATAAAACGATTTTTTACTTTATTTTTTTATCACACTTCCGTTACACTTTGCAACTAGTTTCGGCTAAGCTCTAGCCATTTTCGAGCTCCTCCGATAACTCATCGGAGGAGCTCGAAAATGGCTAGAGCTTAGCCGAAACTAGTTGCAAAGTGTAACTGAAGTGTGATAAAAAACAAAGTAAAAAATCGTTTTATTTATCCTTTAAAATGAATTATTACAAAGTACACGCCTTAACAATCCAATATTCTAATAATTATGTTAGTCTTTAAAATCAAATGTAGTATTTCTCTATAACATGGTTGGTAATTATTATGAAATAATTTTGTTATTATGATTTTGCTCAAAGTATTAAAAATTATAATTTTTAATAATGTTGAATAATTAAAATATATTTCACGTACAATAATAAGTGCAGATCACACAAAACTGTTAATTGATTTGAAGAAGAAAGAGAAAAAAAAACGCGCACGTTTCTATTAAATTAAACACACAGATTTATAAATCGATGCCATTCGCGACGAGTAACATAATGTAATTAATTCCGGCAGCTCGACTAATTCTGAGTAATCGGCAGCGCATTAAGAAACGGTCGATAAACACACATTTCAGCTAAGTAACAGGAATTACGTGCAAATAATTGTTCAGCAAAATACAATAGCTAGAGAGAGTGAAGGTTGCTCATAGGACGCAAATTAAACAAAACAAACAAAAATAATTTCCAACTAACAAACATTGATGAGAATTCATCTGGAAAATTAATATATTTTCCACATCTACAGAAATTTGACAATTTTTTGAAAACGCATTAGCACGTTATGAGCATGAAAATAGTAATGATATTGTTTTAGTCACAATCGCTTCATCCCAATAAAGCAGCTGTAATAATAATCAAAAAGTTCTAAAATCAAAATTATTAGATTTTACACTGTTTTAGATAAAATATATTCATGTCATAAATTAACTTTCAAACATGAATATATTCTATCTATAACAATGTTAAATCCAATAATTTTAGGGAAACAGAATACACGGGGTAGAGAAAATCATGAGTAAGGAAAGAGAGAAGGCAAAGGCCAATAATGGAAAAAGAATAATGTAAATAAGAAACGAAAACTACTTCTTAATAACAAATACAAAATTTCAACAGAAGCGGATGCACAAATACACAAGAGAAGAACCTGAGAGACATAAGAAATCTATAATAGAATACTTCCTGATTCGCGATTCAAACGTTAACGGTTTTCTTCGAGGTAGTAGGTAATCAGCTGATCTTTGTTATTGTTTGATGAACAGATTGCATTAAAATCATATGATTTCAGTCACTTCTACAATAATGCGTGATTGTTAATGTACTTTTAAAGTATAAATAGTATAACCGTGGGTCTATACTCATGTATAAGATGAAAAAACAAATGTTATGCAAACAAATTCCCTACTAAATGTAGTTCATTTCCTGCCACCAGATGGAGTATCAGCCGGCTTGAATTGCCTATAACCAAAAATAAATTCAACAAAGTAAATAACGTAAGAGTATCGAGACAAGATAGGAAGTGACCATCAGCTGATAATAATGGATCTGAAAGAATACGCAAACGAAGAAATAAAGTAAAAGAAAAATAAGGTAATATTATTCTTTAATTCTTTTCATTTGTCCTCTAAGACAGAGTGGGGCCTGCCCACAGAGCATATGGGCCTGCCTTTCATTGTTCCTCCATTTTGTTATTATATCTTGCTACTCTTTTACATTTATCTTCTCTCAGTTTGTAGCACTGAGAGAAGATAAATGTAGAAATGTAGTTTTAAATCAAATTGAATAGTTACGCTTCTCTTATATAAATTACTATGAAATTAAATTAATATAATTTGATTATATTGTCATTATATCACATGATTAATATTAATATTATATCATCTACATATCCATCCTGAGAGGCCGTAAATTCGCATTCAAGTGTTGGGTAAGGTTGAAGACCGGCCGCGTAATCCAGGAAGCAATTGCGAGCAGCGACGGCAACGGCGCCCAGTTCTCGTAATCGCGACCCGAAAACGGCTCGTTATGTGCCCAGTCGACTGCACACAAATTCACTTTTCACACCTCATTTAAATATTTGCGTCACGGCCGCATAACACAACAAGCCAAAAACACATTTTATTTCAGAGTAAATAATATTTTAATAATCTTGTTATATTCCTTAAAGGTAGTTTTAGACGAGACAATTTCTTACCACAAAAGTTGTTCAAGAAATTAATTCATATATGCTCCTCCCATACAATTTATTCTTGACAAATAGAAAGCGTTATATTTTTCCATTGGATCTACTATTTAATTCAATATTTCAAATAATTTGTTGTATGATACGAGACAAGTTAGATTGTCTCGCATCTTGACTAAAGGTCGTTTTAGACAAGACAATTTCTTAGCTCAAAAGTTGTTCAAGAAATGAATTCATATATCCTCCTCCCATACAATTTGTCCTTGACAAATAGAAAGCGTTATAGTTTTCCATTCGATCTACCATTCAATTCAATATTTCAAATAACTTGCTGTATAATACGAGACAATTTAGATTGTCTCGCTTCTTGACTAACTTTTGAGTCAAGAAATTGTCTTGTCTAAAACGACCTTAACTTTTAAGTCAAGAAATTGTCTTGTCTAAAACGACCTTAAGATTTATTATTGTGTGTATTATTTATTATATAAACCGAAGTGAAATTACATCTACGTCTTTTAGTTTGTTTTTGTGTGTGTTAAACTGGAAAAGTATACAAATCAGTGATATGGCAACCTCGCATTATGTGTCACCTTTGACAACTTGTGACACATTATGCGACGTTGCCATATATAAACAGAGGAACATGAGGCTATGAAATGTAAAGTTAATAACAATGTATACAACATATAACAATATAATCACGGGCTATAGTTAAATCGCATTTATACACTGACCCTTAATATACAGAGTGTCCCTAAAGAATGTAAGTATATATAATACATTTATTTATGGTTTTCTCACAAATTGTTCGGACACTTTGATTTTTAATTGAAATTTTTATATAAATTTGCCAGTTTTAATGAAAGACCTCGTTACGATGGTTAGGTCAGGGAATTCCTTTTATATATATATATATATATATATATATATATATATATATATATATATATATATATATATCTCAAGTAGATTGACGGACTGTTAGGGATATAGAGTGGATGACGGGTATAAGTCCAAACGGGGAATACTGGAAACCAAGCGCCAGGTGAACAAAATTAAAGCCAAGATCTTGTGATATATATATATAAGATATTTTTGTGTAATTGTATATTGTTTTATATATAAAGAACGATTAGTCACAATTTCTTCATTTCGTCATCGTCATCTAAAGCCCTGGTTTCCTAGGAAACGGTGCCGATAAAAGCGGCCGTTTTTGACGTGACTTTGACGTCACAAATAAAGTTTTACATGTATTTATATAAATATGGTAACGCTGAGAGCGATCTACCGATATGTAATGGGAAACAGTCATTAATTACTGTGGATTATGGTTCTTTTATTCATTTACACCTACTTAACACATTTCTTGTAATGTGTAAATGACGTCAAAAACGGTCGCTTTTGTCGACACCGCTTCCTAGGAAACCTAGGAGCTCGAAAATGGCTAGACCATAACCAAAACTAGTTGCAAAGTGTAACTGAATGTGTGATAAATAAAATTTAAAATCGTTTTATTTATATTTTATGTTTGGTAATGCATATAATGTTGCTTTCGTTGAGAAGCCCTGGTTTCCTAGGAGAGCGGCCGATTAAAAACTGCAGTCATTTTTGACGTCATTTTTACGTCACAAAAATAATTCTACGTGTATATAAACGAATATAGTTTCCTATAAAGTGTAATACCTCAACGTACTGCAAAAACGCAATGAATTACGATGAAAAATTGTGAGTTCTTCTATTATATATACTTAAAACGACCTTTGTGATTTGTGAATGACGTCAAAAGCGGCCGCTTTAAAGCGACCGTTCTTCTAGGAAACCAGGGCTTAACATAAGAAATAATTACTGTATTTTAGAGGAATATTTTACACTATAATGTTTAATGTAACTGAAATAAACCGAATACTAAGTATGTGTTCTTATTTTTTGACCATAAAGAGTGGACTCTTTATGGTAAAAAAATAAGAACACATACTTAGTATTCGGTTTATTTCAGTTATATCTCTTATTTATTCTATTTTTTCCTTATTTAAATTTAGTATTGATTTTAATATGATTATTAAGGTGGATTTATAAAGACATCCAGATATTGTGTGAAATCATCCTCACCAGCTGAGCTACACTGATGAGATCTAATAAGATCGAAATCTATGTAGATTGCTAAGAGGTGGATTCACACTTACATATGTTTTAAGTCCACCTTAATTAACCATTTTTTTCAAAAAACTACTATAAGACAAATTAGTTATTTAAAAGGACAATAACCCAATATTGATAGTTTATTTTCTCTAGTTTTTATATGATACAATAAAAATATATTAAATATTTTAACGAGTCCTAGTTAAAGTAGAACACCCCTCCCCCGAACAAATTTAACATCCCCTGCTGTAATACCCGGGGTTGGGTCGACGCCCGTTTTTGTCGCCCCCATTTCGCGAAACGGGCAGCCGCTGGCTGGCAGCCGCTCAAAAGCATCGCGCAACAACACACATAGTCACACAAAAAAAAGCGCACCGAAAATAATTCTCACCTGTCCGGACGGCGTTATGCAAGCGGATCACTACTTGGTGAGCATGCGACGCGACACACCGGCACAATGGGAAATTGTACACACTCGCACACGTATAAACAAACCGATTTCCGCGAATTATCAGCAACAGTTCCGCGTCGCGGCGGCCCCGTCGTTTGGTTAGAGCAGCGAAATCGATGCGGCGCTGCGAGTGCGTCGCGACGCCGCTAGAGATGAGGACGGTGACGGCGCGCGCAAGTGGTTTGAGGCGTCGCGACGACAGGTGTGAGAGTTAAGCGGGAGGGCTGTAGAGGGGGCTACAGGGTGGTAATAATAGAAAACTGTTTGATGAAAAGTATACGGGGTGATTATAACTAGTACACAAATGAAATAACCATTTACTTTAAAAATTCGATAATCGCAGGATGCTAGTGTAATACTGCCTTATGTAAAATGTCACATATTTGTTAAAAATAACTTTAAAATAATGAAATAGGTTAGTGTCACTTTTGTCATGTTAGTAAAAGTGACAGTCACAGTCACAAATTTGTCAAAAGTGACGTTAAAATAGTGAAATAGGTTATTATCCTGTCACTTTTACTAACATGACAAAAGTGACAGGATAACAACCTATTTCACTATTTTAAAGTCACTTTTGAGATATTTTTTACTGTGACTGTCACTTTTACTAACATGACAAAAGTCACTTTTCACAAATTTGTGACTGTGACTGTTACTTTTATTAACATGACAAAAGTGACAGGATAATAACCTATTTCACTATTTTAATGTCACTTTTGACAAATTTGTGACTGTCACTGTCACTTTTACTAACATGATAAAAGTGACAGGATAATAACCTAATTCAATATTTTTAAGTCATTTTTGACAAAT